>LR750238.1:535052-551495 GCA_902729485.2 Mus minutoides | reverse complement strand
TCTGTGATTGGACAGGGAAAGGGGAGGCAGAGGGAAGAGTTGCAGGGACAGAGAGGGACTCAGAGGAAGAGAGGAAAAAAGCAAGATGAAGATGGACAGGAAGAAGATCCTGAACCAGTGTGTCTTTAAATAGCCACAGGTAGATATGATATCATAAAGGATAGAATAATTGGGATAACTTGTCTAATCTAGGTGGACAGCTTGTACCATTATCAATTGGCCCTGAAATTATTGTGTGGGCATCTTGTGAATTGAGAATTTATTGATCTATAAATCCGATTTGTTAATTATAAGCTTCTAGAGAGTTTTGTTTCTACCGGGTTGCTGGGTGACTGTGGGGTGGATGGTCATTTTGTGGGGCTGGTGTGGCAGCGAAAGGAACTCGGGAGCTCTGGCCCCTGCCAGAGAGTTGGTGGGCAGAGAGTAAGTAGCTGGCTAGAACTCGGGAACTTGGCGGTTTCATTTTTAATATTTCCCGCAACAGCAAGAAGCTAACTTAGAAGGCAGTGTTTCCTATAACATGGAATAAATACAGATACACACATATCTGTCACTTGAAAATGACAAAGTGCCATACAGAATAGGTTAGTCTATAATTCCATAGTCTGTGTCCCTTCATAACACATGCCTAGAAATTCAAAGTTGAGCATGTAGAATTTTCAGATATACCTGACCCTGGAGAAACTTAAGAATTAACTTACTTTACACATCCCCTGTCTGTGCCCCACCTCCTCCTCTACACACTAAAATCCTCCTATAACCACGTGTATTAGTGTCAGTAGGACCTGGACCATTGTCTGCTATTCATCAAGAAACAATCAAACAAGAGCATGTTTAAATCAGTCTTAAATTCTAGCCCAGGAGAAACAAAGACTGTTTGTAATGTGAGGGCTAATCCCGTTGAGCAGATGGGCAGGGCATCTAGCCAGTTCTTTTCTTTCTTGAGAGACAGATTCTTAATTACACCTTCCCAACCACAGTGAGAAATGATCCTATTATTATGTAATATAACGACCTCAAGTAGGAATCATGTACGAAGATGGTGAGTGCCTCCCACTTAAATCGGAGCAAGAGCAAAGAATATTCGAAATTAAGCTTCATTAGTCAAAGATACAACAGATAGCAAAGATAAAAAGATGACAAATCTGGTGCTGAGAAGTCCCGCCATCTTTAAGAAAGTCCTTATGGTTTCAAGCAGCAGTTGAGTTCCCATGATGAGCCGAGTATTCTTGTTTGGTGTAGGGGTGCAGCAAATGCTTCCGTGGCCTTGATTCTCTCCCAAGAGGTAGAGAAGCACCAAGGCACATGCTAACACAACTCAACGTGAGTTGAGTAAGTCTTCCTGTGGCCATTTTCCTGGTCTGCAACTTTGATTAGACTTTGCCCCCATCAGCCTCAAATCAACCCACTGTAACACGATAATAAAGTAACGCCAATCTCACAGGTCTGCTATGGACTAAGACCGGATGAATCACTCCTCTAGTTTAGTAGTATGGCAGGAGGTATGGTGCTTAATGGTGTTAGCAGCTGTGTGAACTGTTACATGGACAACTATATAGAAGAGCTATGTGCTTTAACTAGCTAGCATTAGTTTAAAGGAAACGTAAATAGAATGAAAGAAAAAGCTATACCCTTAGTATAAGGGTTAGGAAGAAAAATGAAAGACAAGGAGAATGGTGTAGAGAAGAAAATGAGAGGGGAAGAGTGTAGCCTGTGTATGTGGTTTGGATAGGTTTGTCCTCCATAGACTCATGTGCTTGAATGCTTGAACCATGGGGAATGCTAAGATGCAGATCACAGACATCTGTGTCCTGAGGTTTGCCTAGATAACTAATTTCTCTTTCTTTGTTGCTCTACCATCCTCGGAAATTGTGTTTTCCTTCAACTCTGGCTCCCCGACTCTCATGCCTGATGCATGAATGTGAAACAGGAAGCTTCCAGGTAACATGGTAGAGGAGAATCTGCCTTCATGTATGATGGGTAAAGGGAAGAGAATGAGGAAGAGCAGACTGTTCCAAAGAGAGAGTCTGCCTTCATGTATGATGGGTAAAGGGAAGATAATAAGGAAGAGCAGACTGTTCCAAAGAGAGAGCTCCCATAGTGTGGGCACAGCCCCCTGTGCTGATAAGCTCCGGGGGAACCTGGAATGCTAGCCCAGGGTTGTTCCTTCAAGGAAAGGAATTCAGTACCTGATATTTACTTAGAAGGCTGGGAGCAGGCGTGCACTGGAGCCTCTGTGTTATCTGTGTGGCCATTGATCACACCACACACTGCTTCTTTTTCTCAATCTACAGAAACCATCTTTATGGGAGGTGTCATATGTACTTCACAAAGAGATCTGATGTGGTGTCATCCAATCCTCCTCCCCCTCAGTCCCCTCCCATCACTGTATAAGATGGAGGGTTTTCTATACCGTCCCTTGCTCTGAATAATGACACCGAGACCTTTATATTTATTAAGAGCTTCAGGCACTATAGCCTGCTATTCTATAGTCAGCTATTCTAACACTGGAGAATGTTAAGCTACTTCCCAGATATGTGGCCTATTACCTGCCATCCTAGTCTCTCCCTGGCACTTCCTTCTTAATCCATGTCCCATTGGCAACTCTCTGGTCCTCTGGTTCTCTGGTCTTCCCCACCACCATCACCACCACCACCCAGAAATCCTGCCTTTTCCTTTCCTGTTCATCTATTAGCTGTTCAGCTCCTAATTAACCTATCAGAAAATGATGGAGAACAATGTTTTACAAAATACTGAATCAGGAGATACTTCATAATATTGATAATGCCAAGGTCTGATTGCAAACAAATCCCTGAGTACAGAAATCAGGATTTGAATACACAATGGGAAAAACCACTAACCAACATGCTTCTCACCCACCCTCACTCCCATACTCCTCCAACCCCCCACTAAGCAGGGTTTCTCTGTGTAGCCCTGGCTGTCCTGGAACTCACTCTGTAGACCAGGCTGGCCTTGAACTCACAGAGATCCACGTGCTGCTGCCTCCTGAGAGCTTGGATTAAAGGCGTGTGCCACCACCTTACCCAGTTTCGGCAGATCTTTATTTAGCTTACTTTGCTCCTCGAAGAGATTTATGAATGCCTTGTTGTGCACATGAGGGTGAGTGACTTATCACCAGAAAAGTTTTCATCAAACTGTGCTATGCTTAAATATGCCTGAAATAAACGTCTCGGTGTCAGACTCCAGAAGTTTGTACTAACACCAGGGATTAAGTCATATTGACTGAACTGCCCTCTTGGCTGCCTTCAGAGTATGATCTCTGCAGGCTTCTGAAGGTCACACAGCGTCCCCAAAATGGGTGGCCCAAAATGGGGCTCAACCCTCAGAGAATGTAAGAAATTTCTCTTTTGAATAAAAGCACAGGGTTGCAGTCCAGTCTTCTTTCCCGAGGAGTCGTGACTGTAACTGAATGAATGAAAAAGCAGGGGTTCTTCTTAGTCACCCAAAGCCAAGCACTTTATGCAATTACTAATATACCAGTTAAGATGCAGGGGAGCAAAATATTCAAAGCTCTGTGACTTCGTAAAAGCGACTGTAGTATTTAATCCTTGATTTCCTGAACAAAGAATCATAGATGTTTACAAGAAAGATTGAGGAAAAAAATTATGATAAAGGGTCTGGAAGAGAATCCCATGATGTAAAGTCTCTGGCCACACAGATATCTATAATGTCACCAGTCGAGTAAGCATGTCTTCTCCCAGCCTTCTGGGTAGAAAACAGTTTCGCATTCATTCCTTGAAGAGAACGACCCTGTGTGTTTAACATCCAGGTGCTCCGAGTGCTTGCCTGTGAGCACAAAGCCCTTTATGTCTCCTGCAAAAAGGTGTTGCCTCAAGGGACCCAAGTACAGATGACAGCTACAAGTCAGAGACCACGAACTTGATCTGCCAATGTCCCAGAGTGAGTGGTAGCCTGGGAGAGAAGGCAAGAGTGGGGGCAGGAGAGGTACTGGTGAGATGGGAGGTGCGACCTGCAGAAGATCTTAACACTGGAAGGAATATTGGGGTTTGCTAACCCTGAGCTTAAAGCGAGCAAGGAGATCAACTTCTAGAGCTACCGATCTGCCATCCACCGCTGCAGAGTCCAGTCCCTCCAGCGGATTGACTACTACAAGCAGATACTGAAAATAGGTCTTCTACATCTCACACTCTCAGCACACATGAGACACCTTCCAGCTTGGACTTACCCTTAGGGAAGGAAGAGAAACTGCATGCCCCACGGACTGCGGAACTTCACGTGGCCGGACGAGGACCCTGGCATACGGAGAAGGAAGCTGCTGAAATAAAGGCAGCTCTGGGAAACGCTGGGCACTCATCCGATGCAACCCGAACGCTCAACATCCGCACAAACCATAGGAAAGACAAGAGCGAGCCCAGGGTTTCAGCTGGCGTCCCCCTTCCGTGCACGGAACTGGCAGGAGCCACGTTTTGAAGACTCTGTAAAGCAGTTTAGCTGCTCCAACTTTTTCTTTGTGTCCCCTACCCAACCCCATGCTACTGTATTCTTTTTGCTACAGCTTTAGTCTTTTCACTCTGTATTTTAGTTTAATTCCCACGGACTCACTACTGTTCTCACCTTTTTGTCCTCCCCCTCCCCCTTGATTGTCTTTTTAAACTAATATATTGTTGTTGTTGCTGTTGTTTTGGTTTTTTTGTTTGTTTGTATGTGTATATGCATGTGTGTATGTGTGTGTATGTATGTGTGTCTGTCTGTCTGTCTACCCGTGTGTCTGTGTCTGTTCTTGAGACAGAGTCTTTTTGTGGTCCTCGCTGGCTGGGAACTCAGAACTCCACCTTCCTCTGCCTCTTAAGTGCTGGGATCAAAAATGTGTGGCACCAGGGCTGGAGAGATGGCTCAGCGGTTAAGAGCACTGACTGCTTTTCCAGAGGTCCTGAGTTCAATTCCCAGCAACCACATGGGGGCTCACAACCATCTGTAATGGGATCACATGCCCTCTTCTGGTGTGTCTGAAGACAGTGACAGTGTACTCACATATATACAATAATAATAATAAAAATAATAATGTGTGGCACCACACTCAGCCTAGTGGCGTGTGTGTATGTGTACCTGAGTGTGTGTGTGCATATGTGTGTGTGTGTGTGTGTGTGTGTGTGTGTGTGTGTACCTGAGTGTGTCAGAAATCAGGGGCATTAGAAGCTTATGAGCTGCCCAATCGTTTTTTTTTTTAAAGTCAACCTTAGGCATATCTTGACAAGGAACGGGCACTCACTTAGAGCACCACATGTAAACAGATACCATACTTTTTGCATGGTCCCTCCAGCCAGCTGGGCACCTCAGATGAGAGCTGCACACAAGCCAGCTCTTGCAGCTCAGCCACCAGCCGCAGCTGCCCTCCTGCTGTTGGCTCACCTGCTGTTGCATGCAGGCAGTCAGGCCTGATGGCCCAGATGCCGATCACTGCCCTAGCGTGCTGTGGCTGTTGGGTCTGTTGGGCACACACAGAGTCACTCCATCACTGGGGGCTTTAACTTGGGTAAGAATGACGAGCCCACAAGCTCTGACTCAGCGACCCCATCCATCAGAGCGGCAGTTTGGAAGTCCTTGCTTTTCTGAGATGGGTTTCTGTAGTATGCCCAGAACCAGGGTGACACTGAGCCCTGGAAGGGTTTCAGTGACGTGCTGAAGTGATGCCAGGCTTGCAAATGGATTCATCCAAGCTAGAAGTTCAAACAGAAGAAAAAATTTAAATATCCACTCTGATGACCCCTTGGATATAAACATGTAACGGGTAGTAAAGATGTGAAGTCTAGGCTAAGCCTATCGTCAGTGATAGGCAGCTCTCTGCTGCAGGCTGGCTGTAAAAGAGTGTGTCCTGACTAGACACAGAAGATAGTGAGATTGACAGAGTCGGGGGCAGGGCAAGTGTTTGAGTGGACTCCTAAAAATACCTGTATGGCATTTTTCTTTATAAATTAATCAGGATACAGTGATTTCATGCAGTAAAAAGATTATAAAGGCCACGAGAAAGGGACAGTAAAAAGAATTGGCAACACCTTGTCTTAAGGACATGACCTAGAGGGTGGGCACATACCTTAGCCTCCCTCTCTATGGGCCCCAGGCCACACCATGATGTGAGAGACACAATGGTTGTAGGCCCCAGGACCCTAGAGAAAAGTGGTGCTAGGCAGTCCTCTGAGGAGAGCCACCAACCATCTGTCCTAGAGTTCTTGACCTGCAGCGGGGCGGAGATCAGAGGATGGGAGATGGCCCTGCACTGAGTTCTCCCTCTCACAAAACAGCTCCCTTCTATGAACCATGGACATACTGCTAAATGGGTAAAGACAAGACTTACAAATCTTTTAAGTTAGTAAACACCAAAACCGAGCCCAATATCCAGGAATGTCTCTATATTGGGGCTTTAACTAAGTTACCCTGTGATTTTAATTGTCAAACTGTTTGAGAAACTGCCAATCCAAAGGAACCCAAAAGTCTCACTCTGAGAGTTTCTCATAGGAAAATTGAACGTCTGGTTTTATTAAGCATCTATTTGTTAGATATTTAGTGTCTATTAATCTCTTCTGTTAAGAGATTTAGTTCTTCTTTTCCTGGGGTGGGATGCCTAACTGGTAACATAATAAGGCTCTAGGGTAACAGCTCCTGAGCCTGTCCGCACCTGTGCCTCACCTTTTGTCAGAGGGATATTCAAACAGGATGAAAGAGTGAATGAGAATTGGGTGATTGTTTTCCATGTGACTGGGAAAGGCTATTACAAATAGTCACTTCCACCTGGGTGACACAGAGTGGACTCATTAGCAGGGAAACAGCATGGCTGATAAGTCCAAGTTTATCGATTACATTGATGACGCTTTAGAAAAATCAAAAGAGACCACACTTTCCCAGTTATTTCTCACCTACCAGGGGATTCCTTACCCAGTTACCATGTGCACTCAGGAAACCTTCCGAGCTTTGGATGACTTTGAAGCCAGAAGTGATGACGTCCTGCTAGCATCCTACCCGAAGTGTGGTAAAGAGTACCTTTCCCTACGAGTGCATTTTGGAAGGAGGTGGGAGAGGATGAAGGTGGGAAGGAGGAGGTTCGTTTCCACGCTGGAAATCAGCACGGAGGAGACCAGGACAGGAGAGCTCATTTGTTACAAAGTCAACAACTGAGACAGCTTGATATATATCATCCTGGAGGTTGGGGTGCAGAGGTCACGGCAGATATTGGAATGGGTGGTGGGAGGCGGCATGGTGGTGTCAGAATAACAAAATGTGACTATTTTTGACAGATAATGGAAGGATGCAATTTCTGTCATTTATATAATAGTTTCCATGTGGTGAGGTTCCCCCCCCCCCTTCCCAGGATCTAAAACTAATTCTCTGGTTTCTCAAATCAGGTTTAGAAGGTCTGTCATCAGTGGCTGATAAAGATGGAAGGATAAATATTAAGAATCTAACTTACTCTACTGTTCGTTATCTCCTTTTTCTGTTTGGGTCTTTGTTTGCCTGTTTTAACTGAGGTTCAGGCTGACCTAGAACTTACAGTCTTCTGCTTCAGCCTCTAGCGTGCTTGGGTGACAGGTGTGAGCTATTCCACCCTCTGGCAGCGTCTGCTACCGACTCTTTCAACTGTTACTTATGAAAGCCCATTTCTTTGAACATTTTTCTGTTACTTAATGCTGGGCTTTTATAAAATAGACATCATATACTCCTGTAGCTTAATTCAGGAGGAGATACAGTATATAATCCCAACATTTATCTAGCATGATATTCTTCTTCAAGAAATATATTCTGTGTTCAAAATAAGTCATGTCAAGGAGCCATCTGAGGCTGATGAGGTGTCAAATGTCTGTAATCTCAATACTCATGAGGCTGGGACAGGGGACTCATGAGTTAGAAGCCAATGTGGGATACACTGTAAGACCCTGCCCCCCAAAGAAAGGAAGAGTGGGAGGGAGCGGGGAAGGAAAAGGAAAGATGAATTTTATAAGTTCTCTAAATTCCATGTTAATACACACAAATGCTCTTTTCTCCCAAATTATGTTTTCCCAGCGCCTAGATTCTTTTACCCTCTAAAGAAGCAAATGTAGACATCATGGGAGAGTTGAAAACTTAAATTTTCCTCATCTATATGCTAAGGTGAAATGTCTTTGATAACAAGACTCCTTGATGAGTTTCTGTTTTCTGTTTGTTTTTCTTAAAGGTTCAAACTGGATTCTCCATATTGTCAGCGAATTAATATTTGCCGTTTCTAAAAAGAAATACGCATGTCCAGAATTTCCAGTTCTTGAATGTGGTGACACAGAAAAATATCAGGTTGGTACCCACAGTCTTTCAAGGTACAGCACACAATCCCAGGGAGATTCCTTTCATCCTGGAGTCTTCCCTTCTGAGTTCAGAAAGTATTAATAGGGTGCTCACAATGATCACTGATCGTGAGTTACTGCTTGCTTACCACCTTACCGCATCCTCAGGCCTCTTCGGTATTCTCTCATTTTCTTACAAAACAACTTTATCACCAATTGACAAAGGATGAACTTGCCAACCTTGCCCAAGATGACAAGGCCAAAAATCGAATCTGAGCTTTCTGATTCCCGCTCTTGAAAGAATCTAATATACAGCTAGTCTTACTAATAGTAGCAAAATTCTTTTAACTTGGCGGGCAAGTAATCCGAGAACACCCAGGACATGAACTAAACCCAAAAGTTACAGGCACAGGTAGGACGCTAGGCAGAGGCATTTTCAATCTCCTTACCATCATTACGGCTGCTGTGTACGTGAACAGGGAGGAATAGCGAAGTGGTAGTTAGGTCAGACAAGCCTCGGATGAGGATGAGCCTACAGAGCTCTCAGCCTATTAGCATTACTCTCTTTCCCATCAGAATTGGCTGGGACACAGTCGGTTGGGAATCTCTGCTTACTGCCCAGGAGGAAGGGATAAGAGGGAGGCTCTGCTTTGGGAAACTTGTGCTTAGACACAGCAGGAAGAAGATGAACCGTCCTCTCCTGGCTTCATAACAGGAAAGAAGGAAGGCTTGACCCAGGAGAAACCATTCCAGTAAAACTCGGGAAGTACTCACCACCGAGCTTCCCTAGAGCAGACATAAGAAACCCAGGGCATGGGGACTTTAGGGAACAGCTTCTGGGAAGTGACCACACTCTACAGCTTGACAAATACAAACGTCAGGGTCCCAAAGGTTGAAGGGAGCCCATTTCCATGGACTGGGGAAAGTAACAGCAGAAAAATGTAGTTTGAATGGCAGTTGTTTGAGACTTGAGGATGAGTGGGAGGCAAGCCGCAAATCCCAGTGCGGGCAGCCACCCACGGCACCTCGAGGCGCAAAAGAGAGTTCAGAGGCCATTAAGGCCCAGCTTCCAAAACTTGGGGAGGATTGTTCATGCTCAGACAACAGGAGCTTTAGGGCCAGGAGAACAGATATGAGCTTTTGCTAAGGGAAGAGATGGGACACTAGAGAAAAGCCAAACAGCTGTCACGTAACCTTGCTTCTAATGAGGACATTTGGCATTGCCTTAGAAGTGATACTAACGTGTGCCCAGCTTTCTAACCTTTATTTTAAAAACCTATTATGTCCTGGGTCAAGATCTTTTTTTTTTTACTTTATTTGCCAATGTTATTATCTACCTTCAGCACAAACGGGCTTGTCTTAGATTTGAAATAGGATTTGGACTGTCGGCTTGTACGTTATACATGAGATTGTTTCTCCAGGAAAGTACATTTTAATTTCAAACAAATGATCTCAAATAAGAGTCTACAGCAGAAACCATTTATAATGGGGTATTCACTGCGATACTGGACAAAGCTTTTATTCTTTGTCAAGTTTTTGTTTGTTTGTTTGTTTTTGTTTTTAGTTTTTTGTTTTTAAAGCAGGGTTTCATGTAGCCCTAGCTAACCTGAACTTCTCTTTGTAGCCAAGGCTGAGTTTAAGCTACTGCCCCCTTTGCCTCTACCTCCCAAGTGCTAGGTTTACAGGCAGGTTCCACTACAGTCAGTTGCTAGTTCTTTTTTTTTTTTTTTTTTAAAGACTTATTTATTAATTTTATGTGTATGAGTACACTTTAGCTGTCTTCAGACACACCAGAAGAGGGCATCAGATCTTGTTATGGGTGGTTGTGAGCCACCATGTAGTTGCTGGGAATTGAACTCAGGACCTGTGGAAGAGCAGTCAGTGCTTTTAACCATTGAGCCATCTCACCAGCCTGACAGTCTAGGTTCTTAACATGTGTGGATTTGCCTCTGAACTTGAGTATCCTTGGAGCTTCTCTTCCTCTCCTAGAAGATGTGATATTCCTGCTCCTCATGTGAGATCCAAAGTTGTTTTAAGTTTTAATTACTGAGTTTAAGAGATCCATGAAACAAAATGGCTCTAACCTGTTAGCCACTTGCCGCAGGACAGATACTTTCTGAAATGCTGGAGGCTATCCATTGTTTATGTAAGATAACATGACACACATTTTCACTTCCCTAGACAGGTTTGTTTTACCCAAGGATGTGTTTGACCACATGGAGCAGGAAGTACATAGACAGGAAATGCATCAGGATATATACTCTCTTCTGACTGGGTGTCGGTGGGCAGGCAGGAAGCAGGCAGGCTGTGCGAGGCATGCAGGCAAGCTGTATACTTGTCCCCTTGGGCCTGGTGGGAAGCACATGGCCTTATGGGTTGGCCTTTATAAGCCTCTGCACAATGTGACTTGTTACCATTTTGTGGGATACCTGGACTGGACCTGACCAGATTCCATCAAACTGGCCAATATTTGACTAAAGCTTGCTTCAAATTTGGCTTTGATTTGTGGTGGTAATAATAACTAGAAACAAGAAAAGTGTGATTGTTCAGCGTAGGATGTATATTTCTGTGATAATCTAAACTAGTATCTGACATGACTATGAGGCTTTTAAGTCCCATTGTAGCTTTGGAAGTTGGTTCTTGAATCTGTAGGCTCCTAGGACCAACAGCTGTCTATTGTGACTAATTCTTCCCCTTAGTTGGAGCCAAGATTTGTCCTCCGACTTTCATGGCTCTGGGTTTCTCTCGAATGGACCCAAATTGGACTGGGGTTTAAGACCACCATCTGTCTGGTGTGTACCTAAGCCACATCACTGGAGCTGGAGGGCTTTGGAATTAGCTCTGAGCTAACTTGGCTGTGCCAGATGGGGCAGCCAGGTCTTGGGATACAATAGCATTTAAATACATAGCAGTACCAGACCAACTCTAACAACATCAAGGCAAACATCAAGGATACCTAGACTTACCATTCTCCCTGAGCCTCTCTCTGTTTGGATGACATCTAGGTTGAAGGTTAACTAAGAACAAACAATTAAGTGTGTGTGTGTGTGTGTGTGTGTGTTCCTTCATGCAGAATGAAGCACAATTGTGTTCTAATACAGGCCATAAAGTGTCCACCCACTAGCTCCAGAATTGCCAGAAAGACATTTGAACTATATCAAACCTTTTGGGGTTTCTTATCTAAAGTTTATCAGAAATGTTTATTTTTTTAATTCATATACTTTAGAGGCAAATTTCTGTTTCAATTATAATTTAGTTGCATCTACTTTTAAATTTTACTGTGCCTTTTAGTTTTAAACAGACATCAGTGAGAAGGTACGCTTAAGTAAATAGTGATTCGATTTACAGATTTTCCTCTAAGACTTGTCTGAAGAATATGTATATATTCTATGTATAGTCAGTCTTCCTATTGATTACACTTTGGATATGTTACTCATTTGTTTGAATAAAGTGTTATATATCTAGATCTGTGGCAAATATTTTCCTGTCTGTACCTCTAATCCTGTTTTGTCCTTCTGTATGAGTCACTATGTGACTTGGTGTTGGAGGAACAGTAAACTATCATTTAATCTGAAAATGATCACTTATTTGATGTAATTTAAAGCATCTAAAACCTCAGAGTCTAACCTTAATCTCTATAATAGAAGCTCCAATATCAGCCTAGTGTGAATGGATGTAACTAAGTCATTTTAAACACCAAGAAAGACAGTTTACTGGAACTCAGCCATTAACCACAACAAATCACCACTTGGACTCACTGTGTTGATTAAATATTTTTTAATCTTTCAAAGTCTTGATTTTTTTTCTCTTCTTTGCATCAAAATTTTCATAAGTTTTTTTTTATAGAATTAACTACAAATTCCTAAATTTTATTTTGTCACTGGAGTCATAACACGGCTTATGAAGCTTTGAGTGATCTCCTCAAGTGTGGGGCTGGCCAAACCGAAGCCTTGCCCTCTGAATAACAGGCATAAAGGGCTGATTTCAAGCTGAAGTCCCTTTACCACTTAACAGCACTTGCGTATTTGATCTTCAGACAGCGTCTCTGTGGCCTGGAATTTACTATGTGCCCAGGCTGCTTTAAATTTGTGTTCCTCCTGCCTCTCCATCCCTAGTGCTGGTTACTGACACACCACCACACCCACACATGGCCATAAAACCTTGTTCTCTTTAGCTCTCAGTAGAAATAGATAACAGAAAAATTATCAATTATTCTATAACCTTTAAATGAACAAACATTTCATAAATAATTTCTCAGATAGGAAACCTGGACCTTCATATTCTTTTGGGATATTTGAGTGCAAGGTACCCCTTTAATCCCAGCACTCAGAAGGTAAGGACAGGCGCATCTCTGAGTTCGAGGCCAACCTGGTCTACAGAGCTAGTTCCAAGAAAACCAGAGCTACACAGGGGAAACCTTGTCTTGCCAGAAAGATAATGTGAGTGGGTACGAGAACTCTTACTGTGCAATCTTAAGGCCCGAGTTTAGATCTCAGTGCCCACATAAATGGCCAAGTGTTCCTATCGTTCCATTGCTGGAGAGGATGGAGACAGGATGGTTCCTGGGACTTTCTGGCTGTCAACCCACCTCCACATTTGGTCAGAGTCTGTCTCAAAGGAACACTGGGTGGGCAGTGACACAGCAGGTCACTCAGTGTCTTCTCTGGCCTCTGAGAGAGCATGCACAAGCATACATATATAGAAACATTTGTACTCCACCTTTACATATATATATATGTTCTTGCATGGGAGTGCACACGTTACACATTCTGAGAAGTTTAGTTCTGCTTGTTTTAGGTGGACTTTTAGGAACCATGGAAGACTTGAATATTTCTCTTAAGGCCTTGATACAGGAGAGATTTGACTAAACAAAACAGTGAAATATAGGCTCTGAACTAGTCCATGTGATTGTTATGAAGGGTAGAGGATAAGTGACAATGATGGAAGATGGAAAGCAGGATCCAATAAAATAATTGGTGAGGTTAATGATTTGTTTATGACTCTCCATGAAAAATGTAGAGGAGCAGAAGATAAAATAATTATAGAGTTCTTGAGGCCACCACTTAGATACCATGCTTCTAGGTGACTGAACACACACACACACACACACACACACACACACACACATGCATACTCTAACACTCACATACACACTCTTACAAGCTACACTCTCACACACTCAGACATACTCTCTCATATACACATTTTCTTAAACATACTCTCACACACATTCACATACACACTTTTACAGACACACACACTCAGATATATTCTCACACATTCATTGTCTTACACATCTCTCACATACATTCATACAAACACACACTCTCTTACACACACACACACACACACACACACACACACTCACCCTGGTGTCCATATTTTGTAGAGAATGAAACTCTTTCCGTCACCAAGGATCCTGACAACCCACCTCCACTACGACAAGCTACCTCAGTCCATCTTCAAGAACAAAGCCAAGGTGAGTGAATTTGAGACGTATAAAAAGATTTATTTGTATTTTGTTAATGTGTTGAGGGTTTTGCTTGTGTGTATGTGTATCATGTGTGTGCTGAATTGGAAACTTTGATGTATACACACAGGCTACCCTTTGATTTCTCTGGAACTTTGACCTTGCATTCTGGCAGTGCTAGAGGTCAAACCCAGAGCCTCACACATGCTCAGCAAGAACCCAAGAAGACTGAGCTACATCTTCAACCCCATGGTTATTGGATATTGATGTGATGAATTTGCTAATGACTGTGGAATTTGAATGTGTGAAATGTGGAATGGAATTCTTTTTGTCGTTTCGTTCTTTGGGCACTTCAGCTTGCACAGAAGTCATCCATAAGAGGAAATGTGTAGTTTATTAGCATTGGTTTTACAATTGATAGGCTTTAGAATCAATCTTGCTGCTTCAGAAGATGGTGGTTTTACACAATGAACAATTTTTTTTTCTGGTGACATCTGCAACTGTATTGTTTCAGAATGTCACATAAAATGGGCACCATGGCGTCACCAGACAGAATTCTAGTTGTCTTGACTCTTCTTTCCATTTGTTTAAGCATCTAACTTCAGGAGTGACAAGGCATGACTCCACTTCCCCCACTCCCCCCACCCTTCTCCCTCCACTCGTGTGGGTCCCTTCTGCCTTCCTATCACACGGATTGCATCTTTACCCCCTCCCTTGAGATCTCTTCTTCCTTTTCATGGTCCCTGTCTTTGTCAGGGTTTCTATTCCTGCACAAACATCATGAACAGGAAGCAAGTTGGGGAGGAAAGGGTTTATTCGGCTTACACTTCCACATTGCTGAAGGAAGTCAGAACTGGAACTCAAGCAGGTCAGGAAGCAGGAGCTGATGCAGAGGCCATAGAGGGATGTTCCTTACTGGCTTGCTTCCCCTGGCTTGCTCAGCCTGCTCTCTTATAGAACCCAACACTGCCAGCCCAGAGATGGTCCCACCCACAAGGGGCCTTTCCCCCTTGATCACTAATTGAGAAAATGCCTTACAGTTGGATCTCATGGAGGCATTTCCTCAACTGAAGCTCCTTTCTTTGTGATAACTCAAGCTGTGTCAAGCTGACACAAAACTAGCCAGTACAGTCCCCTTTCTACTTTCATGATCGATCTATAACATACACACACACCCACACTCACATCCACACATACTTGCACACACTCATATACATACACATTCTCACTCACATACTCTCTCACACACACTCTTACACGCATACACACTCAGTTATAGATCCTGAATGTACGTGAGAAAGTGTGTGCTACTTACATGAATCTGGCTTGGATGGCTTAACGTGCTTCCCTGGTGCTCCTCCTGCAGAACGTCAGTGATTTCAGCTTCCTTTACAGCTCCACTGGGGACATTTGCTACATCCATTCATTCATCTGTTGTTGATGGTCATATAGGCTGGCTTCATTTCATCGTTATTGCAAATGGCTCAGTTCATGCTCAAGTATCTTTAGGGTAGGCATATCAGCAGTGAGGAGACAGAACTGCTGCTCCACCCTCACATCTTCAGCAGCATGAGGGGGGACTTTCCCCTCATCTTGTAGGGGGCCCGACTCAGGCCTAGTCAGGGCTTGTGACTTTGATGCAGTAAAGTGTTTTAGAATTGCTCAATGCACAATGCAAACTGGGAGATTTTATTGAAGATACTTTCATATGGTGGCATGTGCCTTTAATCCCAGCACCCAGGAGACAGGGGCAGGTGCTGTGGACAGAACAAATTCCAGGCCAGGCAACAGTGAAGCCCTGTCTTAAACCATAATAATAATAACAACAAAATCAAGATATTTTTAGTAGAATGAAAAACCTTCAAGAAGAGAAGAAAAACCTAAGAGTATGAGTGTAGGATTCTCAGTGAACAGACACAGAAAGTAAGCTGTTCCCAAGCTCAGTACTGGGTGTCTTCTTAGAATTAGCCATATTTACTGTTTTAGTAGATACTTCCTAAAGATGCTTTAAAAAAAAAAAACGTTTATTTTCTCCTCCCTTTGATTGATAGAGCAGGTCTGATGATGCTTTGCATAGAACTGTAATCTGATGAAATAAAAACTAGGAGCTCTTCTCTTCCCAGCCTCTCTGTTGTTAGCTATGACCCTTCTTCCACCCCAGTTTGAAAGTCCTGAGGTCTGTTTCTGTGAGTCAGTTAGGCTTTTTGCATTTGAGGACGGAGCTGCTATTGCTTTCTGCTTGTTGCCTTCTAATTTTCTCAGGAAACTTAAGTCCAGGAAAGCTCTGGAAAGCGGCCAAAACCATGTGAGGACCCTCCTCCGTAACTCTGCAGGGGGCTGGTGTTGCCCTCTGCTGGGTTCAGCTGCTTCTTACATGGGCCTCAAATTTATTTAGTCAAGAAATTTCCAGGGTTGGGAGGTAGGGGTGGAGGTGGAAGGGTCGTCTTCCCCTTTTCAGAAAGTCACCTGATATCTGTTCTGCCTTATCTTGCTTCTGCTGTATAGTCTCAGAGTGTTCAAGCAGACACTCAGTTGTGTCTTAGGTTTGAAACAGGATGCCAGGATGCATCTGATGTCATCCAGGCACGCGGAGTAGCCATGTACTCTCCCACAATCCCTGGGTTCTCTCCCACAATCCCTGGGTTCTCTCCCACAATCCCTGGGTTCTCTCCCACAATCCCTGGG
>LR750238.1:265621-474895 GCA_902729485.2 Mus minutoides | reverse complement strand
TCTGTTGGATGTTGGTGGTACCCATACCTTGGTCTGTTGGATGTTGGTGGTACCCATACCTTGGTCTGTTGGATGTTGGTGGTACCCATACCTTGGTCTGTTGGATGTTGGTGGTACCCATACCTTGGTCTGTTGGATGTTGGTGGTACCCATACCTTGGTCTGTTGGATGTTGGTGGTACCCATACCTTGGTCTGTTGTGGGGTCTCCACTGGGGATGAGTAGACATGTATGCTGCATCTTGCCAGGAAAAGTATTTTCACACCACTGAACTGCTTCTCTCAATCTATTTTTTAAAAATGATGTTTAAAATGGACACTGTGTTTTGCTACACATACACATGTGAAATGATTACTGAAGTCAAGCCATCAAGTCACACAGCTGCTTTGTTGTGTATTATAGAGAAAGAGTCATATATGTTTGCTGTTCCCTTAGCAAACACTACTTCATCATGCAACACCGGATTCATAACTGTAATACTTATGCTGTACATTAGCTCACTAGACTTATTCACAACTCAGTACTCCAACGTTACATCAGAGTTGTAATTGCCTTCCTTTGCAACCCTGATACCATCCTGCTTTCTGTGTTATTCAACCTTTAAAAAGATCCAGCATGTAGATGAGACCAGTATTTTGTTTTCTGCCATATATTTCTCTACATGATGCCTCCCACTTCATTTATGCCACGGATGCCAGCATCACTATTTGAATATCCCATGTTCTAGCTATATACCAGAATCTGTGAAGGCCACTTTAAAGGGTGTTTGATATAGCGAATCCCACAGCATTTCGCATACATGGACACTACATACGGTACCAGCTCCTTGGAAAAGATAAATATTGGATCAAGTCAGAGCAGCAAGGAAAGCTCACTAGAAGATGCCTGTGAAGCACCAGTCAGCCTGCTTCTGTTGTCTAGAAACACTTCGTGGGGTGAGGCAGGGCAAATCTGTAACACGGCTCCATACATATATAACACCACTCCATACATATATAACACTGCTCCATACATATATAACACCACTCTATACATATGTAACACCACTCCATACATATATAACACTGCTCCATACATATATAACACTGCTGCATACATATATAACACTGCTGCATACATATATAACACTGCTCCATACATATATAACACTGCTGCATACATATATAACACTGCTCCATACATATATAACACCGCTCCATACATATATAACACTGCTCCATACATATATAACACCACTTCATACATATATAACACTGCTCCATGCATATATAATACCTCCAGGGAACATTCAGTGATGACTTTTGTGATTTGTGGGACAACATAAAGAATCCTTTCCACTGTCTGCATTCATTCTTTCTGCTCAGTTGATTAACAACAAGATGTGACAAGATGGACAGGATTTCTTCCTTGCAAAATTCCGAAATCCAACGTGCAGAGGCAAATGAAGACATTAGGGACACCACGATTGGTTAACCAAGCTCCTGCCGGGATGACTTCCCCACAAGGATGGACATGATCTTGAATTGTAAACTGAAAGAAACTCTTTTTTTCCTGCTGAAGTTGCTTGCGTCCGAATATTTTATCACAGCAACAGAAAGGAAGCTCGGGCCCGTGCACTCTTTCTGAGTTATCTCGTTATCTCTGAGGAATCTTAGAGTTCTGGTCAGATCCTTCTCACAACTTGCCCAGTTGTATCACTAATGGGAGATGTTCGAGGAAGTAAGACATGGGTGGAGATGGACAGTGAGACAGGTGTATTCCACCTCTTGGAGACAGACTTGTAATACACACACCCTCTCTAGATCATTTACCCATATGTATGGTATCTGTTTTCCTCAGTTATGAACAGTGTCTTACTTTTTTTTTTCTCCTGTGCTTTTTAGTTTCTTGGGGAAGTTACTTTGATTTTGCAATTAATTGGAACAAACATATTGATGATGAAAATGTTAAGTTCATATTATATGAAGACCTGAAAGAGGTGAGCTTATGGTCATTGATATTCAAGTGCAGTATTTATTAGAAACTACAGCACACACCACATACTTAGAATGTCTAATTTTGTGAACTAACAGTGTGTTCATTCTTTAAAAAATTTCTAGATACAAAATACAAAACTAGAAAAAGCCCACTATACATAAGATTTTAGTTTGTTTACTTAGCAAATAAAATAATGCTTGCAGCTTAATAATAACAGATTTCTCCATTTGTGATGGACAGTCCCTGTTAGTGATGGGAGAAATAATATGTAGGTCTCAGCTAATTTAATCAAATATGCATGTGGTTGTGAATTGATTTTCCAAGTGAGTCCTTTTTCTTAAAAGGATTGTTTATTCGCTTAACAAACAGAGTCAGAGATGGCTCAGCACAGTTTTAGGCGCAAGTTATACATCAGTGGAGAATCCAAATAAGGTTCACTGACCTAGAGAAGCTTCTAGAATAAGGGTGGGAAAGCTAAATGGTAAGGAACACAAAGGAGGTTACATGCATGCAGAATGTGAGAAGAACAAAGAGCACAGCTGGGGAAGGAGACCGGAGAGTGGAAGGTCGGAACACTGGATCAACCTGAGAGCATAGCAGTTGATGAGTTGCCAGGAAGAAGCTATGCTTGATCGAAGGACTGAATGGAATGAGGGTGTGAGCCAAGTAAGTAGCTATGGGAGAACATTCCAAGCTGAGGAAGGCAGCCGGAGGACTCACACACACACACACAGACACACACACACACACACATATATTTACACACACACACAGTGATACATATTCACAAACACACCACACACACAGACACAGAGACACATACACACATACACATAGAGACATATATAGAGACAGATACACACACACACACATAGATACACATACCTACCACACACAGACACATATGCACACACACATATACACATATAGATACGCAGACTCACACAAACACACACACCATACACATTGACACAACTCATAGATACACATACCACACACAGACACAGACGAATACACACAGATACACATATGCATAGATATGTACACACCACACACAGAGACACAGAGACACAGACAGACATATACATAGGCACCATAAACATAGAGACATATGCAGAGACAGATAAACACTCAGACACACACACATAGACTACACATACCCACCACCACAGACACACATGCACACACATATACACATATACATAGATATGCACACCATGTACAAAGACACATGCACTACACCACAGACACACATGTATATATATATATATATATATATATATATATATATATATATATATATATATACATGCACCACACACATACACACAGATACACAACCACACAGAGACACACACACACACACACACACACAGAGATCCAGACACACATAGATATACACATAGCAGATAGCAGTGCACAGAGGAGGCAGGTGGAGTGAGTGGGGCCAAACATGTGTGACATGGCTGTGTGACAAAGTGAGGAACAGTAGAGCAGGCCCCCTAAAATGACTCTCTCTTTCACCCAGAGGAAACGGAAGGCATCTGAGCAGAGGAGCAAGGAGGGTCTTTTTGGCTGGTGTGTGAGAATGGACTGGAGCCAGGCGAGTGCAGGAAGAGAGCCCTCCCCCCAGGGCAGCAGGGGTAAAAGGAATAGAAGTGCAGAGATAACCCCGTGGTACCTAACAGGCTTTCTCAGAAATTAAATAAATAAATGAACGGTGCTGATTTAAGAAAATCTCAGCCTCTGTGAATCCCACTGAGAGATGTTTATCCTTCAAATATTTTTTTTTTTTCCCCAGAATTTGGTTGTTGGAATAAAACAGATCTCTGAATTCCTTGGTTTCTCTTTAACTGACGAACAAATAGAAACCATCTCTGCTCAGAGCACCTTCCTGGCAATGAGAGCAAATTCTCAGGAGACACATGGTGCCATTGGGCCCTTCCTCTTCCGCAAAGGTAACCTTGCTTTCATTTTGGGGTCTTGTGTCAGCTTGGGAGTGACTTTGCGCTTAGCACACAAGCCAAATCGCTTTGTCTGAAGTAAAATAAGATTTAGGGTTTTTTTTTTTCCTCCCTTGATAAGAAAAATCAGGACCCAGGGAGCCCAGAGCTGCCCCTAGCAGCTTTCCCTGTTCTTGACTGCACTAAGGGCCCAGTGATGGCAAAGTGGCAGCTTAAGCTACAACATTTTGGTTCCAGGTAGGAAAAAGGAAGCCACAAAGGAAGGAAGGATTCCTGTACACTAGCAATCCAGCTCCTTCCAGAGCTTTCCATCAAGCCCTGCTCAGAGGCTGTTTGCGTTCATTCACCGTCTCTCCTCCCTACAGCAGTAGCTGAAAATGTAGCTTTTGTTTTTTGAGCTATGTGCATTGTAACTCACTTAAAAATCAGAGTTTTGTTAATATAGAAAAAGAAGAAAATGGTCATTGGGTAAGTAATTAGGTACTTGGCAGGCGGTTTACTTAAATTTCATTAAAGTATTCTAAGTTCTTACCCAAGTTTATAATTCTATAAGTTAGGATTTTCCACTTTCATTTTTATTGCATATTTGATGAAAATAAACAATATTTAACATTTTTATTGCATTGTGTGTGTGTGTGTGTGTGTGTGTGTGTGTGTGTTTGTGTGGTTAGAGGACAATTTATGGAACTCAGTTTAATCCTTCCATCCTATGGAACCTGGGGCTTTCAGGCTGTTAAAGCTTTGGGGCAAGCCCCTGCGTCCACTGAGCCATCTCATCAGCCCAGGGAACAGCAAGAGTGACCACAACTAACATGGGAACTGGTTAGGTGCTAACTGGAATGCTGTGTTGGAGTTAAGTTTTATAACAAAAGGACACAAAAGACTTAATTTTGCAATGTAGGAGAAGGCTGAAGCCCCAGGGTCTGGCTTTTACACTGTCACATTTCAGGATTTGAGCTGGGTCTACTTTCTTCCGTTACTTTGTCAACTGACCCATTTGAAATAACCTTTATGAATAGAAGATCAAATAGGAACCTGGCTGCTGCTGGATTCCTCTATAACCTTGATTCTTATACCTGATTTTATTAGCTTTATGAAGGGGAAAATGGAACCTTTCTTTTCTTTTCTTTTCTTTTCTTTCCTTTTTCTTTTTCTTTTTCTTTTTCTGTTTTTTTGGTTTTGGTTTTTCGAGACAGGGTTTCTCTGTATAGTTCTGGATGTCCTGGAACTCACTTTGTAGACCAGGCTGGCCTCGAACTCAGAGATCCGCCTGCCTCTGCCTCCCAAGTGCTGGGATTACAGGCGTGCCCACCACGCCGGCTGGAACCTTCTATACGCCTATTTCATTAAGTGTTACTCAGAGTAGGAAAACTCCTACAATAAATGAAGTAAATCTGATGTGCCTTGTAGAAGGTTCAGAGGGCAAGAAAACATGGAAGAGCATGAAAATAAAACACAAATCATTTACAGGTGACATCAAACTTCTTCCCCCTGAGCCAGGTTCTTGTTGGTGTGTTTCTTCTCTCTCTTTTTTTTTTTTTTGTCTTTGGGTACATATGATGGCATCTGGGGACAGCCTTGTGTCCTGTTTCGTTTTCTTAATGCATCATAACTATTTTCTCATGTCATTAAGCCCACATCATCAGCACACATTTCAATAGCTATGCAACAGTTTGCAGTTTCAACTATAAAATCCAAAGATTCCACAGACAGAAATAACTTACTTTTTACATGCATTTATTTATCTTCTGTGTGTATGTCTGTGTTTATGTGTATTTGTGTATGTATAAATGTATGAATGCATGCATGTATGTAGGTGGGCTCACATGTGCATGCCATGGTGTGCATGTGAAGGTCAGACGGCCACTTGTAGAAGGCAATCTACTCCTTCTATTCAGGGGTCCCAGTGATCAAACTCAGATCTCCAGGCTTGATCAGGTACATTTACCTGCCCAGCCATCTCACTAGCCAAAGAAATAACTTATTGTATGTTAGGAAAAAATGTTTTAAATCTCTGTTGAGATAGCGTTTCACCATGTAACTCAGGCTGACCTGGAACTTGCTATGTGGCCCTGGGTGACTTAAAAGCAAGATCTTCCTGCCTTGGCCTCTGGGCAACTGGCCAAGTATTAAATTTCTAAAGAAAGAAAGAAAGAAAGAAAGAAAGAAAGAAAGAAAGAAAGAAAGAAAGAAAGAAAGAAAGAAAGAAAGAGAAAGAAGAAAAGAAAAGAAAAAGTTCAGTGTCTGACATGCTAACCAAACACAAGGTAGAAATGTATTTGGGGGCTGGTGAGATGGCTCAGCAGTTAAGAGCACTGACTGCTCTTCCAGAGGTCCTGAGTTCAAATCCCAGCAACAACATGGTGGCTCACAACCATCTGTAACAAAATCTGATGCTCTCTCTTCTGGAGTGTCTGAAGACAGCTACAGTGTTCTTACATATAATAAATTAATTAATTAATTAATTTAAAAAATGGGTAGTTGAGAAACTTTCGTAGGGAAGGACGACATTTTGAAATTATAAGATTTTAGACCCCAGATGCTGGGAAAAGGATATGGGTTGACCATTGGGGTGGAGTCTTCTTCACCCAGATTTGTAAGGTAGGCAGGCCATCTGCTATCCACCAATGGAGAAGCCCCCATGGGCACTGTTGATCTTACAAGGAAATTGTGGGTTGTGGGTTCATTTTTAATTTTTTTTTTTTTTTTTTTTTTTTTGGTTTTTCGAGACAGGGTTTCTCTGTGTAGCCCTGGCTGTCCTGGAACTCACTCTGTAGACCATGCTGGCCTCGAACTCAGAAATCTGCCTGCCTCTGCCTCCCGAGTGCTGGGATTAAAGGCATGCGCCACCACGCCCGGCTTTGTGGGTTCATTTTTAAAAGTGACAGTCTATCTCAGCTAGTTTCCCAATAAATGAGACCGAGGCTCTAAGATTTATTTAATAACACTTTAAGGCACAGTGACTGGGAAGTTAATGATCTATCCTAATCCTTTGGGCTAATCTGGCTACCTCCCAGACAAAATCCCCAAGATACTTGCATTTTAGTATTGGTCTGGCTTTCTGGGCTTCCTGTGTGTTTCCACAACTTCTCTCAGGACTCCTCACTCACTTCCCCCTCTCTCTCTAGTTCCCTCTCCTGGCAAGGAGGAAGCCCAGCTCTCTTCTCTCTTTCCTCAGCCATTGGCTGATCAGCTTTTATTGATAAGTCAGAGAATAAATGGGGAGCAGTGTTTACACAAACTTGAAACAGAAGATGCTTAGAATAATCATTACAATGGCATGTCTGAGGACAACAGGAAATGGGGGCAAAGAAATCAGCATCTGAATAATACAAGAATCATCTTTACACAGTGCACAAAAACCTTGTGCCTACAGTGGGTTTGGTTTGTTTGTTTGTTTGTTTGGTTGGTTGGTTTGGTTTTAAAACTACTGTCTTCATGTTTTATTTCTGTGAGGAGCTACCAGGCCCAAGACCATGTCTGTGTAGCACTGGCTGTCCTCACTCTATACACGTTGGCCTTGAACTCACAGAGATCTGCCCGCCTCTATTACCCAAGTGCTCGAATTAAAGGCATGTGCCACCATTGCCTGGCTTGTGGCAACTCTCATAAAATAAAGCATTTAATCGGGGCTTGCTTATAGTTTCAGAGGGTTGGTACATTATCAGGATGGCAGGAAGCATGGCCTTACACAGGCAGATATGGTAGTTGAGAATTTTACACCCAGATCTGAAGGCAGCAGGAAGAGACTGTGAGCCACTGGGCTTGGCTTGGGTTTCTGAAATGTCAAAGCAGATACTCAGTGACACGTTTCCTCCAATAATGCCACACCCACTTCCACAAGGCCACACCTTCTAATCATCTCAAATAGTGCCACTCCCTAAACACTCAAATATATGAGCCTATCGTAGCCATTCTTATTCAAGCCACCACAGCTATGTTGTTGCTGTTTTAAACCTTTCAAAGGAAAATACTGCATTAAAACAAAAGGTAAATTTGGGTAGAACAGAGGATAAAATTAAGAAATACCCTAACATTATATCTGAGTCTTTCATGCTTTCTGTATTGTAGGTGAGGTTGGTGATTGGAAACGTTTGTTCAACGAAACACAGAACCAGGAAATGGATGAAAGATTCAAAGAGTGTTTGGCAGGCACGTCCCTTGGAGACAAGCTGAAGTATGAAGCGTATTGCCTGGCTTGACTCTGTCCAAGCTGGCTGGCTTACATATCTTCTGTTCTCTCATAATAACTGGATTTATAAAATTAGATAGTAATGCAGTCAAACAGTCGCGTGACAATAATCATGTAACATAATTATGAATAGTGCAGATCCAGGAATGGTGGTAAGAACTGACATATTTGAGCTCAAATTAAAGTTTGTCTATCGTTTGAAGAATTGGACTATTGCCGTCAGCGTGTTGTTCTAGGGTTGAACACAGACAAAATGGGCTTCCAAATGCTGTATATGCATTTCCCAAGCTTATCTCAGTAGGAAACTTCTCACCATGGGTCCAAGTATTTGTAGTAGTTTTCTCAGACTTCCTGGTGGGTGAAATTCAAGCCTGACTCTGCACTGATACAAGGTTGACAAACTGCAAGTCATTTCAAGATAAATCCCTCTCCCTCTACTCTGGGTACGCCATGCATGCCGGCCTCTAGAGGTGCTTCACCTCAAGAGACATGACATCATACTTCTACTTAACACCATCTTTGAGTCAAAGCTAAGATGCATGTTTTTGTACCATACAGACTTTTCTGTTGCAGGGTCCCAAGCAGTCACATGGAAATAACAGGAGGATGTAGAGAACATTCTAGAAAGATTAACCTATTTAGTGCTTCTTGATCATCTACCACTTAGGAGGAAGAGGCAGGAGACTCATTACAAGTGTCAAGACAACCGAGTTTTAAAAGTTCTAGACCAGTTAGGGCTTCAATCAGACCTTGACTCCAACCATCAAGCAAAGCAACAGGAAGACACCTGATGGCTTGCTCAGTTGGTAGTGTCTGCTTCCCATGGTCTCCTCCCCAACATTACAGTGACCAGGCATTGTGGTGATAGATCTTGGAGTTGAATATAGGAAAACTGAAAGTTCACAGTCACTTTTAGCTACATGACAAATTTGAAGCCAGCCTAGACTACACGCCAATCTCAAAACAAAACACTCACCAGCTCGTGAAGAATATCGGGAGTTGAGAAGATTGGGTGTAGGTGAGTGCATCACCTGTACACTCACTCCCTAACCATTAGCCTCCAGGAAGATCCAAAGGCACCTTTTTTTTTTCAGTGGCTAACCCTTCAGCTAGATGTTCTGAGACCCCGGAGAAATGATGGTGATCATGGGATCTTTGGAAATGCTGAGAGTAAACCACCTGGAACAGAATAGGTGGGGTGAGCAGAATGGCATCCATTGTGAATGTTCAGTAGAGAAATGTCTGCAGAGATCTAGCTGTTAACTTCTCTCTAGGTAGTCGAGTGCTCCTTTAAGGTAGGGAGCAGGAGTTTATCAAGGCTGATCTGGTCACAGGGAGGTTCACATTAGAGACCTCAAATTACACCGAGGATCCACGCTACAAGAAAAGTTAGGCTTTTCCTTGTGATAAAATATTCCTTGTGGCCTTTCTGGGAGCAGGTAGATCTTAACAGGTGCCTGGCCTGGTGAGTGATATGTAACAGGAAGCTAGCAGGTGACTGCTGAGGGCTGGACCAATATATATTTAAGAGAGAATTCTTCAACCCTCTGGCCAGTTTTGTCAAGATGGCAATGCACATTGGAATTCGGTAGCATCCATGGGCCCAGTTGCATCCTAAAAGTTTGTTTTGAAAAGTAGATTGTGATCATTGATCCAGGAGCTTAGTATGCACCGCAAGCAGGAGACGTGGGTTTCTCCTTCCTCTTCCAGCGGAGCTTTCCCAGTATGTAAGCCAGGAAATGTCCCAAACCTGGAGACGCTGGCGCGTTACTGCAGTTGCACAGGAGAGGGGAGGCGGGCACGGACCTTGGCTCCCGCGCCCGCCCGGGTACAGAGGCGACCCGCCTACCTGACTTCTCGCGGGTGCGAGCCGGTGCGGGAGGGGCCCGGAGCAGCATGGGAAGGCGGAGTCCGCCGGGAAACCGAAACAGAGAGAACCGGCCGGGCCCGGACTTCCACGGGCAGTAGCAGCGACAGCGAACGGAGGGCCGATTTCAGAGTCAGCACCTAAAGCACGATTCGAATTCTGCACCAGGGCGCGAACCACTGTCCAGATCCAGAAACTTGGTAAGATCTGAGGGCTATTTTCCTACTCCTGGATAGCAGTTGCAGGAAAAGGGTCCCAGAAGGAAAGTGACAAGCCTGATGACTTAAAACTCTGGAGGGAACGCTAAAAGCCTGAATGACCCGAGACTGAATTCTGCGCCAAGACTTTCTGCTGCACAGTCATGGCATTCCAATGAGCTGTCCTTTGTGACAAGCGGGTCCCGCTCCATCCTCCACCTTCTTCTTCTCCATGCACCCGAGTTTCCTTCAAGTCAGAACAAGTCAAGGCTTGCTTTCCTGTTCTGGCCTCCTACATAGCAGCCCCTATGGTCAGGCAAACACTCCCCCCACCCCCACCCCCCAAATGCCCACCACTTTCAGACTTGCTTGGTGCTTCTGGGCCACAGCCAAGTACCCTCCAACTCCTGCCTTCATGCCGCCTGTTTCTACTTCCTGGAAAGCCCTTCCCACCTCACCCCACCCCAAGTGACTTCCTGGGCAAATCTGTCTATCTAGTCCTTCTCACAGAGCCCATTATATGAATTACCTTTCCTAAGGGTGAAACTTCACTCTGCCCTCACAGCCAGGCCCCTGCCCTGTGTTTTTCTCAATCTTCCAACTAGTACTTAGTACTAGAATTTGTCTTTTTTCCTCTACCAGTAAGATCCCAAGAGCAGTTTTCATTGGCCCTAATCCCTGACAGGTGCTCATTCCATGTATGTTAAATGGATGGTAATTCATAAATAACCTTGAATTCTAGAGAAATGGGATTCCCTGTTGCACCTTTAGTACTAACCGTGCCTTGCCCCCTGGAGTTAAAGACACTCTCCGGGCTAGTACCCGGGACCTTAGAATCTTGTGCAGAGTGTGCACGGGTTCTTCAGCTTGCCCTGCGACCCTGGAGAGGCCCAGACACTGCAGCCTGCTCCTTTCTATATCATATACTAGCTGAATGCATGTTGTATGGAAAGCAGCGATTGGAAGGGGCTCAGCCTTCTGGGGCTCTACAGTCTTCCGGAAGGAGTGAGACCAGGGTCTTCAGGGTATATGTGAGACAGGCAGGTGGCATTCATGCGTGTGATGGACTGCTCGTTGGGTGAGCCACTGGGAGCTGGGAGCTGCTTCCTGGTGAACATCCTGATTCCTTTATAGGGAATCCCATCTGTCAATACAGTTGTGAGGTGGAGTGGTTCTAGGTGCCCCCCGCAGCATCACAGAAGGCCAGTGCATCCTGAGAGGTGAATACAATTGCTCCCTAGAGAGAGGGTTCCAACTCCTGGGAGCATGGATTGGCATTCATTCCCCGGTGGACCCATTCATTCATTCATTCATTCAAGCCCTCATTATAGTTCTGGTACCTTTGTTCCTTTTTCAGTTACAACAGTTATATTGATTTTTAAAAGAATTTATTTGGGCTGAAGAGATGGCTCAGGGGTTAAGAGCACTGACCACTCTTCCAGAGGATCTGAGATCCCAGCAACCTCATAGTGGGTCCCAACCATCTGTAATGGGATCTGATTCCCTCTTCTGGGAGAGAAGAGAGCAACAGACACTGTACTCACATTCATAAAAAGTAAATAAATCGCCGGGCGTGGTGGCGCACGCCTTTAATCCCAGCACTTGGGAGGCAGAGGCAGGCAGATTTCTGAGTTCGAGGCCAGCCTGCCTGGTCTACAGAGTGAGTTCCAGGCCAGCCTGCCTGGTCTACAGAGTGAGTTCCAGGACAGCCAGGGCTATACAAGGGAAACCCTGTCTCGAAAAACAAACAAACAAACAAACAAAAAAAGTAAATAAATCTTTTTTAAAAAGAATTTATTTACTTTTTATCTTGAATTGTGTATGAGTGTGTGCATAGGAATGCAATTCCCTTGGAGGCCAGGGAAGGTGCTGGATCCCCAGAAGCTAGAATTACAGAGGTTCGAGCTGCCTGCCTGTACTGAGAGCCAAATGTGGATTCTCTGGAAGAGAAACCCTTAACTGCTGGGTCTTCTTTCCAGCAGTGTGTGTGTGTGTGTGTGTGTGCATGCGTGTGTTTACATGAGTTTCAGGGAGCCTGTCAGGGTCACAGGACAACTATGTAGGTCCTAGGGATTGAACTCAGTGTGCACGCGTGTGCTTACATGAGCTTCAGGGAGCCTGTCAGGGTCACAGGACAACTATGTAGGTCCCAGGGATTGAAGGGATTGAACTCAAATGGTTAGTCTTTGCAGCAGGCTCCTTTACCTGCTGGTCCATCTTGCCAACCCTGGTGAAAACCATCCCCGTGTAGGTAGAATGTGAGGT
This sequence comes from Mus minutoides, assembly GCA_902729485.2. Lineage (NCBI taxonomy): Eukaryota > Metazoa > Chordata > Mammalia > Rodentia > Muridae > Mus > Mus minutoides. The sequence goes on along the minus strand of LR750238.1, from coordinate 462,434 downwards.
CACAGCCTGGAGGTGATCCCCAGGAGAGAAGGTAAGTACAGAATAGGAAGAGACTTGAGGACTAGGCCCCTGGATGAAAAGAAAATGAAAAAGAGCCAGGGTAGAAGGCAGAGAAGGCCCAGCTTGTGAGAACAGAGGAAACCTACAGAAACCTAAGCTAAGGGGGGTGGGGAGTTGAGGTGGGAACAAGTGACCAATATTGAACTACTGGATTTAACAATGAATGATTTCCCCCCCCCCCTCCAACCCCCAGGAACTCTCACAGGAGCAGTCTTGGCTCCAGGATCAGAATGATGCTTTTAAAACAGTGGTCCTCAACCTTCCCAATGCTGAGACCCTTTAACCCCCGCATGTTGTGGTGACCTCAGCCATATTTATTATTTTGATGCTACTCTATAACTGTAATTTTGTTGTTATGAATTATAATGTAAACGTCTGATGTGTGACCTCTGTGAAAGGGGCCATAACCCACAGGTTGAGAACCATTGCTTTAAAAATCTCACAGGGTCAAGAAGAATCTTGTCTAAAATTTAAAAAGTAAAATTACGCTTCATGTGACATTGAGGATCAAACGTGGGCCTTTGTGTATGCTACACAAGCCCTCTACCAAAGAAGCTGTCTCCAAACCCACTCAGCCTAATGTCTTAAATGTTCCAATTCATTTTTAAAACAGATACATAGAAACAAAAATGTCCAGATTAGGTACTAGGTGATATTTTGATGATAGGTATACATTGTATAATGTTACATCAGGTCTAATGTAACTATATCCAGAAACATTTCACTTCCTTTCTCCTGGGAAGCATTTCACCTCTTTGGCCATTGCTCTGTGTTCATTGGAGAAATAGTACTCAGGTTCTTTGCTTATTTTCTAAATAGGGGTGTGTGTGTGTGTGTGTGTGTGTGTGTGTGTGTGTGTGTGTGTGTTGTATATGTCCATAGTCATGTGTACTTTTAAATTTTAGAAACCTTTTTTTTTTTTTTTTTTTTTTGAGACAGGGTTTCTCTGTATAGCCCTGGCTATCCTGGAACTCACTTTGTAGACCAGGCTGGCCTCGAACTCAGAAATCCGCCTGCCTCTGCCTCCCGAGTGCTGGGATTAAAGGCGTGCGCCACCACGCCCAGCCTGAAACCTATTTTTAATGATGGTTCTTAAACGTTTTAACCCTTCATTTAGCCCACCACCCATCAGAGGTAGTGGGAAAGAAAGGGTACAGGGAAAGTGGATCTGTTTAGAAAAGTTCTTGGGAGTAACTTTTGTCTGTTTTGTCTGGAAATTGTCAGTTCAGTTCACAGGTCAGCACCTACAGCTTGATCCACACTCAAACACTTCATGGGTACACCGGTAGTCCAATTCAGTAGAGACAGGATAGCAAACACGAATGGTGGCACTACCTAGCAAAGACAGCCAGGCCTCAGCCTCAGCACAGGTCGGCAGGAGGGATCAGAAGGGACGCCAGGAGAAGTTCTCAGCTGTGCCTCTCTCGGGGAAGTGAAGATCAGGGAAGACACAACACCTCCAGGCATGGTACAGCTAGAGCAAGCCAAGCCCAGCCTCCGTCACTGTCCACAGAGTCCTATTTATGCCCCTCCAGACATCACGTGCCCTCCACCGCTCTTGCCGCGGCACATGTGTCTGACGTCCCTCCGCCTAACGACCTGAGTTTGTGGAAGTGACAAGAAACTGTAGCACACCATCAGAAATTTCTTTGATGCATTTCTCTCTATGGAGTCCTGACAAATGTAGCTCCACTACACATGTAAGGTGGGCCAAAAATGTGTGTTGCTAGCAGAGAATCTTATCATGTGTCTTTTCATGTTTGTTTTAATAGAAAGTCTTTTTACCTGTGTCCACTTCAGTTAAACTTTCCTTCATGTGTTTGCCCCAACAAAGCACCATCCAACCAATTTTCACTTTAATCATGTGTATACAGAGTTGTGTGTGTACATGTGTGTACATGTGTGTATGTGTATATGTACTCATGTGTGCATATGTGTGTGTATATAATATATAGCCATATATGTATATATAGACTTGTCCCATATATGCTATAATTCTACTCCTGTACTTTTTACACTTCCTCAGGCAGGTGGATAGACTGGAACATCTCACTTCTTGGAAGCCAGGAGTAGAAGAAGGGACAGGGCCAGTAGTTTTTGAAAGCAGATGGTCCAGGAGGAGAGGAAGAAAGATTTTGACATAAAGTTTTTTTTTTTTCTAAATTCATTTGGAGCTGAGACAAGTCATATAGAGAAGAGCCCCTGTCTCCTGTTTTCTCCTGTGGTGGGTTGGAAACACCAGATCTGATGTCGTCTGTCAGTGTCACATGTGTAGGCCCCTCTTCCTTTGCAGGCCACTGGGAGGAAAAATGGCCACTGATACGCCAGGTTTCTACATGGACAAACTTAATAAATACCGCCAGAAGCACGGAGTAACCATTACGTATAAGGAACTTAGTACTACGGGACCTCCACATGACAGAAGGTAGGTAGGCTGCCATCAGAGAAGGTGTGGTTAAGGCCAGGGAGGTGACTCGGTCGGTAAGAGTTCTTACTGTGTAAGCATGAAGACCGGAGTTTGAATCCTTAGCACCCACATAAAAACCTGAGTGTGCCTAAGTGCATCCCTGTAAATCCAGCGCTGGGTAGGGCAGAGACGGGAGGATGGCTGGGGCTTTCTGGCTACCAGCCTAGCTCTAAGTTCAGTGAGGGACCCTGTCTTAAGGGAATAAGGCAGAGAGTGATAGCATTATCTGGAATCCTTCTCTGACTTCTGGGTATGCACAGGCAACTCACTCCCCCAGCATGTGCATAAACCACATACAATCTACGGACCACAAATGTCAAAGGATGGAAGGAGCATGATCCAGGAAATGGAGCTATAGCTCAATAGCAGTGCATGTGCCTAGAATACACAGGTCCTGAGTTCAGTTCCAGGTACTTAGTAAAGCAAACAGACAATAAACGGTCCGTCCCTGCAAGTGTAAAGTAGAAGAGACAGCTCTGGTGCAATTCGGACATTGGTACTTCAGCTCCATAGCGAAGCTGCCAGAGGCCTGTGAGAGAGTCCTTAAGACAGACCCCGGTAACCTCAGAAGCCTGGAGAAGAAAGATGGGGGCTGGAGCAGTGACTTCATGAGTAAACACATTTGAAGCCAAGCCTGGTGACCTGAGGTTTTTTTTCTGGAACCAACATGGTAGAAAGAGAGACTAGATTTCCAAAAGCTGTCCTCTGACTTCCAACAAACATGTCTTATCATGAGTATGCAGGCAGTCCATGCAACATATACTCCAGCCCACACCCACAGCAAATAATTACATATACATACTTACACACATACATATGTACATATATACATACACATACATACATACATATACATAAACATATATATACATACATATACATCATACACATACATACACATGCATACACATGCATACATACACATACATACATACATACACATACATACATACACATACATACATACATACATACATAGGAAAAACTAAGCACGGCAGTTCATGCTTATAATCCTAGCACTTAGGCAGCTGAGGCAGGAAGATTGTTGTGAGTTGGAGGCCAGCCTAGGTTATATAGTAAGACATTGTATCTAAATAAGTAAATAAATAATAAGGAAAGAATAAAGAAAAGGAAAAAGGAAGAAAAAAAAGTACATACTTCTCCCTGCTCTAAGAAGATATTGTTATTGAGGGTAGGTGCTTAAAGTCTGTCCTGAGCCCGGGTTCAAATCCTGAGAGGTACTTGTGGGGTGACGGCAACTGGAGCGCTGGTCCTTAGCTAAATTACAAGCTGTGTAATGTGTTGCAAATGCTGTCTTTTTTAAACCAGGTTTACATTTCAAGTTTTAATAGATGAGAAGGAATTTCCAGAAGCCAAAGGCAAATCAAAGCAGGAGGCAAAAAACGCTGCAGCTAAATTAGCTGTTGATATACTTACTAACGAAAACAAGGTGAGTGATTGTCTAAATTTTACCCCTAGTTAAAGAGTGTGTGTGTGTGTGTGTGTGCGCGCGCGCGCGCGCGCGCGCGCTCATTTTCTCTCATGGAGACTGTTTGTTCAAAGCTTACTTTTTTTTTTCCCTATCTGCATGTCTCCTGAGTGAGAAATACACCAGGAGATTTGTTGACAAAGCTGTATACTTCTGAGCGCCAACTTACATGCTCTGAAGCCTGAGGAAGGGTGAGACTGTTCACTGGGAGATGAGTTNCAGGCAATGGTGGTGCATGCCTTTAATCCCAGCACTTGGGAGGCAGAGGCAGGTGGATCTCTGAGTTCGAGGTCAGCCTGATCTACAGAGTGAGTTCCAGGACAGCCAGGACTACACAGAGAAACCCTGTCTCGAAAAACCAAAACCAACCAAACAAAAAAGAGTGTCTTGATTCTACCAGGTAATTAGGCGTTGAGATGGCTAACCAGGGGTGTGTGGGGTGTCCTGTGAAAGCGAGATGGCCTAGCAGGGTTGGTGAGTTGGTGGGCTGAGAGACAGAGCGAGTGAGATCACCTGGCACAGGGGCTAGCTCTCGATATTTCCCGCAACAGCGCCAAGCTACACTAGCCTCTTCTCGGCCATCATGATGCTGGGGTGGCAGAACACATCCGAGGATGGGGGCCCCAGCCCAGGTGAGATACAGCACAGACTGAGGCTAAGGAAGCAGGGGTTCCCAAACTTCTGGGGCTCCAGTGGCTGCTTAGCTCAGGGCGGGTGTCTATGTCTGGAGGGCAGAGCAGCTTTCTGAAGGAGACTTAGGCTACGCGGCTCTGTATGAGGACGTCTTTCCCTCGCAATTCTTGATGAGAGAGACAGTCCCTGCTTGTCTGAACTGTTTATGCATTGTTCATCGTGGAAAATGGGTGCATACAACTTACTCAGGGTGGACCAGAGATAAAATTACTTTTGCAGGAAGTAATACCTGGAAAGTGAAGCTTATTGGCTAAATAAGCTTGGGGCCCAGCCCATCTAGATACCTCATTAGTATGGAGAACTCTGTGTTCTGTGCTATGTGATGATGAGTGATCTCGATCTTCATGTGGGGTGTCGTGGTCATGTGTTCAAGGACAGAACAGGGCTGGGAGTACATGAAATGCCTACTATTCTATTAGTGTTTCTCAACCTTCCCAGTTTTTGTCTGGTGACACAGTTCCAGAGATGGCCCAGCTGTTAAAAACACTGAATGCTCTTCCAGAGGACCCAGGTTCAATTCCCAGCACCCCCACGGCAGCTCACAACTGGGTGTAACTGTAAGATCTGACGTTCCCACACAGACATACATGCAGACAAAAACCAATGCACACAAAATAAAAAATAAATTGGAAATTAAAAAAAAAAGTTTGAGGCTGCGTGCGGGGTCTATCGCAATCCAATTTGGCTGGTTTACTTTCTGAAATTTCAGTTACCTTTGGTCAACCAGATGGTGAGCATGGTATAGAAAGCTAATTTGAGAGGAAGACCACTTCAAAAACCTAGAAGAAGGGCATACTGAACTAATCGTTCTATTTTATTATTGGCTGTTAATCTTTTTCTGTGTATAGGTTATGAGATGAACTTTATCATAGGAATGTTTAAGAAGAACAATGAGTTCCATATAATCCATGGTTTCAGTCATCCGCCAGCCCCCTGTCAATAAGAGGGGGCTGCTGGATTTTGGAGGTGCATGTGGACAATTAGTTTACTAAACTTTTAAAAAGAGTTCAGGATGCCCGTGCAGGAGGGGTGCAGAGCTCTTCACTTCTCTGAGGTCATAGCAGTTGCAACTGTGTGAGAACCGTTCTGTCTGTACATGGCAACGACTCTTTATCAGTTTCAGTTAGAGAGCTGCTTGTCTGTCTGCTCTTCACACTCAAATAGATAAACGGATAGCATGGAGCAGCAGGACCTGTCTTAGTCCTACTGTGGGAAGAGAGCAGCTGTGAGGGATATGCTGTGTGAACAAGGGTTAGAACCTGGAGGTCCTGAGCACTCTGTCAGTGAGCTGTCTTCCCCAAAGGCCACAGTACTGTGCCCTCAGAGCTTAGCCCCTGTGAGCCCCATCCTACCAACTGGGTTTTTTTTTTTCCTATTTGAGCAGCTTTGGAAAAGGCGCTGGTCCTCTCCCTCTCCACTTCCCTCTACATCTTTTTACTTGGGATTGAAAAAATTCCATTTGTTTGTTTGTTTGTTTGTTTGTTTTTAAATCATCACTTGGCAGTTTGCTGTGAGATCTTTCAATGAGGCAAGAAAGACTTAGATGTTACCTGGGAAATGTAGACAAGGCTATAAGCTACTCCTGGTTATTTATATAGATTGATGGCCATTTTGTGAGGATTAAATTATGTGAGGTAGGAAATATAAATCTAAGTAAAAAAAAAAATTCTTAGTCTGATTTTAAGGCCTTCATTTGTCTGTAGGGGCCTTTTCTTTTCAAAGTGTGCATTAGCTTGACGATATTTTTGATATGTGAATGAATACTCTCATTTTTCCTAGATTTATTTGTAAATGCAAAATTGGGCAGATGACGTATGGTATTGGTTCTGGTGCTACCAAACAGGAGGCAAAGCAGCTGGCCGCCAAGGAAGCCTATCAGAAGCTGTCAGAGAAGAGCCCGCCGGTATGTGTTGCCAACTAGATTTAATTTGTGCAATCGTGATTCCCTTTGAAACTGACTTCAGATTAGTCTGTCTGCATACTGCGTGGGCTTTTGCCTACTGCATAATGAACGGTTCCTCCATCCTCTGTACCAACAATGAAGCCAGGAACCATGGGGCCACGAGGGTCTGAGACATCAAAGTTCTAAAGGCAACTCAGGATTGCTTTTTTTTTTTTTTTTTTTTTTTTATTTTTTTTTTTTTTTTTTTTTTTTTTTTTTTTTTTTTTTTAAAGATTTATTTTATTTATTATATGTAAATACACTGTAGCTGTCTTCAGACACTCCAGAAGAGGGCGCCAGATCTCGTTACGGATGGTTGTGAGCCACCATGTGGATGCTGGGATTTGAACTTATCACCTTCGGAAGAGCAGTCGGGTGCTCTTACCCGCTGAGCCATTTCACCAGCCCCAGGATTGCTTTTTAAAACTTAGCCCAAACATCCATGAAAAATGTGTCAATTTTGTGATTGCGATTGTGGAGTTGGTGGCCACGGGGAGAGTATGTGCTGGAGTGTGTACCCAGTGATGGACCGTCTGAGAGAGGCCAGTTGTGAACAGTGATGGACTGCCTGAGAGAGGCCAGTTGTGAACAGTGATGGACCTCCTGAGAGAGGCCAGTTAGCTCCCTGTGAACATGCTAAGGGCTGTCCCCTCTTTCAGAAAACCGCCAGAGAATCCTCTAGTGCTGTCACGTCATCCAGTGGCCTTTCCAGCAGCTCGTCTATGACAAATAACGGGTGAGCTTGGGTAGCAACTGTGCCGGGCAGGCTGAGGGTGTGGCGTGGCTGAGGCTGAGGGTCTGATCCCTAGCCCCTCCCTCCCCACTAGACTGAACTCATCAAGGGTCCCCCTTTCCTTGTAGTGCTTCCCAGTCAGCACCTGGAAGTTTTTTCTCAGAGGACTTGTTTACGGTATGGTACCAGCCTTGAAGTTTCCGATTTCACTTTTTCTCCTCACTTGGATACGGTCTTCATCATTCCATAAGTTTTACATTTCAGTTTCATGTCCTTACTAGATTATGATATTAACAGTCATTGCCCCTTTCTGTTCTCTTGATTAGCTTTCATTCATATTAACTTCTCTTCTTCAAGTACAAAATTCTTCCCCACTCTCCCCATTCTTTCCTACCCACTTTGTAGTCCTTCCTTCCTTTTTCCTTCCTTCCTTCCATCCTTCCTTCCATCCTTCCTTCCTTCCTTCCTTTCTTCCTCCCTTCCTTCTCTTTTCTCTTCTTTCCTTTCCTCTCTCCCTTCCTTCTTTCCTCTTTCCCCCTCCCTCCTTCTCTCTCTCTTTCTCTCCCTCCCTCCCTCTCCTTTTTCCTTCGTGCTCTCTATCCCCTCCCCTTCCCCTCCCTCCATCCCCTTCTCCTCCCCCTCCATCCCCTTCTCCTCCCCCTCCCCCCTTGCATCCTTCCCTGTGCTGGGATTCAAATTCCAACTATAGATATAGTCATTCTAGCCAAGTTTGGCCACTGCACTCTCTCCTGGCCCTTTCCTTTGTCCTTTTTAATATTTCTATTATCTTCCTTTTCCTTGCCCATCCAACTGAATACTATTTGGTGTAGTTCCAGCCCTACTTAGAATCAGAAGTAAACTTTAAAATCAGGCAATTTGTTTTAAAAAAAAAATCCATCTATTTACTAAGAACTACAAGTCTGTAAGAAAAAGACAGTTGGTTCAGCAGAACAGATATGGTCTGAAGGGATTTGCTACACCTAAGCGGGCAGCAAGTGGGAAAAGATGCTTCATTCCCCCTAGGGATGAGGGAAGTGCGCATCAAAACGGCCATTTGATGGCATGTCACAGCTGCTTGGTAGTGGCAGTACTGCAGTTGGTAGGGACTCAGAGAAACGGCCAACCTAGGAAGCTGATGTAAAGAACCTGGTCACAGGGCCAGCTCCCAAACTAAGACGGTTGCTCTCCTCATCTGAAACAGCTTCCTTTTCCTTTTGTTGCAGAATGGTCTCAGAGAAAATAAAAGGAAATCGGGAGTGTGAGTATCATTGTGCACTGAATGTATTTCAGAATAGGAATCTCTTTCAGACTCTGTCTATCAGATTCACCTGTTGACTGTGGCATTGACAGAGCATTGTACATGTATGTTTGGATGATAGTTCAGAAGCAGTGGAGGGCTTGAAACCAATTTAGCAGGAGAGAAACACAGAAACACACCACACACTCACACACTCACACACTTACACACTCACATCTTCGTATCTGTAGATTCAACAGATGTATCTGTAGATACATCTGTGATGATGTAGCAGGTGACAGTGGTTTAGCCTGTTATTTTGAACGACACTATTGAAGATCTGGAGTTGGAAGTGTTTTCAAGGGAAGTGTTGTGTTTTTTTGTTTTGTTTTGTTTTGTTTTGTTTTTTGTTTTTTTTGGCAGATGGATGGGGTATAGATGGTGTAGTAACTTGTTTTTTTGAAGAACATAGTTTATATAAACCATTAGGAATTGGTTTCTTTCACTGAAGAATAAAGGCATAGTGTGGGAATTGAAGGCGAGGTGATAGCGGGAGCCACAACAGGCCACCGGTGTTTTCTGAACACTACCCTGAACAAAATACAACTCCTGAGGTGGATGGGTGCAGAAACGGGAACTTGGCACACGATCCAGCCCACAGCTCTGGTGCCGGTGGCAGTGAAGAGGGGAGAGGAGAATTTGTGAGAGAGATTGGGAAGGAAAGGTAGTCATGACTGCGGGAAGACTGCTGGGTGCGGGGAGGAGAAGGAGGAAGACTCCAGTCGCTCCATCAGGCACGACTCCTGGCCTGAGGGAGTTCAGCGGGGTGGGCTTGAGGGTGGGGTGACAGGGCAGTGGCATGGCTTAGTGGGGCTAATGTCTGGTGACGTTTGAACATCTCACCGCAGATGGCTCTCTATCAGAGAGGTATGAGGGCCAGAGGGAGGGGGGACCCGGGAGACCTTTGTCCTAAGGACGTTCTGAGTCTGAAGAAAAAGGAGGTGATAGCATGCCGGTGGCAAGCATGTCCAGGTGAAAGTGAGATGCAGGAAAGAATGGAAGAGAATCAAAAGGAAGTGTTTTTCTCTGAAGAAGCTGAACACTCCCTTCCTGTCCCTCTGATGGCTGATGCAAAATAGAAATTGGCCGGCGCGTGGGGCGGAGCCTGCTCTAAAGGCGGAGCCTGCTCTAAAGGCGGAGCCTGCTCTAAAGTTCTGTTTTGTCTTAGTTTTACATTGTTTTATCTCAATTTTAGAAAAGTACCACCTAATGATGTGCAAAGAAATAAATATACCTTGGACACCAGGTAAGCGGAGTTTGTCTAATGGTAAGCTTGCTCGCGAAACAGTTGCTTAGGGTCGGGTTACGAGCTGCATTTCCACCCAAGTAATTAACAGCTGTGGCATAGGCAGGCCCACGGAGGGTTATGGGCTCTCGGAGGAGTGAGGTTAAGGAATCCAAGTGGAACGTGTCAAATGCAGATCTCTGTGATGTTAGCAGGGTTTCTGATATGCATGGATGCCGTTGAAACTGAAAGTAAGCAGGACTTTATTTCAGCGATTTGGAAGAAAAAAAATAGAGAAGAGAAAGCATAGGGAGGAAGATAGGTGTGGAGGGAGGAGAGGAATGCCTGTGGGGACGGAGACAAGTCAGCGTGGGCCTGTTCTCTAGCTTCACACAAGACTTCACTAGGGGAAAAATAAGGAAAGGGGGTTCATCTTCTGTAGACGATGATTCAGTTAAAAATGAAACACTTAGCTGGGCGTGGTGGCGCATGCCTTTAATCCCAGCACTTGGGAGGCAGAGGCAGGCGGAGGGAGTTCGAGTTTCTGAGTTCGAGGCCAGCCTGGTCTACAAAGTGAGTTCCAGGATAGCCAGGGCTACACAGAGAAACCCTGTCTCGAAAAACCAAAAAAAAAAAAAAAAAAAAGAAAAAAGAAAAAAGAAAAAGAAACACCTAAGATGCGGGAAGCCGGTGTGCCGCAGCGGGACATTGTGAACAAATTCTGAATACTAATTAAGCGCCTAACCCTCACCTGCAACAGTTGTGGGCCTGTGGCTTAGGGTAAGAATGAATAGAATAGAACTCTTCCTCTGAAAAAGGTTTGAGGTGGCCACTGGCATTAAGGAAATCCGTGTATTTAGAGGCTGGGGAGATGGCTCAGCTGTGCAAACATGAGGGGCCTACGTTTGAATTCCAAGTGCCCCTGTAAAGAGACCGGTGCAGCAGCGCACACATCTAGAACTCCAACGGTGGCCACGTGGAGATGCTCGATCCACAGCCAGCATAACCAGTCAGTGAGCTCCAACTTCCACGAAAGATCGACCTCAAAAAGTAAAGTGTGTCACAGCCAAACATCGGACTGAGCACAGGGACCCCAATGTAGGAGTTAGGGGAAGGACTGAAGGAGCTGAAGGGGCCTTATCTGGCATCAATGGGAGGCCCTTGGTCCCGTGGAGACTTGATGTCCCTATATAGAGGAATGCTAGGGCGGTGAGGCCGGAGTGGGTGGGTAGGTGGGAGAGCGCCCACAAAGAAGCAGGGGGAGGGGGGTGTAGGATGGGGGTCTGCAGAAGGGAAACCACCGGGAAAGGGGATAACATTTGAAATGTAAATAAATAAAATATTCAATTAAAAAAAGAAAAAAAGTATACCAAAAAAACCCCAAGTTATAACAGAAAGAAAAAAAAAAAAAAAAAAAAAAAAAAAAAAAAAAAAAAAGGAAAGTGCCAGGTGGGCGTGGAAGTGGGTACTCAGGAAGTATAGGCAAGCAGATCTCTGAGTTCAAGGCCAGCCTGAGCTCCAGAAAGAGTTCCAGGTCAGCCAGGACTACACAGTGAAACCCTGTCTCAAAAAACAAACCAAAACAATAAAAAAGGTGGAGAGTAACTAAGGAAGACCTCTGTCATCAGTCTCTGGCTTACACACACACACACACACACACACACACACACACACATGCATGTGCACAACCATACCCATGTAATCAGTATTCACATATTTATATGACACACATACACTGTAATTACAAAATATGGCCAGAGTTAAAGAAGAACAGTAGTGGTAAGAAATGGAAAGACAGCCCTAAGGTCACCTTTCTGTGTAGCAAGTGTAGTGAAAAGATCACGGTGTAGTGGGATGAGATTGGAGAACGACCTGGGGACATGCTATGTTGCACTTTATTGGGCATTTAAAGGTCTCCTGGGTTTTGCTGAATGCAAAGGTAAGGTTTGTAGAAGGTTTAGGGGAGAGGGAGATGCTATCAGACTAAGTTTTCACAGCTAAAGTAGGGAGGGCAGGAGGAGTTGGGTATCAGTCAGCAAGCCACCACTGTAGGAGCCTGATGGCTGAGCTGGAGTAAAGATGCCAGAAATGAGGAAACATCAGCAGATGGGGGTGCTGCAGGGCTTAAGGATGGGAGATGGGGAAATGGAGGAAAAGAAACAGCTCGTTATGGGCAACCTTGGGCTTTTGCTTTTTTTCTGTGGTACTTGTGGCATACATCTGAGTGATTCTCTCTCTCTTTTTTTTTTTTAAGATTTATTTATTGTTATATGTAAGTACACTGTAGCTGTCTTCAGACACACCAGAAGAGGGCGTCAGATCTCATTATGGATGGTTGTGAGCCACCATGTGGTTGCTGGGATTTGAACTTATCACCTTTGGAAGCGCAGTCAGTGCTCTTAACCGCTGAGCCATCTCTCCAGCCCCGAGTGATTCTTTTTAATACTTGTTGAGGGTGGGGTTCATTTCTTCTTCATAGCTGCTAGAGAGGATACTTCATCATGCCTTATGTACAGCCAGAGGGGATGATCTGTTACACTGAGTTCTCTATTTAATAAGGGAGGTAAAGAGAAAGAGGAGAGGGGGGTGTTTTTTTGTGACTCAGGAGTTCTACCAGACATTATTAAAAACAATAAGGGAAGAATCATTTTCATCTTACATGAGACACTGAACCCCAGAGTAACAGCAATATCAATCTTACCTAGGTTTAACAATGATTTTGAAGACATAGAAGAAATTGGCTTAGGTGGATTTGGTCAAGTTTTCAAAGCGAAACACAGAATTGATGGAAAGACGTACGCTATTAAGCGTGTTAAATATAACACCGAGTGAGTACCTGTCTTGCTCTTTTGAACACAGTGTGTTGAACTCCCAACCCTCGTCTTTATGTGCCCATCCTTCATTACTTGCTAATTTCTTTCTGGTCCTCCTTAATTTTTTTTTTTTCCTGACTACAAGGGTTTGGTTTATCCTGAAATGACCTTACCTTACATTGGGTACTTATTTCAGTTTAAGAATATGACTGTATCATTTTGAGACAGTGCTGAAACCTGAAGCTGTTGACTTAACTTGGTCTAAGGAGGTTTCCCGGATTTTCTCCATTTTGAGGCTCCCTCCTCTCTGATGTCTCAAGCTTGTATCACATTGACCTAAAACCAGCCACGGGCTAATTTCAGGAAAACAGCACGGTGTCTTAGCTCTTGAGCCCCGTGCCTGTAAAGCTTTCTTTGTTACAGAGTCTTGGCTTCTTTGCATAAACTAGCCCCTCTGTTTATGTTTATCACACGTTGAACATTCTAAGTTAGGTTCTGCTTGCTGCTTGGCTTGTTTACCCTTGCTGCCCAAATGGGACGCGTTTGTGAACTTCAAAGAACTTCACATCTTCTAAACACAGTATCAACCATGATGTAGCTACTGAAAACTGTTACAGACAGTCAAAAGAAGATACAAACGATGTTTACCTTTGGATAGCTACCATTTAAGCCACGGTCTTTTTCTTATACATTGAGACTGAGAACAGCTGTGGTTTCCGGGATGGTTTTACTCTGCCTTCAGTTTTCTTCCCATTTGAGTTCCTGCTCTCATGCAAAAACAAAAACAAAAAAAAACAAAAAAAAAAAAAAAAAAAAACTTGACATGGAAACCACAAGGACTATAGAGAAAGGAGCCTGAGTGGTTGCATCCCATTGTGTAAGGTGTTCTGTGGCTATTAAGGGTATGTAATGGCACCTTTGTTTTCTGGGTCCTTTTAAATAGGAAGGCGGAGCATGAAGTACAAGCGCTGGCAGAACTCAATCACGTCAACATTGTCCAATACCATAGTTGCTGGGAGGGAGTTGACTATGATCCTGAGGACAGCATGAGTGATACAAGTCGGTAAGAAGAAATTCTCAAGACTGTGGTGGATGGAAGGCACTTGGTATTTATTGTGTGGGGGCCACTAGAGGAGGCTGTTGCTTGTCACAGCCTTCAAAAGGCACTGTGGTCTCCTGTTCTACAGACAAGAAGGCAATTAATAATCTTTCCGTGTTCCTCTCAACCTTCCAAATTTTCTTTTAGTTTCTTTGTTTTAGAGTCACTATATATCCCAGACTGGCCTCAGGGCAGGCCTCCTGCCTCAGCTTCCCAAGTGTTGTGATCACAGGCACATTCCAGTATGTTTCAAAGGCCTTTTTAATGGGATGGAGAGATGGATTGGTAGTCAAGAGCCTGGATTGCTTTTGCAAGTATGTCAGGTGGCTTACAACCACATGTAATTCCAACTCCAGGGTATCCTCTGGCTACTGTGGGTACCAACACTCGTGTACAGACTCACACAGAGACAAAGACACATCATTTGAGCCTGGCAGTGGTGGCACATGCCTTTAATCCCAGCACTTGGGAGGCAGAGGCAGGTGGATTTCTGAGTTCAAGACCAGCCTGGTCTACAGAGTGAGTTCCAAGACAGCCAGGGCTACACAGAGAAACTCTGTCTCAAAAAACACAAAAACAAACAAGAAAAACAAAACAAACAAAAAAGACACATCATTTGAAAATAAATATTAAAAAGTTTTTTTTTTAATTTTTCTTTAGCTTTTTTTCAGATCTCATGTTCCAAATTCCTGACCCTCTTGGTTTTCATATAGCTAGTGCTATAGTTTATAAGAGTAAAGACTGACTTAACACACAGATGCTGATCCAAAAGGCTTGTCATCCGCTGCTGAAGCTTTCTTTCTCAGAGGATTTTGGCAGTATGCCTTTGGCATGTAGCTATGCCAACTGTGGTGGAGTGCTGAGCTGCCCAGGGCATGCCCTGATGGCCTCACTCACGGATTTCTGGGGGACAGTCTTCTCCCTGAAATCCCGATGTCACTGGAAACCTTATTGTTCACTATCTCCTGCAGTGTCCTGTCCCCTCCTTGTGTCACTGAGAACTCTGGGACTTACTGATCATCAGAAAACAAAAGGATTTGTTAACTTTAAGTGAATTATTAGCTACATCATCATATTTGCTACCGTATGTGTGTTTGGAAAATATAAATTCAATATGGGAGGCAACTTAGTTCAGAAGATATGTAGAAACTGTGGTTAGCAAAAACAGTCCTCCAGCTTTTTATGGCAACCAATTTATTGGCGCATTTGTAGGGGTTTCTAAATGGGCTGTCATCTCAGGCTTGGTTTTTTTTTTGTTTTGTTTTTTTCTTCTATCTCTTGTGAGACTCTAATCCCTGTGACGACAAGGAAAGTACCTAACTCATTTTTTTAAGTGTTCTGTGCCCTTTGTAAAACAGCTTGTTCAGTTAACTGATAACAAATTAAAATGCTTCAAACTTATTTTAAAATAGTGAAAAAAACTAGATTTCTGCAATTAATACTACTCATATCTATTATCAAAAGTGATCAAAAATCTTTAGCATTAAAGAACATATAGGCTCCTACTTTATAGATAAACAATTGAAGCTCTGGATGCTTGGGAAATTATGACTTATATAAAGTGGTTTGTTTTATTTCAAGTTTATTATATTCAGATTTTTATTGAGACATGCTTTGGTTTTCATAAGATATGGTAGAACTTTTAATGTACTGTGAATTTTGTATCCAGATACAAAACCCGGTGCCTCTTTATTCAAATGGAATTCTGTGATAAAGGAACTTTGGAGCAGTGGATGAGAAACAGAAACGGGAATAAAGTGGACAAAGCTTTGATTCTGGACTTATATGAACAAATCGTGACTGGAGTGGAGTATATACACTCGAAAGGGTTAATTCACAGAGATCTTAAGGTAAGCATGAAATCTACCTTGATGGTTGGTAAACACACAGTCTAATAACTTTAAAAATGCATCTTCTTGAGCCGGGCATGGTGACGCACGCCTTTAATCCCAACACTCGGGAGGCAGAGGCAGGCGGATTTCTGAGTTCGAGGCCAGCCTGGTCTACAAAGTGAGTTCCAGGACAGCCAGGGCTATACAGAGAAACCCTGTCTCGAAAAACCAAAAAAAAAAAAAAAAAAAAAAAAAAAAAGTATCTTCTTTAGTTGTAGATTTGTGATTGGCAGTTAGTCATGATAAAATTACACCTCTCTAATCTGCTGGACTTAAAGTGGGTCTGGAATTTACCCAAATGCTGTCCTATGTAACTGCTTGGCAGTTCTCTGGGGCCCATGAACTTATTGTGACCATGATCCTATTAGAAGTCTCGGTCCTGCCAGGCTATGTTTAGTTTGATGGTCATTACCTCATTGAAAGCAAAGGCACTTTTCATAGTCTGAAAAATTATTGTGGATGCCAGCTACAGCTGACTGACTGCCCTGACCTAGCCGCTGCTCTGCTCTACTGTGGTTCAGCGGCTGCACCCAAGGGAAGGCACAGAAGAGTCCATGGCTTAGTGTTGGCATGATTGGGAAAACTATCCAAGCTTTCAAATATGCATAGCGTGTTTGCTTTCAGGGTCTGGACCACTAGGTTCCTCAGTTTCCTTTTCACTAGCAAGAAAGGAAGAGGCACCAAACCGCTCTGTGATTTCCTTCTGGTTTTTTTTTTTTTTTTTTTTCCAGACAGGGTTTCTCTGTAGCCCTGGCTGTCCTGGAACTCACTTTGTAGACCAGGCTGTCCTTCTTTATCACAAACCTACTACTGTCTTAGTCAGGGTTTGTATTCCTGCACAAAACATCATGACCAAGAAGCAAGTTGTGGAGGAAAGGGTTTACACGTTCACAGTGCTGTTCATCACCAAAGGAAATCAGGACAGGAACTTGATGCAGAAACCATAGAGAGGTGCTGCTTACTGGCTTGCTTGCTTTTTTTTTTTTTTTTTTTTTTTTTGGTTTTTCGAGACAGGGTTTCTCTGTGTAGCCCTGGCTGTCCTGGAACTCACTTTGTAGACCAGGCTATCCTCGAACTCAGAAATCTGCCTGCCTCTGCCTCCCGAGTGCTGGGATTAAAGGCGTGTGCCACCACGCCCGGCCTGCTCCCTTGCTTTCTTAAAGAACCTAGGACCACCAGCGCAGGGATGGTACCACCCACTATGGGCTGGGCCCTCCCCCCTTGATCACTAATTGAGAAAATGCCTTACAGCTGGGTCTCATGGAGGCATTTCCTCAAGGGAGGCTCCTTTCTCTGTGATAACTCCAGCTTGTGTCAAGTTGACACAAAACCAACCAGTACAATTGAGCCCTTGTCAACTTGACACACAAACACATCAATATTTAGCCTCAACCCTTACTTTTTTATTGATCCCAAGATCTAAATAACTTTAAAAGTCCCACAGTCTTTATATAATAAAATTTCAATCCCATTAAAATATCAAATATCTTTTAAAATTCAGTCTTTTTACAACTTAAAGTCTTTTAACTGTGGGCTCCACTAAAATACTTTCTTACTTCAAGAGGGAAAAATATCAGGGCACAGTCACAATCAAAAGTAAAATCAAACTGTCCAATGTCTGGGATCCACTCATAATCTCCTGGGCTCCTCCAAGGGCTTCTTACACATAACTCACTTAAAACCTATCACAACAACAGGCTGGATGAAAAAACAGAGTCAAGAATCCATTTGCCTTTTTTCTGTAAAAGCAGATATGGAAGGAATTTGCAAAATGTGTAAGAAAGTGTCACCAAACCTTCCTGCTTAGGATATGCTAATGTTTATTAAAATGTGTTATGCATGTTAGCATATTCTGAAGTATTTAACTTGGGAAAGAGAATAAGCCATGTGGAATAACTCCACATACTACATATAATTAATTATATATAATATATAATAAATTAGATATAATATAGCTATTATATATATAATATAGTTATTCTACTAAGTTACAATGACTTATTCACTTGCCAGTAAATGAGAAGTTTGGGTATTCCTCCCAGGCCCTCCTCAGAGTGCATTACGAGTTCTGGAATGTACTTCCTAACACATCTGCCAGCTTTCCTGCGTCTGCTCTGGCTGGGTCATGTGTCATGAAGTGGTCTTTTCTTGTGGTCGTTTCCATTTACAGAGAAGGTCTTTCTCTGGGTGTAGTTCATCCTGATCTGAGATCCTTTCATGCACATTTTTTAAAACTGATAATGCTGCTTCCTCTCATCTCAGAAAAGATTGGAAAGATATGTTTGCAGGTGTCTCCCAAAGGACAATGTTTACACGACAGAGCCATTCATTCTTACATGAATCCTCCAGGGGTTCAATTCTTACCGTGTTAGAAGCTTAAGCTCTAGGCCTCATCAGTAGGGGCATAGTGGTTTCTAGAGAGAGGGCTTACCTTGGTACCAGAGGGGTCAGCCCTGGCCAGAACCTCAGACCTGTCCTCTGCTCCCTGGATGAAGGTGACGCGTCTTCTCTGTCCCTTAACCTCACACTATATCTGACTAAACAAGTAGAGTGACATTCATTGTGTTTTCTTTTTAATAAAAAGCAATCTGATATTATTCCTTGTTTCATCCAGCTTAGCTGTTTACACATATTCAATCTCCTGTTTCTCAGAGTTGGATGGCAGCTGCTGTTCTGAGGTAGTAAGAGCTACGCCATTGATCTGTGAATATGGACATGTGGACCTCAGTTTAGCTTGGGAATACTGTGTCTCCACGTCTCTCACATACACGCCTGCTTCTTCCGTTACTGACTTTAGGTTCAAATCAGCTGACTGACCTTGAATCTCATTGCTAATTTGTGCACAGGGCTCCTCAGAAGCTCCTTCTGGCCTTTCCTGGGCTTCCCACCTCATCCCTCTTTCCTTACCTAGGCCCTCTCATAGGTGTGTGCAATTTTTGCAAGAATGACAAAATACTAACTTTGTCACCAACAATCTTCCTGTTTTTAGTCAGTGCTGCATAGTTATTTAGCACATGTGGCCACTCTTAATTGTTATATGTGTGTGTGTGTCTATGTTTGGGCTCAGTGGGTAAAGATGTTTGTTGTACAAGACTAGTGAGCTAAGTTCAATTTCTGGAGCCCACATAAAGGTGGAAAGAAAAAACTCATGTTTTAGTTCCCATCAGATCCTGAATCACATCTGCAGACGTCCCTCAGGTGGACGCCCAGCCCTGTTCTGGGATGGGGAGCTCTAACTCCCTTTCCTGTACCTCTTACCGGGCTAGGGTGTGTGAAAGCTCAGAGCCATACTCACACCCACCCGCCAGTCTGGATCCCTCTCCTGGGACCCTGCAAACTGAATTTTTCTCTTGACAGCTGATCTGATGTTTGGAAGCAGGTATAACCTAAGCCACCTTTGCCGTCATTTAAAAGAGGTTTCTTCTTTCTTCACTTGACAATTTTAAAGACTCAAGGTTTTAAACTCCCTGATTTGGGAAGCCTGTGAAAGGATAAATGCAATCCATACAAATCAGCACAAAAAATAGTTGGGGCTAGGTGGGTGGTGTTGGTGGTGCACGTTAATCCCTACACTCTGGAGGCAGAGGCAGGCAGATCTCTGGGTTCTAGGCCAGTGTGGTCTACAAAGTGAGTTCCGGGACAGCTGAGGCTACACAAAGAAACCCCATCTCATCCCCAAATGTAGTTGGGACCTGTGGTAATAGTTGGTCCAACTGGCATATGGTAATTAATTTTTTTCTATAGCCAGGTAATATATTTTTAGTAGATGAAAAACACATTAAGATCGGAGACTTTGGCCTTGCAACAGCCCTGGAAAATGATGGAAAATCCCGAACAAGCAGAACAGGAACTCTTCAATACATGAGTCCAGAACAGGTAAAGCCCTTTCCTTTCATTTAATTCCTCTTCAAGTTCTCTCTCTCTCTCTCTCTCTCTCTCTCTCTCTCTCTCTCTCTCTGTACAAGTTTATGTAGGTGTGTATATACACATGTGTGGTGTGTGCATGTTTGTGCATGAGCATATAGAGACCAGAGGTTGTGTCAGGATGTCAGGAATCTTGTCTGATTGCTCTACACACACACACACACACACACACACACACACAGTAGAGGGGATATCTTATTTTCTAGGACCACTTGTTAAAGATGCTGTCTTTTCTACAGAGTATGCATTTGGCATCTTTGTCAAAATGAAGGAGATACATACGTGGGTTTATTGTGGGTCTCTTATTCTATTCAATTGATCCGCATGCTTCTTCTGTGTCCCTTTCATACATTTTTGTTACTAAGTCTCTGTAATATAAGTTAAAATCAAATACAGTGATGTCTCAGATAATGTTCTTTATTTAGGATATTTTGGCTCTCTGGGGTCTTTTATTCTTCCATATGAATTTTAAGATTTTTTTTCTTTTTGTTAAGTATGTTATTGGAATTTTGATGGGGATTACAGTGAATTTGTAGATCACCTTTAGTACTATAGTCATTTTTAATATGCTGATTCACAAGCATAGGAAGTCTAGGTTTCTCTGTGTAGCCTGGGCTGCCCTGGAACTCTGTAGACCAGGGTGATCTCAACTTAAAGATACACCTGCCTCTGCCTCCCAAGTGCTGGGATCAAAGGCGTGTACCACCATACACAGTATAATTTTTTTTGAAGCTATCATCAGTAAGATTAATTGATTCTTTTAGCACATTCATTACTGAAACATAGAAAACCTAATCATTTAAAAAATTATTTCATGTGAGCTTGCCTGTATGTATTTGCACCACTTGTATGCCTGGTACCTGTAGATGCCAGAAGAGAATGTCAGACCCCTGGAACAGGAGAGAGAGATAGGTGAACCACCATAGAGATGCTGGGAGTTGAATTCAGTTTCTTTGCAAAAGTAGAGACCTGGGTGATCTCTCCAGTCCAAAACTACTGAGTTTTGGATGTGGACTTTGTAGCCAGTTAAAAGTTTTTGTTAGAAAATTTAGAGTCTCTTATGTACAGTTTTTAAAAATGGGGATTTGGCCTCTTTTCCTGTCTGAATTCCTTTCCTATCTTTTTCTTGTCTGTCTAAGAGTTGAAGAACTAGACTGAATGCGGGTGGAGAAAGCCCTTCCTGTTGTCTGACTCTTAGTGTTGGTGGAAATGTTCCTGATTTTGCTATTTGGTAAAAAGTTAGCTGTAGATTTGTTTTTATTTAGCCTCTAATGTGTTCCTTCTGTCTCTATGTGATGGTTAATGCTAGTGCCCAACTTCGTGAGATCCAGATAAACAGGCATTTTTTTGTTTGTTTGTTTTTTCCAATAATTTATTTATTTTTATTCACTTTAGATCCCGATCACAGCCTGCACCTCCCCCAGTCCGGCTCTTACAAATCCCTACTCCCAATATCCCCTGTCCTTCACCTCAGGGAGAGGGAAGCCCCTCTTGGGTCATCTAGTCCCAGAAGGACATCCTCTCCCTCTGAGGCTCAGCTAAGCAGTCCAGGGAAGGGAAGGTAGCCAGTGCAAGGCCATGGAGTCAGAGATCCAGTTGTCAGGGGACCCACATGAAGACCAAGCTGCACATCAGCTACAGATGTTCAAAAGCCATTTTAATGTAATATATCACTTAGAACTATTGTTTTCTCGAAAGGCATAGAGACTTCTATTAGGTAAGTAACAAAGACATGTGTATTTCGGCTTTCAGTTTTTTTCAAAGCATTATGGAAAAGAAGTGGACATCTTTGCTTTGGGCCTTATTCTAGCTGAACTTCTTCACACATGCTTCACGGATTCAGAGAAAATAAAGGTAAAGACCCCAGGAATGAATTCAGGGAACTACAGCGTTGGCAATCCACAAGCACCACCGTACTGCCATTCGGTGAGGGTGTGTGTGTGTGACCACGTTAGCTTCTGGTTGTAAGTGAAACGTATGTTTCCTCTTTCAAGTGTTGCCAGCCATTCTGCTATAGACTAAAAACGTTGGCTTTCTTTAGAATATGTGTGTAGCCCGTAAGATTCCCATTCATGTTTGCTAACAAAATCTGGCAGATCGAAGGTGAGTTTCTGCTCTGAGTGCTACCTGGATATAAAGAGGAACAAGCCAGTTTCTCAAGGGATTCATTTTGTAAGAGGAAAGAAAGATAACATCAGAGAATGACTTTTTTTTTTTTTTTTTTTTTTTTTTTAGAAGACAGAAAGTCTGTGGGAACAGGTAAAAAAAGTCTGGATTTAGGTTTCATGGAAGCATGTAAGTTAGGTACTGAAAGGTCAGGTTGTTTGTTGGTTGGGTTGTTTGTTAGTTTGTTTTTGTTTTCTGGGGTTTTGGTGGGATTATTTAAGGGCATACACACACATACGCGCGCGCACACACACACACATGCATGTATATATATGCTCTGGTATGCTTATGGCAGGCACAAGACAACCAACCTGAGCTAGCTCACTCTAATGGTCTGAAATAAAACTAACCTGAGCTAGCTCACTCTAATGGTCTGAAATAAAACTAACCTGAGCTAGCTCACTCTAATGGTCTGAAATAAAACTAACCTGAGCTAGCTCACTCTAATGGTCTGAAATAAAACTAACCTGAGCTAGCTCACTCTAATGGTCTGAAATAAAACTAACCTGAGCTAGCTCACTCTAATGGTCTGAAATAAAAAGCATGTAACCTTGCATAGAGATAAGAATGCGCAGTGTGTGCTGGGACTAACAGGTTAGGTATGGTTTTATCTGAAGCTGGTGACTGGTGGCGCTGGGAAGAGTTTGGGCTTTGTCGTGTAGGTGGTGGGGAATCACTGGAGACAGCAGGCTATTGGGCATCCTAGTTGGGAGCTCAGGAAAAGAGAAAAGACTTGCCTGGAGTCCAGAGCCTTATCTTCCCTAAGATAGGGGTGATGGCGGGATGTACTGCCTAGCATTCCAAACAGAGGGAAACGACGAGTCTCGTGCACCAATCTATCATGTCAAAGCCCTGAATGTTAAGGATGGTCATACGTTTGGGGTAGGCTTGGGGAGGGGCGTTTTGCTTGCTTCTTAGACTAAAGAGTCCGCCCTACATTTTAGAAACCTTCTAGATTTAGTGTGTCTCCAGGCATTACTGTGTTTAGTTTTTCTTCCCATGTTAATCACAGCCTAGTAAATACATCTATTTGTGGTATTTCAGTTTTTCGAAAGTCTAAGAAACGGCATCTTCTCCAATGAGATATTCGACAACAAAGAAGTAAGTCCTTGAAAGCTAACAGGTTGATTTTTTTTCCCCCACTATTTTCTTTCCCAATACTGACTCTTACCTATCATAAACAGAAAAGCCTTCTACAGAAATTGCTCTCAGAGAAACCCAAGGACCGACCTGAGACATCTGAAATCCTGAAGACCTTGGCTGAATGGAGGAACATCACAGAGAAAAAGAAAAGAAACACATGTTAGGGCCTTTCAGAGAAAACATTTCTCTGCCGTGGTTTTCCTTTAACGATCTGCAGTCTGAGGGGAGTATCAGTGAATATTGTCCTTTTTTCCTTAACTTCATACCATGCTTCCAGACAGGTTTTGGTTAGGGTGACTGCAGACATTGTATTTATTGGCCTATGAAAAAGTACGCCCGCCCGTTTCCTCAGTTGTTAATTGCTGGGCTGTGGCTGGCTAGCTAGCCAAATATGTAAATGCCTGTTTCTCCTCTGCCCAAAGAGAAAGGCAGGCTCCTGTGGGAAAGGTCACAGAGCCCCCAAAGCCAACTGGGTGAGGAAGGACTCTGGCTTTTTGGCATAATAAAGAGCTGGTAGGCAGAGCTAGGGCAGAAGGTCCTGCAGACAGACAGACAGACAGACAGACAGACAGACAGAGACACAAAGACATGGACTAGAATGGAGCAGGGAGGGAGACACCACATGGAGAGAGAAAATGGCTTAAGTTAGCTGGGCTACCTGAGAGACTGCCCCAGAAAACAGGCCAACAGCCTTCCATATACTATACAGATATCTCAGTGTCTTTATCATTAAACACCAAGCAGGACTGCTGAAAAGCCTGCAATAGGGTTTTTTTTTCCTGTTACTTCAAAAACAATCTTACAAAGTTATTTTTGGACAATTCCATACATGCATTGTGTTCTGATCCCACTCTGAACTCTGCTGCTCATGCCTTGTCTGTCATGTGAACTGCTGCCTCTGAAGGTGGGGGTCCAAGTTAACCCTCTGCCCTTGAGTGGCTTCTCTCAGGTAGTCAGTCATTGTGATGAGAAAAATAGTGAACTGCTGGTGAGGATGTGGAGGAAGAGGATCACTCCTCCACTGCTGGTGGGACTGCAAGCTGGTACAACCACTGTGGAAATCAATCTGGAGGTTCCTCAGAAAATTGGACATAGTACTACCTGAGGACCCAGCAATATCACTGCTGGCCATATACCCAGAAGACACTCCAACATGTAATACAGACACATGCTCCATTATGTTCATAGCAGCCTTATTTATAATAGCCAGGAGCTGGGAAGAACCCAGATGTCCCTCAACAGAGGAATGGATACAGAAAATGTGGTACATTAACATAATGGAGTACTACTTAGCTATTAAAAACGATGAATTCATGAAATTCTTGAGACAAATGGATAGATCTGGAGGATATCATCTTGAGTGAGGTAACCCAATCGCAAAAGAACACACACGATATGCACTCACTGATAAGTGGATATGAGACCAAAAGCTCCAAATAACCAAGATACAATTCACAGACTACATGAAGCTCAAGAAGAAGGAAGACCAAAGTGTGAGTGCTTTGGTCCCTCTTAGAAGGGGAACAAAATACTCACAGGAGCAAATATGGAGATAAAGTGTAGAACAGAGACTGAAGGAAAGGCCATCCAGTGACTGTCCCATATACAGAGACCGGGGATTCATCCCATACACAGTTACCAAACCCAGACACTTGTAGATGCAAAGACATGCATGCTGAAAGGAGCCTGATATGGCTGTCTCCTGAGAGGTCCTGCAAGAGCCTTACAAATACAGAGACTGATGCTCACAGCCAACCATTGGACTGAGTTCAGGGTCCCCAATAGAGGAGTTAGAGAAAGGACTGAAGGAGTTGAAGGGGTTTGCAACCCCATAAGAAGAACAATATCAACCAAGCAGACCCCCCAGAGCTCCCAGGAACTAAGCCATCAACCAAGGAGTACACGTGACTCCAGCTGCATATGTAGCAGAGGATGGCCTTGTCATATATCATTGGGAGGAGAGGTCCTTGGTACTATGAAGGCTTGATAGATGCCCCAGTGTAGGTGAATCGAGGGCGGAGAGGTGGGTGGAACACCCACATAGAAGTAGGGGGAGTAAGGAGGGATATGGGGATTTCTGGGAGGGGTGGAAATCAGAAAAGGGGATAACATTTGAAATGTAAATAAAGAAAATATCCAATAAAAAGAAGAAAAAAAAAGAATAGTAATGAAACAGTACAGGAAGTAGAGTTGTGTTGCAATAAACCTACTGTTGGGCTTTCAGAACTGGTTTGTGGGAGGAATGTGGAAAAGTTTGAAGCAGCAGGCTAGAGAGGTCCTCAAATGGTATACATCAAACTTAATGTGGTAGCTCAAAAGTCTCCTGAGAGGCCCTGCTTGGATTTAGCCTTGTAGAGGTCCAGTTTTTCCTTGCTGTTCTCTCAGACTTGCTTTGTAAAATACTGATAGTTACTTTATACCTTTGTATGCTGTAATACTTGTTTAATAGGGCCTCACAGCTAAGGGTTTACACTTGCTTCTCAAAGCACTTAGGACCTTTGAATGGAGTTGAGTATTAAGATTATGGGAATTTCTGAGGTGGGACTGAAAGCATTTTGCATTATGAGATGGCCATGAGCCAACAGAGACTTGGACATGCTCCACCACTATCAACTGACGCTTCTGTCAAATCTTCCCTGTCATGAAGGATTGTATCATCTGAAATTGATTCTAAATAGATAAATAAGTAAATAAATCTCTCTTAAGTTGCATCTGTTGGGTTTTTAGTGATAAGAAAAGTAGCTAACATATTGTTTACAGAAGTCATCTCAACAGGCACCCAAAATGCCTTCAAAAGGGGAAGGAATTTGAAATTTTATTTATATATTGGAGAATGAACTGAAGCTATATGTAGTAACAGTATATTAACAGCATGTTAAGAGAAAAAATATTTTTAAAATGTTTATGAAAGGAAACCATTCACAAGTTTATAGAACATTCCAGAGCATATGAAACAAAATCTTTTTTTTTGGTTTTTCGAGACAGGGTTTCTCTGTATAGCCCTTGGCTGTCCTGGAATTCACTCTGTAGACCAGGCTGGCCTCGAACTCAGAAATCCGCCTGCCTCTGCCTCCCAAGTGCTGGGATTAAAGGCGTGCGCCACCACCGCCCGGCCAAAATCATTTTTTAAAGATTTATTTATTATATATAAGTACACTGTAGCTGTCTTCAGACACACTAGAAGAGGGCATCATTACAGATGGTTGTGAGCCACCATGTGGTTGCTGGGAATTGAAGTCAGGACCTCTGGAAGAGCAGTCAGTGCTCTTAACCGCTGAGCCATCTCTCCAGCCCACAAAATCATTTTTAANGATTCTGAGTCTTTTTATCTTATGCATCTTGCATCTATTATAACAAAGCTTTGAAGAAAGGTAGCTGTGCTGTTAGCAGTAGTAGGAAACTCTCCATCTGGACAGGTAAGAGCATTTTCTATAGAGCAGAGGCCTTAGAAATGATACTTAAGAAACTCCCAAGAATGTGAATGATTTAGAAGAGATAAGACAAGACCACCGGGGCTGGTGAAAGCATTGATTGCTTTCCAGAGGTCCTGAGTTCAGGTCCCGGCGGCCAGGTGGTAGCTCACAACCATCCCTAACAAAAATCTGATGCCCTCTTCTGGGGTGTCTGAGGTCAGCTACAGTGTACACACATATAATAAATAAGTGAATCTTTAGAGAAAAAAAAAAAAAACACGAGAACACCTGGGGCAAGATGAGCTAAGGACAGAACCTAAATTCTGGAAGGAACTCACACAGGGAACCCTGGGCATAGCAGGCGTTAGCACCAAACAGCAGCAGGAAATGCTGGATGATGATGTGGATTGCATCCCTGGAGACCTTGAGGGGTCTTAAACTGTAGAGCTCCAACTTGGAACTTCCCTCCCGGCCTTAGGGAAGGTCACTGTGTCCCCCTCCCTGCCCAGCCAATTAATGTAAAGGTCACCAGAACCAATCATTACATGCCTAGTTGCTGTTGCTATAATCTGCTCTCAAAAAATTGTATAAAGAGCTTATGAAAGAAAGAGAAGGAGTCACCTCTTCTTTGGGTGCAGGGCGACCCCAGAACGCTGGAAAAATAAACCTCTTGCTTTTGCATGGAACTCAGTTCTTGAGTCCCATTTGGGGGTTTCCCAGTAGCTAAGGGTCACCATTAGTCTTACAGTTGTTTTACGATGTTTAAACGGAGCTAAATGCAGCTTACCAGAAGTGAGAAGCCATGAGAGACTCCTACAAGGCCTGTGGCTTTTTCTAAGTATTCATTAAAATATCTGTTGTATCCTCTGACTGCTAGTGCGGTATGGTATGGCAAGGTTCAGCGTTGGATGCTAAAACTATAGTGGGGGAGGGGAGAGAATATTGGCCAGAGTTTAAAATGGTGAACATGGACCTCTACAATTGAAGGATGCACGTCACCACAGTAACAATGTAATCCAATCTATCGTCACCCAAAGGGGAAGAACCTAATGGCTTG
Source organism: Mus minutoides (assembly GCA_902729485.2). Taxonomy (NCBI): domain Eukaryota; kingdom Metazoa; phylum Chordata; class Mammalia; order Rodentia; family Muridae; genus Mus; species Mus minutoides. The sequence goes on along the minus strand of LR750238.1, from coordinate 435,021 downwards.
AAGACGAAGAACCACCGAGTAGATTATTAGGCCTGAATGTGGTTATTCTATTAAGTAATTTGTTTCCCTTAAAAAGGCAACACACACACACACACACACACACACACAAACAGAAACTATTCTTTTAAAAAAATATATTTATTTTATTTGCGTGTTCATGTCTTTGTATGTGAGCGTAGTGACAGCCCAGGCCAAAACAGGCCATCAGATACCCTGGATCTGGAGTTACAGAGAGAGAAGAAAAAGAGAGCAGCTGTGGTAGATGTTAGCCACTGCCAAATAGAAATGAAGATATGTAGGTATTTGGCATATATTTTTCAAATTTTCTAGATAGAAAAAAAAATTTCTTTTTAAACAAACTAAGATTAGCTTTAATAAACAAATTCCTATCAAATAATATGGCCAGGGAGAGTATAACATTTTACCCTTCTTTTACTGGTATTTTTACACTATGAAATAAGTATATTATCTTTTAGCATTTTTATTTACTTCTAAGGATATACTTTCTCAGTCTCCAAATCAGGAAACCCCAAGGATCTTAATCAGGGCAACAGCAGGGCAGAGTAGAGCCTCACTTACTAATTTACCTGGTTGCTTCACTAGGAAATTTTTATCAGAGTAAATATATCATTTCTATCAAATACACATATGTAACAAATACATGCATATAGATGTAACTTAACTTTATATCAGATATATTCATAATCTATCCATACACACATATATTTGTGTTATTATATATATGTATGGTTGGTTACATAATGGTGGGACCCAGTTTAAAATGAAATATAGGGTGCTTTTTAAGAGGCTAAGTGTGGGACAGTTGCATGGTCTCATGCTACTGTGAAGCTGCATGCCCATTAAGTGTACCCTGTGTACATAGCTACAGCTGACATGCATATCTGAATGTCAGCTTTTCCGAGTCTTCATCTGCAGACGCATTAGTCGGAGACTTAAAACATCCATTCCTACCTGGCAACTAGAACTCGAGGTTCTCTGGCACGTTAACATTTTATTGTAAGAAATCTTTTTGCTCAATATTAATTCTCACAATTTTCATCTTCAAACACACAAGAATGAGTCGGTATGTATCATTGTGCAGTCTTAACAAATAATATTTTATCTGTGTTGTTAAGCTGACGACGTCAGTTGTAGCCATAAATATTTAGGCTGTTTTTGTTGTGTTTTTTTTTCAAGATTTATTTTATGTATATGAGTATACTGTAGCTGTACAGATGGTTGTGAGCCTTCATGTGGTTGCTGGGAATTGAATTTTTAGGACTTTTGCTTGCTCTGGTCAACCCTGCTCACTCTGGTTGGCCCTGCTCAGTCCAGTCAACTCTGCTCATTCAGGCCCAAAGATATATTTATTATTATAATAAAGCATACTGTAGCTGTCTTCAGATGCACCAGAAGAAGGCGTCAGATCTCATTACAGGTGGTTGTGAGCCACCATGTGGATTTGAACTCAGGACCTTTGGTAGAGCAGTCAGTGCTCTTACCCGCTGATCCATCTCGCCAGCCCCTTATAAATATTTAAAAGTTGACTTGTAATAGGTAAGTTCTTTGTAACAGTAACAAAATCATATACCTCTGTTTCTCAGACAAACTAAGAAGTATAATTTTCACATAATTGGTCCGAATTCAATTTTACAATCTTAAAAATCAGGACAATCCATGGTTGACACGTCCTTTGACTTGAGAGCACACTCCCTGTGTTTTCTTTACTCTCAACATTTGCTTGAGGAACTAGTCCTATGTCTGTGGAATGTCCCCTACCCAGGAAGCAGCTCACGGTGTCCCCATGGTTTAGATGGGTGCAGTCACACCAGCACGGACTTCAACTCTAACTGTTGTGGCACTGTTGTGCAAGCAAAATGTCTCCACGGCATGTGGAGCCTGGCTAATGTTAATTTAGTTGTGGTGTATTTTAATTTCCTATAGTTGCAATATTTTACCACAGACTGGGTCATTTACGAGATTTGGCAGTCATGCTCGCCAGTGGGTGCCCTGGTGAATCCTGTGCTTGGGGTTACCAGATTAAGGCACAGCTACACAGACCTGCTCAGGTTCACCTGGACATGTTCTAGCACTTACATTCTTTGCCATTGTATGTGAAATTCCCCTCAACTTACACAAACAACAAGTTTTAGGGACAGTGAGATGACTTAACAGGTACAGGCACCTATAGCCAAGCCTGGTGACCTGAGTTCAAGCCCCAGCACTTACATAACAGGAAAGAATTGACTTACACAAGTAGTCCTTTGATCTCCACACATGGTACCCATGCCTACGCCAATACCCAGACTACCTAATTTTAAAAACATAGTAAAAATATTGTGCACTAACCTGCAATTTGACAGTGTCTGTTCTGTTCAGAGTTGCATCAACCCTGAGTTCAATTTTAAAACACGTTTGTCATTTCAAAGAACCCACATCCATTAACAGATTCATCATAAACTCTAGAACCCCCCCCCCCACCATGCGTCCTGGCTATAGATATGCCCATTCCATGAATATAAACAAATAGAACCTTACATGGAGTGTTTTTCACATAGAAATGTTTCTGCCTTAGTTAGGGTTTTACTGCTGTGAACAGACACCATGGCCAAGGCAACTCTTATAAGGACAACATTTAATTGGGTTACAGGGTCAGAGGTTCAGTCCATTATCATCAAGGTAGGAGCATGGCAGTGTCCAGGTAGGTATGGTGCTGGCAAACCTGAGAGTTCTACGTCTTCATCTGAAGGCTGCTAGCAGAATACTGACTCCCAGGCAGCAAGGATGAGGGTCTTAAAGCCCACACCCTGCAATGACACACCTACTCCAACAGAGCCATACCTTCTAATAGTGCCACTCCCTGGGCAGAGCGTGTTACAAATCATCAGTTTCCAAATTTCATCCCCGTAGCAGGCCTCAGTAATGCATTCCTCTTGTGCTGCCAAATAGGGTCCTGTTGTATGAATATGTAACTTATCTATCTGTTCCTTTTTGACAACTATGAATAAGATTACCCAAAGCAGAGCAGCAGACTTGTAGGGGTCCATTTCCTATGCTTAGAACTGCTGAGCCATAGAGCAGCTGCCTCCTCAGGGCTTCGCATACCCAAGACCTGTCGTTCCTTCAGAACCAGGGCGTAGTGTCGTGCCACTGGGATGCCGCCTGGTCACCCCGGGTAAGGTGGCTCTCCCCAGTCCTCCCACTGCTCCGGGCTGCACTGTGCTATAATGCCTTCCTTCAGTCACTCCTCTGGAATGTTTTTCCTTGCGATGTTGTGGTGTCTCAGAAAGCAATGCATGCTGCCCCATACTCTTGGAGTTTAAAAAGTGGGTATTTAAGTACTGACCAGTTCAGATGGGTCCACTAGAGGGGAACCACGAGCATGTGCACTTGGAAAAAAACGCCCATGACTTTAATGTCTGACCCTGGACATGACCCAGAAGTATGGAATCCTCTGACTCTTTGGTCCTTCCTTTCCAACAGAGAAGTGTTTTATCTGACAGGGACTACTCAGCCTGTGGTGTGTTCTCTACTCCAGAGAACTAGCATCTAGAAAATGCTACCCATTGTTCTCAACAGCTGTGTTGAAAGACAAACCAGGATAAAACTACTTCAAGACACCAGTTCTAGAACACAAAGCAGGCTCCACAGCAGAGGCCGGGCATGCCGTTTCTCCGAATTCCTAGTAGGTAGTCTGGTTAGAAAGAGCTGGCCTTGTTCCGAATTCCAGCTTAGCTTGTGCTGGTGGCTGAACTCAGGATCCTGTCCTGCACAGGCTTGGCAGGCCCTCTACCATAAAGGTACATCGCAAGGCCTAAAGTGGACAACTGACTTCTTCCTGATTCCTATCTTACTTCTCAATTTATCCAAAGTAAGTCGGGGACTAAGTATGTAACCTGTTGGTACCCTTAAACTCTACAAGCGTCACAATACCACATAACTTGTAATTGTTCATGTCTATGATACTTGTATTTGGAAGTAACAGTAACATTTTATAAATCAGTGAGCAGTTGATCAGATTTCTAAAAGAATGAAGTGCTATACAAAGGCCTTCTTTCCTCACTCACATAAATAATTTTCCTTTATTGGTAACAATCTCAGTCGTGATCCACAGAGGTTGGTCCTGGGCAATTCGAAGATAAGTCTTCTTTATCTGTAATTTATGTGTGAGAAATCAAAGGTAAACACAAGTTTATGGTAAACTTAAAAGATAGTAGTATGTAGTATTTTTGAGTAATCATGTTTGTTATTTATTCCACAAAATAAATGGGGCAAAGATTAAAACAATAAAAACGAGAAGGAGATGAGGGCCGAGGATGTGGCTCAGAAGTTAACAGCTCTGGCTGCTCTTCCAGAGGACCCAAGTTCAATCCCCAGCACCACATGTGGCTCACAACTGTCTACTTCCAGGACTAGGGGATCCAATGCCTTCTTCTGGCCTCCATGAGCACTAAATGTACGTGGTGCATAAATGTACGCATAGGCAAAGCATCTACACGCATAAAAGTTTAAGAGATTAAAATAATTATGAAAAGAATCCTTCATTCTCAAAAAAAATTCTTAATTAGCAGTCAGTCAAGGTAAAACAGACAAGGAGACAATTGGCTCTGTTAAGATATCTGGCAAAGGTTAAACCAATTTCTTTTTCACATTGGAGAAAAAAGAATGGATTTCAACATACTTGACTTTTCTGAGTCAGGGACAATAGTCTGCCTAAATAAAAATTAGTTCTAAAATCTTAATGCAAGCATCTATCAAAGAATGAATCCTCAAAAATTAACCATGAAAAATCATTATCTTCAAGGGTTTTTGATGGGAATGGTCGTTGAGACAGGGTCTCATTATGCAGCCCTAGATGGGCAAGAACTCACTATCTACACCAGGCTGTCCTTGAACTCAGAGAAGTCCACTTGCCTCTCTTGAGTGCTGGGATTAAAAATGTATGCCACCCCACCTGGCCTTTAAGTTATTCTTTAGAGTTGAAATTATTTCTTTAAAAAGAAAATGGTAAAAATCCCTTATCCAGTTACTGAAAAACTAAATGTTGGATTCTTAAAACTGCTCTTCTGAAGGTCCTGAGTTCAAATCCCATCAACCAAATGGTGGCTCACAACTATCCGTAATGAGATCTGATGTCCTCTTCTGGTGCATCTGAAGAATAGCTACAGTGTACTTAGATATAATAATAAATAAATCTTAAAAAAATTATTCTTATTTTATGTGCATTGATGTTTGCCTGCATGTATACCTATGTGAAGATGTGATTTTGGAGTTACAGAGTTATGAGCTGCCATGTAGGTGCTGGGAATTGAACCCATGTCCTCTGAAAGAATAGTCAGTGCTCTTAACCGCTGAGCCATTTCTCCAGCCCCCAACTCAATTATTTCTATAGTCACTATTTCTTTGTAACATCGGCCCCACACTGCTAATTGAATGGAATAAGAAGACACTTCTACTGCTTGTAGGAAATGTGAGTTTTATTAAAAACAAACAAATATGCACAGGCAGTATATTTTAAAGTATAAGCCATCTTCTTACCTTCATAGGCTGTCCCGCACCAAATGCAATACAGATGCTCTTCTCGTAAGTAGCCAGTGAGGATCTGCAGTTTTTCTAGCACCTGGGAAGAGGACACAGGCACATCAGTGGCTCGCACTACCAGGACCTCGCTTCCTGGATCTCAGACCAATGGTTACTCAGGCCCAGGCTTGAACCCTTCTGGAACACTCTCAGTTACTCAAAGGGTCAGAGCAGAGGTGATATATCTGGGCATGTCTCAGCTGACTAACCACTTGTCCACAAGAGGCAACTGTGAACATAAAAATCATCTTTTGGCTACCTCTATGATAGTAAGGTTTTTGTTATTATTGGTTTGTTTTTCTTTCTTTTTTTTTTTTTTTTTAAAGACAGGGTCTCATTATGTATTCTTCACCTGCAACTTGCTACGGAGGCCAGGCTGGCCTTGAACTCAGAGATCCACTTGCTTCTGTCTCCCGCATGCTTTGTCTAAAGGTACGTGCCATTATGCCTGGGGATAACTAGGATTCTTAAAGACCTCTTTTAAAACCGATTAAGGAGCTGGTCCCTGCTGTGAGTGGAGGGAGGACGGGCTCATCAGAGGTCTCACAGTGAAGCAGAAATATGTGATGAAAGCCATGGATGTTGCCTAGGTAAATTCCACACTAGTAACTCCAGGAGTTACTTTCTTGAATAATTACATGTAAAAATTAATTGTGCACGCATTTCTATATGTGGGCACGTGCTTGTGAGTGTGTCAGAGAGAAACAAGGGAGAGTGGGTTCTCTCCTGCCATCACCTAAGTCCCAGGGATTGAACTCAGGCTGTCATGCTTGGCAGCAGCGGCCTTCACGTGCTGAGCCATCTCTGTTCACACTCTCCTTCCCTCTGAGCTTATTTTCCCTGTTTTGTGAACAAATGATGTACACAGTAGCACCACATTTAGAAATTTAACAGGAGAGCTGGGCGTGGTGGCGCATGCCTTTAATCCCAGCACTTGGGAGGCAGAGGCAGGCAGATTTCTGAGTTTGAGGCCAGCCTGGTCTATAGAGTGAGTTCCAGGACAGCCAGAGCTATACAGAGAAACCCTGTCTCGAAAAAAACCAAAAAAAACCAAAAAAAAAAAAAAAATTAACAGGAAACAAAGCCATCTGCAATCATTTACATTTGCAGTGAATCTGCCATCTAAACTGAAGCTCGGTTAGATGGTAGACTAAAACTAAACAGAGAAGTTGTAGGGGAATTTGATTTTGGGGCTGGAAACACAATCCTGTAAATCAGCAGCTTTCAAATGGGTGTTATTTAGCGTTGCTTGGAGACAATTTTTTGGCTGTCATAAGAGGAAGTGCAAATGGCACCTGGAGTGCGGGGACCAGGTATATATGCTGACACTGGCATGGCCGTGTGAGGACGCCACTGCCTCAGCCTCACAGGAGAAGCTCAAGGGGAACAGCCAAGCTCTCTCTGGGGGTCAGAATGACTGACCAGCATGTCCAGACACTGGCAAATGCAGTCTTCTCATCTGGAGTGTTATAGCCTCACAGTGCTATAGCTCCACAGTGCTACAGCCCCACAGTGTCATAGTCCCACAGTGTTATAGCCTGACAGTGTTATCAAACCCAGCTAGCCCAGCCCACCCCGTGCTGTTCCTAATAAATACTGGATTGCAAGGTTGCTGGGGTTAGTAGGTAACCTGTCACGTGAGCACTCCACCTTATCCCAGTTTTCCTGTATGCGTGTCTGTGTGTCTACCCTTTCTGCATCCCCTCCCCACCCCATGTCAGGGTGCCAGAACCCAAGCTAAGCAGTATGTGGTACTGCTACACATCCGACCATGCTGCCTACAGCAAAGAATTACCCAGCTTCAAGTGTGAACAGTGCCAGGCCATGCCCCTGCTATAAGCAAACAGGCAGTGCCCACACATACACTCAAATCTTCACTCGGGCACTCATCTTCATCCTGTTCTTCCTTTTCCTCTTCCTCTTCCTCAGTCTCCTCTTCAGGCCTCAACCAGTACCACGCCTCCCTGGGAACTTGAATATTCTGAAAATACAGAATTATTTTTATAAGACACAGCTAAGCATACTTGTGGCGCCGTAAGTGTGCTTGTGTTAACATGAGTTTGTTCTTCCAGATATTATTTACATCCAGATATTATTTATATCCAGATATTATTTACATCCAGATATTATTTACATCCAGATAATATTTATAAGTGCTATTTGTCAGTAGAGCACTGGACCCCAGTGAGGACTGAAAGGAGAATTAGAGTGTGTCTCCTAGTTCCTGCTGTCAGTCCAGCAGGAGAGATGGGCGGTGGGTCTACAACTGTACAAGTGTCTAGTACGGAGGTCAGGAAGTGTCAGGAGTACACGTTAGACAGCGGGAATACAGTGACGCAGGACATTCCTCCCAGATGCTTACACACCATGGAAAGTACACCAACATCTGAGACCAAATGAAGTCATTTCACCTTCATTGTACCCACTGTGGTTTGTAAAAGGCAAAGATGGCTTTGAAAACCATTCCCTTGTGAGATGAAAGCATTCTACCTTGATTTTTCCAAAAGACAGAAGTTCGAGGTATGGACTAAAACTAGGTTATTCTGGTTAATTAAACGTTATGGGGAACAGAATCCCTACGCACTCCAGTCCTGAGTAAGGATACTTTGAGTGAGAGAAAAGCTATTTAACCCTTGCTAGACAACTGAGGAAGTGGGCTCCCGGACTAAGTGGGTCATCACCTGTGGGAGGTGCACATCAAACAGCAGCTTCTGAGGAGAGGCGGTATGAACAGGGCATGGAGGGCTTTTGTTGTGATTTTTGTCAGACCATTCCAGGCTCACTACTGGACTGGGAGCAGATGCCCACCTACCTTCTGGGCATCCAGCTGCTGGCAAGCTCGCTGGCTCCTTCTCAGGTCTCCTTCCATCTTCATTTCGTCCTGCTTACTCTTCAGTCGCATCCTGTCGGGAGGAAGAGTGAACGGTACAGTGGTGTCTGTACTCTCGTGGTGTCTACCTTATAGACCCACGTACGGCGGAGCACGCCGCAGTTAAGTGGACTGGAAGGAAAACAAGCTCAAAGCAGCTGCTTTACCGAAACTGCTCGGTGGCCTTTGCTTCGTTCTGGTTTTTCAGGTGGACTTTTCTCCTGTAGTTTTCCAGCTTCTCCTCTGCCTTCCGTTTTAATGATGACTCGTGGCCTATGCCACTTTTTCCTGGTCACAGACAAAAAAATTTAAAAATCTGATGAGGAACTTAGGAAATTACTGATTTTTTTTTAAGCTTCAAAATATGACAATTTAAATACTTAAGAAATTAAAATACAGTTCTCACTTAAATATAATAATCCAAATTTATTCCATTAAAATGGCAACAGAAAAACACTAGGGTTTAGTTTTTGTTTGGTCTTAGGGCCCAAATGCATGGCTTGATTTTGACAAAGGTCCATCTCATCCAACACAGTAATGCTACATACACTTTTAAATATTAGGAAAACGCTATCAACTATTATGCTTTCTTGAGTGTATACTTTTTTTTTCTCTTGAATTAATCCAAGAAATTAGTCACAAAAGCCGTCACTGATAAATTTGCTTTGGAACATTTTTAGTACATTACAATAAATAAGAAGGCACTGTATTTGCCACACTTCTAAATCTTCCCCCTAGTTTCTGTGGCTCTGGGATCAAAGGCAGGGCCATGGACTGGGTAGACAGGCACCCCACCAACGAATTTCATCCCTGACTCTTTAGCAAAGTCTCAATATGGAGCCAGGCTAGCATCTCCATTTTTACCCTCCCACATCTGCCTCCTAAATCCTGAGACTACAGTTGTGGAATTACAAAAGACTGGTCCCAGCTCCCGCATATATTTTATGATTTATATTCTAGTACTTCCATTTCATCAAGACTTACTTTAAAAAGATTTAGACGTTTAATATTTTACTATTGCATAGTCTTCGGACGATATCAATTATAAGGGCAACCATCACATAACATACTAAGCAAAACAATCTAAGTTATGGTTATAATATAATATAATATAATATAATATAATATAATATAAAATGACTTGATTATATACCTGTTTTGACATTGAGAGGAATTGGTTCAACAATACCATCTCCTAAAAAAGGAGGAAAAATTAGAAATATTTTATTTATCACAAAGTTCAGGTCAATCAGTAGAGGTCTAGCATTACAATGCCCTCTGAATCCCCCTGCCCATCTCATGAAACTGCAAACTGAATTCTGGGAACTAATATTCTTTGTCAACTAATACATTAGAAACTAATTCCTCTCCTACATTTAAGTATCTCCTTCTCAGTAAGATCACTTAGGCTCTTCTTTCTGCCTGCCTGCCTGCCTGCCTGCCTGCCTGCATCCATCCATCCATCCATCCATCCATGCATCCATCCATCTTCAAGATAAGGTCTCACTGTGTAGTTCTGGCTGTCCTGGAACTCAATAGGTAGCCTAGGATTGCCTTGAACTCACAGAGGTCCATCTGCCTCTGCCTCCCCTGTGGACTTATGCCATTTTAAAAAGTGATATCACAGACACAACAGTCTTGGCGGGCAGAAATCTCAAGAGAAAACAGACGTCCTATATGAAAAACCAAAGCGAATAAGATAGAAAAAAAGTAAACTGAAGCCATCATTTCTAGCCGCTACATCTGAATAAGCAGTTTTATTTCCTAAAGGAAGCACGGCTTCCGCCACGGGAAGGTCACTCAGATGACTGCCATAGGTACAGGGCGAGCTGGGCAGAGAGAGCCCTGCCACGGTTTCCGCCTGGAGTGGCTGGTCACTGTGCTTCCCTACCCACCACATGCCACCATTCCTCACAGCCTCTGCTGTCAGCCAGCTTCTTCAAGGCTGTGGTGGGAGGCTAAGTAGTTCATGTTGGCATGGGAGGCATCCTGAATGGACGTGAGAAGACATCTCTGAAAGGGCTGTTAGCACCACACATCCTATGTACCGTCAACTTAGGTGTCCGTCGGAACGGAGCCAGCTCTGCACTCGACTCACCGCTCTTGCCCAGAGCCTGCCCACTCTTGTATCCCATCTTCTGGAGCAGAGCGAACCCTTTGTTTTCACAGCCGAGTGCGCTCTTCAGCCCGATGTCTCGTCTCTCCTGCTCTTGCTCTTTTACGCTCTTCTGCCTGTTCCTCAGATTAGCTTGCTGTTGCTTTTCTTCTTTCCGACGGGCTTCTCGGATCTGCCTCAGCATCGGCACGCCGGGTCTGACATCTTCTCTGAAAAAGAGTGGAATGCAGTAGGTGAGTTCACAAGGTTTGCTCCCCGTCTGCAGCAGGGCAATGAAGGCCGGTTACAGGCTGTGGGAAACTGAAGGCAGTATAAAATTGAGGATGTTAGAATTACTTTGGAGTAATTCTTTCTAAGAGGTAAATAACAATAAACAGTAAGGCTGAATAAAGGCGGGACAGGAGAATAAGATTCCACCCAGAGAGGAGGAGACAAACAGCAATACAAGACAGAAGAGGGCACCCAAGGCGGATCAAGAGCAGAAGTAACACCGTTAGCCCTGAGAGAGATGAGAGAACACCTCTTATCTGTGGATGGACACAAGGTGTTTTCCAGGAAACAGGAAGACTGGCTTTTTGTTTGTCTGTTTGCAGTCAGGGTTTCTCTATGAAGCCTTGGATGTCCTGAAACCCTTTCTGTAAAACAGGCTGACTCGAACTCAATGGGATGATCCACCCCACCAGCCTCTACCTACCACTTGGGATTAAAGGTGCGCCCCGCCATGCCTGGCAGAGAGGTTGGTTTTAATGTCATATTAAAAAAAAAAAAAAAAAAAAAAAAAAAAAAAAAAAAAAAAAAAAAAAAAAAAAAAAAAAAAAAAAAAACCAAAAAAAAAAAAAAAACCAAAAAAACCAATGTCCTGGAAGAGCAAGATGGCTCACCAGGTAAACAGGTTTGCTATGTTTGCCTGAGCACCTGACTTTGGTTCTCAGAATCCATGGTGGACGGAAGAATTGGTTCCCAAAAGTTGTTTTCCAATCTCTACATGGGTGCACTGCTCGTCCCACAACGATGAAGAGTTTAAAAATTAAAATATGTATATTAAACAACACCCTGTGCCAGGGCAGTAGTCCAGTTGTCAGAGTACTTGCATGAAACCCTGAGTATAATCCCCCAAACCCCAAAACCAGACATTGCGGCACACAGCCTTTGCCGCAGTCTCAGCCCTTAGGAGGTAGAGGCAGGAGGGTAAGCTGCCTAGTGAATTGGAGGACTGCCTAAGTTACATGTACTCTATCTTTAAACAAACACACATGACCACCACCTCTACCCAACCAATGTCCTTATTTTATTCTATATGTGTCTTTTGGATATCCAGATACCACCAAATTAAGATGTACACGTTTACTTACTTTACATTAATGAAGGAATCTGACATATAGTCCTCTTCTTCTGCCATGTTCTCCTTCGCATGCCAACACTACCTGCAAATCAAGTAGGACACAGTGTAAGAGCTATCATCCTCGTTATAATTTTAGTTGATCAAAATGGAAATCAACCATGGAGAGTGGCAATGCTTCACCATGCTCCCTTGTATGCAAAGATAGAGAATCTTAGCACCCTACGCCCTAGCAACAGAGAGGTGGCCAACCCAACACAGGCCAACTGGGAATGGTGTGTGTTTTAGAAACCTCAACGGCACTGCATTGACACACCTCCTCCAACAATGCTTTCCAAAAAAGTCCTCCAATTTGGAACCAGGTATACAAAACTATGAGCCATCTGTAAGCCATTCTAATCGAAGTCACCAGACCACCAGAGACAAATACTCTTTTTTTATCTTTTTTTTTTCTCTCTCCCTGAGATCAGGCCACCCACCACCTCAGGCTGGCATGGAACTCACTATGTAGTCCACACTAGCCTTGAACTTGTGATTCTCCAGGTATGAGACAAACTCTGATATAATCGTGTAGTACTCTCCAAGATGACCCGCTCCTAGTAAATTTTGTTGAGCAGTTTGTGTAGTCAATAGGATTTTGTATATTAGAGTGAATTTGATTTTGGTTTTCTGGAGGCAGGGTTTCTCTATGTAATCTCGGCTGTTCTGGAACTCACTTTTTTTTAGATCAGGCTGACCTTGAACTCATAGAGAACCACCTGCCTCTGCCTCTTGAGTGCCACCAGCGCCTGGCTTAGGGTGACTTTTTGGTCACACTATACATTACACTCTGTAAAGTTGGTAGTATGAATGAACTGAGTGAAGTCAGTGGTCATATAAGAGAACACACAAGAAGCTCTATAGAGATGGCCATGTGGGAGGATCCATGGCACAAACGAGTGAGTCGACTAAGTGCGCCTCTTAGAAAATGAGTCAAGCCCAAGATGAATCAGATTGACCGGCAGTACTCTTACATATAATAGTAAGTACTCACTTAGCTTACAAACAGTCCAGTAGATATGAAGAATTAGCTCCACTTTCCAGCTGGGAAAACTGAGGCTCAATGTGGCTAAATCATTTGTTCACAACCACAAAGAATACAGGTCTCGGTGATGTCGCTCCTGAAACGGAACGAGGCTGTAACGGCTGTTGCTGAGATGGGTATTGAATCCAGGGCCTCATATAAGCAAGCAATGTGCTCTATCACTGAGGTAAATCTCTAATTCGAACTGGATTATGTTTAAGGGAAGCATTTAACTCTACAGACATGGTGGCCCTCTGGTGTGATTTCAGCATCCAGCAGTAAGAGGGCAGTGTGATCTACTTGTGTAGAAATACACACACACCTACAAAAGTACAAGGGATTACACATTTATAGTTATTCCATCTTTTACGTATAATTTTCATTTAAAATCACACTGAAACTTCACAGCTGGATATCGCAGATTCATTAGAGGATATGGTTTGAGGAAATTAATTACCAATGGTGAGGGCATTATGTTAGGAAGTGGAATAAGGGGGCTGGAGAGATGGCTCAGAGGTTAAAAGAACTGTCTGCTCTTCTAGACTAGATCTTCTAGAGTTCAATCACATGGTAGCTCATAACTATCTATGATGAGATCTGGTGCCCTCTTTGGGCCTGTAGGCATACATGCAGGCAGAACGCTGTATAATAAATAAATCTTAAAAAGAGAGAGAGAGAAAGGAAGAAAGAGAGAAAAGAATAAGGAATTGGGTCTTAAAATGTGAAGGTTCTCCTCCTATGGGGACAACATACACGAGCATTATCCACTTCCTTCAAATATAAGAATAAACTCCACAAGTAGATAGATAACCCAGGTAGGGATGCTGGTGGCCTGACCCCTCACTTAAGAGTCACAGCAGCGAAGTGGTCAGGATTCTGGGTCTATCTGAGGGGGGAAATCACGCAGCATCTGTTGATGGTTGGAGGTGGTGTGTGTCAAAGAGCCAGAGCAAGATTAGGTGAAGCTCTTTGCCTGTTCCGAAATAATGGAGCAAGATTATAGGTGCTGCTAGCTTATTTCGGTATTGAGCACCGAGTTTGAAGCAGAGCTACTGAATGAATACACAGAGCTGGGCTAACTCTCCTGTGGGTGTCTCGGGCATCGTAGGCTCTTGCCTCCCGCGCTCCTGCCTCCTGCACCCACCCACCCACCTACCCACCAAAACGACCACTTACGGATGGGGCGTAACGGATGGGGCGTAGCTGACGCTGTGATGGGCGGTCACAGCCAAGTTGCACCGACCTCTGTCATTCTCCAGGGCGCCCGCACACCCAGAGCTTTCCTGCCCAGAACCAGCTCCGCTGAGGTCGCGCCGCGCATGCGCCGTGCAATTGGCGCCGGTCCCACAAACATCCCACTCGTCCCCGACAGCCGATTGGCTTCGAAACTTGGGGTGGGGGGGTGGGTGGGCGGGGCTGAGAGAACGTGGGGGCGGGCCGGTGCGCAGGACCGGCGTCTCGCGCATGCGTCGTCTCCCGGCTTCCTGAGAGCAGGCGTTTGGGAGGCGGGGCATCCGGGTCCCTCGGCTGTGCGGAGCTTGGCTGCTCGGCCCGGACTAGAGCAGGAGGTGAGGCGGTCTCGCGCGCTGCCAGAGCCTGCGGGCTGTGACATCCCTGTGTCCCAGGACATTTTCCGAGGGCTGAGGAGGGAATTCGAGTTTTGAGGCCGGGGAGCCTCAGCCTCGGGGTTGACAGCTTGAGGACTCCTACGACGGGAAGCTGACATCCCAGGGCGGCCCGGGGACCCCGGTTTGCGTTTCCAGCGGACTCCAAGTTGTCCGGGGTCCTCGGAGCGGCCCGGTGCACCCAGACCCGGAGCACTGCTTTCCCGGGGCGAGGGTTTGTCCCGGGCGCCCCTGCCGCGGGGTCCCCGTGGGCCCCGCCTCCTCCGATAGGAACCCTAAGGTCACTATTCTGGGTCCCGGTGGCGAGGGACCGGTTAAGGTGCCTGTAACACTCAGCGGGTGGCGGAGAAGGCTCCCGGGACGCGTGAGCTCGGTGCTTCGGGGGTCTCATGGTAGAATGAGTTAATAGCCTATGTTTCTAATAGGCAAACAACCGCTCCGGAATAATGCCTTTTTTGCAGTATTTACATTATCCTTTCATCCCATTCTTATCGCCAGTTTAATTTTATCAAGGTTAGTTCTCTAATGAGAAGTGAAACCACGCTTTCTTTCCCTATCCTAGTGCTTGCATTTATGAAAGTTGACATTTAATATTAAGAAATCCTTACATGTAAGGGCTGGAGAAATGACTTCGTGATTAAGAATACTTGTTGCCTTTGACAAGGACCTGGGTTTGATTTCCAGCGCCCACACATGACGACTCACAACCATCTGTAACTCCAGTTCTAGGGGAAGCCAACACCCTGTTTTGACCTTTGTGGGCACCAGACACACATGTGGTGCATATATATACATGTGGGCAAAATACTCCTACACATAAATAAAAAATTTTTTAGAATATATTTTACTCTTTAAAAAAAAACAACTAATCTGTTCATTTAAGGTGTGAATTAAGAACATCAATAATGGAGCTAGCTCACAGTTTATTGCTAAATGAAGAAGCGTTGGCTCAGATCACGGAGGCAAAGAGACCAGTGTTCATCTTTGAATGGTTAAGATTTCTTGATAAAGTCCTAGTTGCTGCCAACAAGGTAAGCATTGCCCACCCCCACCATAAGACTGATATAAAGAAAATTGAAAACATTGTGGTTTGAAAATGTTATGAGTTATTCACCTCAGGAATTGTAGGATGTTATACTATGGGAATCTCTAGCTTATCCTTCTCTTAGTCAGCAATAAAACCCACACCTTTTGTTGTTGTTGTTGTTGTTGTTTGTTTGTTTTTTGGAGATAGGGTTTCTCTGTGTAGCCCTGGCTGTCCTGGAACTCACTTTGTAGACCAGGCTGGCCTCGAACTCAGAAATCCGCCTGCCTCTGCCTCCCGAGTGCTGGGATTAAAGGCGTGCGCCATTAGCTTTCTTCTAGAATGAAGGAAAGGAGGGTAGAAGATTTCATTTGTTTGTTGGCTTTGATTTTACTTTGATCGTTTTATTAGTTATTCCTGGGCAGCCTGCCGTTCATTGTGTATCCCAGGCTGGCTTCAAACATCCAGCCGTCCTGCATTAGCTGCCTGAGTGCCGAAACGCTGGGCATGATGGGGGTACCCCAGTCTAGCCTCAGGCAGTCAACTAGGGAGTCCTTCTATTTCTAGGTGCAGATTGATTCTTGCCTGAAAGACTGAGAATCCATTTTAGGTTCCCCCTTGGCTTTCAGGTTTTGTCCAGGTCCTTTTCCTGTTGTTGTGTCATTGTAGACTTGTGCCATGTGCTGTTGTTGTGTCATTGTAGACTTGTGCCATGTGCTTTTGTTGCTGCCTGTTAAAATCATGTTAATTGCTAGAAAGACAGTAATGGAAAGACACAGATCCTCTAGTAACCTTTAACTAGATTTATTTATTTATTTTTGTCTCTTAAATCTTCTGTAACTGGGCATGTGTTGTCTCCCTTTCAAAGAAATGTTCACAGTCATTCTCAGCTATGTGGTGAATTCAAGGCTAGCATGAGATTCATTCATATTCTCTCTCCCTCTCTCTCTTTCTCTTTCTTTCTCTCGCTCCCCCTTTTCCTCTTCTCCCTCTTCCTCCCTCCACCCTCCTTTTCTTTCCACACATACACAAACATCTCTGAGTTAACACATTTAAACCAATTTATTGATTTCAAATCTATCCTTCGCTAACCCCCTAGAGTCATTCCCTTCCCTTATATCATGTTGATTAGCAACTGTCAAGAGCGTTACCCATAAGCTCATCTGGAATTCCTTTATTTCCCGTCATCTGCCTCTGCAGTGCCTCTCATCTGGGTTATGGTAGGAGCTTCCTAACTGCTCACCAGGCATCTGCCATAGTTATCCATAGTTTGAATGGTCAAAATGAATTGGGCAGAATATTTAGAATACAACCCTTTTCTGCTTAAAACAGTCATTCCACATAAATTTAGTGTTCTTCAGTGTATCTGGCACCATCGTCTGTTTTCTTATGACTTCATCTTTGACTATTTCTCTCTTTCTCCCTCCAGCTCACCTCACCTCGCTGTCCTCAGAGGTGTGAATCTTACTTCATCTGCAAAGCCTTTGCACATCTTGTCCCGGCTCCTGGGATATTCTTTTAGATACCGTTTCACCTTAGAGAGAGATGTTTTCTCATACCACTCACATATTTATATTCTGCCCCCCACCCAGAATGTAAATGTCATGAGGATAAGGACTTTGTCTATTTTGTGCACTGTTGATCCCAGAGCCTAGATTAGTACGTGGCATGTAGGAACTGCATGGTATTTCTTAAGTAAATGGGTGATATTGACTAGATATTGATTATGTATAAATCTTGGAATTATGTTCTGTTGCTTATATCTCTTCAAAATTTCTCTGGTTTCTTTTGCTAACCCATAACTATATGGACAACAACATCTGCTTTTATAGGGGAAATCTTAGAAATCTGTATGTCTAGTATGTGATTTTACTCACTAGGGTAGTCTGGAAACTTGGCTCATAGAGTAATCACTATAGTTACAGTCTAACTTAGACATTGAAGGTGAAGCAGGATTTAATACAGGAAAGACTGGATCATTTCTTACTAAGGTTTTCATTTTCATAAAAGTTTTCTTTTATGAGTTATGCTTAATGAATACAGATTTTAATTGTTAGAACACTATACATATTATGTATTTTTTTTTACTAGAAAGAATAAGGGTAACAAAGGAAAATGATGGTCTTTTTCTTTTTTAATAACAGACAGATGTAAAAGAAAAACAGAAAAAACTTGTTGAACAATTAACTGGATTAATAAGCAGCTCACCTGGACCACCTACTCGAAAATTGTTAGCTAAAAACCTTGCAGCCCTTTATAGCATTGGGGATACTTATACCGTTTTCCAAACACTAGATAAATGTAATGACATTATCAGAAGTAAGGACGACACTGCAGCCTACTTACCAACAAAATTGTAAGTACACTTTTACAGCAATCCTGGCATTCTCTTTTGCTTTTTTTTTTTTTTTTTTTTTGTAGTTTAGGGACTCCATATCATAAAGCCCCCACCCATTTGGTGGAACCTGAACTATAGTACTGACAGGAAGTTCTAACTCGGTCTGAGGAGGGGCTGAACTTGCTCATGCCTTTCACCACGAGACTAAGGACACAGCGGGGAGAATAGTATGGTGTGAGCTGTGGTGTAAGGAGTCTTTCAATGAGTTCGGATGAAAATCGTGTTCTTGCCCCAGAGGGAAAGAGAAGGGTTAGTGAGGGAAGCGGGCAGGAATGTGCCAAGTCCAGTCCACTTTAACTCTCAGCCAGCTAAAGCGGTGAAGTGACTGTGGAGCCCAGACCTGCCTGCGCATTGAACTGCTTTCACTCTAGATGGACAGACTTGAGGCAGAGACCATTTTGCTTACAAGTTTACTGACAACTAGGTTAAGTTGATCCTAAAATGCTAAAGATAAATACAAACTATTATTATTATTTTTTTTACTTATTTATTTATTATATGTAAGTACACTGTAGCTGTCTTCAGACACTCCAGAAGAGGGTATCAGATCTCGTTACGGATGGTTGTGAGCCACCATGTGGTTGCTGGGATTTGAACTCGGGACCTTTGGAAGAGCAGTCGGCACTCTTAACCACTGAGCCATCTCGCCAGCCCCAAATTATTTTTTAAAAATCAGAAAAGTATAATGAATTGTGTTTAAAATTTTTGTACCTTTATATGTGTGTGTGTGTTCATTCTATATTGTATATATTGAGGTCAGAGGACAATTGGTGGGCATTGGTTCTCTCTACCATGTGGGTCCTGGAAATAGACCTCTACCCACTGAGCCATCTAGCCAGAAATTGTATTAGTGAGCAGCAAGACTGTTTTTCCAGGGCAGCAGTGGCTTGTGTTGGAGCCTTCTATGAGAAGATGGGAAGGATGTTGGGCAGTGCATTTCCGGAAACAGTGAACAATCTGTTGAAATCTCTGAAAAGTGCAGAGGTGAGTTTTACAGCAAGAGTTTAGTGCCTTGTCCATTGCACGTGTTGAAGGTGTTTTGTTCTGTTGCTATGATCATTGTTCTGTTGCTATGATCCTCGTGGTGCTCAGGAAAGTAATTTCAGATGATCACAGCTCCTTAATTTTGGGAGGGGGTACCATTGTTTTTTAAACAAGTAGGTTTACTTGTTAGTTTTTGCAGAATTCTATTTTTCTGTCAACAGTTAGTTTTTGCAGAATTCTGTTTTTCTGTCGACCTTGTTCATGTTATAACTGATATATCACTTTCATATGTTTGCCTTAATCTATTGCTGTACACTGTGCAGATGTTTCTAGCTCATAGTTTGCACACCTACAGGTTAAGTGTCACAGGGCCATGCTTCTCTCACAGGCTCTTATTTCCTGCATTTGGTGATTGTCACAATGCTGGCTTTTCCCCAGTGTGGTCCAGCCACTCCAGTATGGCATCGTCTTTGTTTTCTTCTGTAACTACCTTGTTTATAGTCAGATTCACAAGTAACAGGGTTTAAGACTCAACGTTTATTTCTGAAGACAACAGAATTCAAACCTCACAATGGTATCAAGGGAATTCTTTGTCATGTCCGTTTCATTATAGCTTCCATGTCAACTTCAGATGAATGGATGCAGAGTAAACCCAAGACTCAGATAGAATTCTTGGAACTAAATTTAGGATGTAGCCCACATTCCTTCACTGAGCCATGCCCGCAGCCTGGACTCTGATTTTTCTGTTCAGGAGAGCTAACTTCTCAGATGACATTACTATTTACCCTTACATTTCAGATACTTTGTAGAATTCTTGATTCAGTGCTTCTCCGTGGTGTCTCAGCTTGGAGATAAGCCGGTTGGGTTGGAGAATTGTATCCCTGTATGTTCTTATTAAGTAAGACATTGGTTTGACAACGCGGTCCTAAAGCTTTGCTCTGTGGTCCTGTGCAGTCTCAAGGGCGAAGTGAGATCTTGATGAGTCTGCAGAAAGTGCTGACTGGACTAGGTGGCGCAGCAGCTTCCTCTCATCGTGACATTTACAAGAATGCTCGCTCCCTCCTGACCGACAGGTCCATGGCCGTCCGGTGTGCAGTGGCCAAGGTTAGTGCCCAGCCAGTGTATAATGTATAACGTTGTCCCTTGTGGCATTTGCTCTTAAATAGCTAATTTCCTCTTAAATTATGAACCTTTTCGTTTTGTTTGCACATGTTGGTTGCATTTTCTAGAATTATACAGATGGAAGTGTGTGGCGTGGACTTTTGTGTGGATGTGTGACTTATTTCTTGAAGTACAGTTGTTTTGAGATTTATGTTCATGTTTCAGAAGTTCACACCTTTCTGTTGTATAGTACCGCTTGGTTGTGTGGATGTGTGTCCAGTTCTAACTTTCTTCTTCCTTTACCTAGCTTTGGCCATTACCAAAAAAGCTCCTGTGAATACCGGTGTGCAGGGGTTTTGTGGGCCTGTTTTTATTGGGGTCAGTGTGTTTTATTTGGAATGGCTAAAATTTATGTTTACCTTTTAAAGAAACTATCTGTTTTCTAAGTACTTTTATGGTTTTAGTTTTCTGCCTTTTTGTTTTTATTAATGTAAGAGATTTCTACTGCTTTACATCTTCACCATTATTTGCTAGTTACAGTTTTTGTCTTGACTAATAAATGGGATTATCTCATGATTTAGCCTTCATTTCTCTAATAACATGCTTCCTTAGACAAGGCCACACCTCCTAAGCCTTCCCAAACAGCTGCCAGTTAGGGACCAAGTTATACAGCTGCCTGAGCCCGTGCAGGACATTCTCAGCCCAACAATGTGCCTTTGTATCTTGCTTGTCAAGATGTTTTATTGGGAATATATACTGGATTTTTGTCAAAACTTCTTTTTCTAAGACAGGTTTTACTGTGTTGTAGTTCAGATTGTCCCCAGACGGACAATCTTTCTGCCTTAGCCTCCCAAGAGCTGTGACAACAGGTGTGTTACTTGTGTGTTTCTTGTGTTATTTCTGTTGTTGCTAGTTTTTAAATGCATTACTTTGAGATAATTGCAAGATAGTCTCATGCAACTATAAGAAAATATAGAGAAATCCTTATGTCTTTTGCTATAAAGAGTCCTTTGGTAGTGGAAGTACCTTGCACAATATAGGACAGTGGCACAGTGGACATTGATGTTGACATAATCCAATTTCCCCAGTTTTAGTTGTATTTACTCTCTTAGCATCTATGGAAATGATCATAAAATTTTTCTTTTTTAGTTTGCTAATGTGCATTACATTAGTTAGTTCTAGAATTTTAACCATTTATATTAGGTTTTCTCCTTAAAGAACAATGTCCTTCCATTGCCTGGTACGCAGTTTCGAAAATTGTTCATATGTTTTAGTCCAGTTTTTTAGGTATTTCAGGAGAGTATCAGTTTGGTTGTGTTACTCCATCTGTTGAATAGAAGTCCTAGAATATAATTTACTTTTTGCCTTGTATTTAACTCCTAGTGCCTTCTGGAACTACAGAATGAAGCTGTGTTTATGTGGACTGCTGAACTAGAAAATGTAGCTACCCTCTGCTTTAAGGCTCTGGAAAACTCAAATTATGGGGTACGAGTCGCAGTCTCTAAACTACTAGGAACAGTCATGGCTACAGCATTGATGCCGAAACAGGCAACAGGTATTGTCGTTGGCTAACCCTGCATTAGACTATTGTAGGTATGTGAAGGTTTAGAAAATGCTTTCTCCTAAATTAGTTATTACTCATGGAGGCCACTTTAAAGGCACTTAAATTGTTGGATACCCTTTTCATCGAACAAAAGAACCTAAATGACACTCCCTGATACTTTTTTTTTGTGTGTGTGATAATGGTATACACGTTAACACTGCGCATATTTTTGGCATACTTATGAAATGATTTGTGTAATGCTTATAGGAGTCTGGCATCTTATGTGCTGCTTTCCTTCAGTCTCTGGTATGTAGATCTCCATTTATGCCGCAGTGCTAACCTTCAGTTTTACTTGAACATTACTAGTCAGTATCAGGGGCATCAGTAATTGTATAGTGACTTCTTTTTTTTTGATTCACAGTCCCACAGACATTTCAGGGACGATTGTGAGCAGTCCTGTAACAGTGGGAACAAATCATGTAGCAGGTGCTGAGGATCTTGAGCTCTGCTGTTCTCACCTTACTCGAACTCCACATGGTAGAAAATCATTAGATGTGATAGGTTTATAGGTTTATGTCTCAGCCCTTACAGTTATTAGCTATTTGAGATTTGGCTTAGTGAAATGCTTTTCATTATATGATACTGATGAGGTAATGTTTTTATGTGCCATATAAAAACTCTACTGAATAATTTAACTCTCAAAAAAGCCCCATGAATTTTAAGTATCATTGTTATTATCATTTAGAAATGAGGAATTTTCTTACTCATAAAATTTATATTTTTTAATTTATAATGAAGTTTATAGAGATTATGTAACATGTGTTCTAAAAAAGTGTTCTGTTGTATAGGTTTGAAACTAAAACCCACGCATCGGTTCCACATCCTATATACGTAAACACAAGCTTTGCCTCGCCACAGAGTTTTTAGGGATCATCTTTACTTCTTTTCTATATGTGAAAGATCTTATCATCTGCAACTTTATATTTGGAGTTTAACACACTGGTAACTGCTATGCAGGATTTTGTCGGGGCTGAAGAGATAGCTCAGTGGTTAAGAGTACTTGCTACTCTTCCCAAGGACCTGATTTCTTACCCCAGCACAGATATTGGGCAGTTCACAACCAACCACCTGTAACTCTAGGTCCAGGGAATCCGATGCCTTCTTTGTCCTCTGTAGGTACCTGCACATAGGGCATAGAGACAGGAAGAAACATGCACTTAGACATAAATAAAACTTTAAATGAAATCTTTAGAAAAAAAAAAGAAAAGAAAAGGTTCTTTGTGTCATCAGTTGGGATAAGAGTGTCAGCATGTCTTCAGTGGTGTCTGGTGTCTGTGCTGTGCAGGCATAACCCCATCTTGTCACTGTCTGCAGTGGTGTCTGGTGTCTATGCTGTGCAGGCATAACCCCATCTTGTCACTGTCTGCAGTGGTGTCTGGGGACTGTGCTGTGCAGGCATAACCCCATCATGTCACTGTCTGCAGTGGTGTCTGGTGTCTGTGCTGTGCAGGCATGACCCCATCTTGTCACTGTCTGCAGTGGTGTCTGGTGTCTGTGCTGTGCAGGCATAACCCCATCATGTCACCATCTGCAGTGGTGTCTGGTGACTGTGCTGTGCAGGCATAGCCCCATCATGTCACTGTTCGCATCGAGTGGTTACTTTCTAGCTCCTTCCAGTTCACTTTGTTTGCTTCAAAAATGAATCACGTTTTTTGCTGATAAAACACTGACCTTTTCCTTATAGTACTATTCTTAAAATCATTCCTAGAACATTTAAGCTAGAATATTGGAAAGATTAGTCATTCGTGCTGTGTAAACTCATTTGCTCTTAACCTTACTTTCCTTCCTTAAAGTCATGCGGCAAAATGTGAAGCGAGCAACGTTTGATGAAGTCTTAGAACTCATGGCCACAGGATTTCTGCGCGGAGGGTCGGGTTTCCTAAAGAGTGGTGGAGAGATGTTGAAAGTTGGAGGGTCTGTTAACCGGGAAGTGAGAGTTGGTGTGACCCAGGTTTGTAATGCACATGCATGACGGGGCTCTGCATGGATCATTGCATGAAAGACTGTTGTAATAGCAAATCAGAACATTTTAATAGTCTGCTTTTTTTGAAACATTTTTAACCAATGAATGGATTAAATCCAGATTCCAAATCTCACCGCATACTTATAAGTAAAGGTAGCTTCTCCTTCTTTATTTTTTGTCTCTTTTGAGGTGGGGGTACTGTGAAGTGATATTAGGGCCTTATACATACTAGGCAAGTAAATACCCTCTCACTGAGCTATATCCTGGTCTGAGAGGTAAATTCTTGATATATAAATGTCTAGTTTTACTATATGTACATAAATATCTAAAAAAATTCTCAGATTTTATTTCACAACAAATAAGTTATAAAGTAAGCTCTGCCTGACATGGTAGTGTAGGCCGCAGGCGGGGATATAAAGTAAGCTCTGCCTGACATGGTAGTGTAGGCCGCAGGCGGGGATAGGACTTAGGCATGGATATTAACATGAAATAATAAAAGTGAAACTAGATACAATATAATCCTTTAAAAAATAATTAAGTAGACAGTTTTGTTTAGAACTAAATTTAGACATTACTAGTTTAAGCATTTAGACTAATTTAGACTCCATAGACCTTGTGATTTTATTGCCTCTATTGGATTTGTCTGTGACTAATCTGTAATGAATTATAAAATCAAATATGACGTGGAATCATAACTTCAAAATAATAACGAATGTTTACAGATCTGATACCATCTAGTAAGCTCATGGTCTTAGTCAGCGTCACTGTGAAGGTGCCTTGTTCCTGACACTAAAGGTAAAGTGGAAGGCACCTGCTTAGCCCAGGGGACTAGGCAAGAGCGCTGCAGCTCTGAGTGTCTGTTTGCAGTGGTAACTTCCTTCCATAGCTCATTACTTTGCTGATCCCGACTGAGTTTAGCTCTGCTGGCCACCTTAGCACATTCTCTTACACTCTTCCTGAGTCACTTTTCCTTAGGACTCTTACGTGTTTTTGGCTTTGATTTTCAGATAGTCTTTCACTCTATTGCCCAGGCTGCCCTTGGACTTGAGGTGATTCCCTGAATGCTGACATTACAGGCATGCAGTACAATGCCTGGCTCTTTTCAATAATTTTTGTATTCAAGCCAGGCATGATAGCACATGCCTTTAATCCTAGTAGAGGCGGGCAGTTCTTTGTGAGTTCAAGCCTGGTCTACATAGTAAGATCCAGGCCAGAAAAGGCTCCTTGAGACCCTGATTGCAAATGAACAAAAACAAGAATTGTTTCATTCAAAGATTCTACCAGTAATCCCTTTAGTAGAAGTCATAAAAAGATGTGAAGTTTATCTCTGCTGTCTCAAGTCTAGCTTGTTGTGTTTGCTTCCATTGTGGCTGTCGTTTTCTGTGCTGCTTTCTGTCAACNCCTCTCCTCTCCTCTCCTCTCCTCTCCTTTCCTCCCTCCCTCCCTTCCTCTCTTCCCCCTTCCTTTCTGTTTCGTGTTGAGGGTCTCACTGTGTGTCCCAGGCTGGCTTCAAACTTGTAATTTTCCTCTCATGTGTATCATCTGCATGCCTGGTGCCTGTGGTGGTCAGGAGAGGGGCTTCAGAGACCTCCAATTCTGACTCACAGATGGTTGTGAACCACAATGTGTGCTGGCACAGACCCAGAGCACGAGCAGCCACTAAGCAATAACTGCATACTTTTCAGCATGCAGGAATCAAATGGTATGAAAAAGAATACAGAGCACGTAGAACAAGCCACTAGCACGATGTTTCACCCCTCCCATGCCTGGCCTTGTGTTTTCAGAAGCAGTGGTGAACGACACGAGCAGTGAAAACAAGTCCGGGGCAGCAGACATCGCAGCCAGTCAGCACGTCATGGTGTGTGCCCTGCAGGAGCTGGGCAGCCTGGTGCAGAGCCTCAATGCCACCGCCTCGCCTCTCATTCAGGAAGCATCCATAGGTACAGCATCCTCTCATTAGCATGACTAGCAGATCTTTGGGCTTTATTTAAATTAATCTTCACAGTGATCAGAATAAAATCCTGAAAGTTTGAAGAGAGTTCAGCTGTGAAAATTGATTCTAATTGACCAAAATTTGTTGAAGACTTTAATATAATTATTTTTATAGCAACTCTTTTACTTTTTGAAGGAGGTTCTTTGTAGCTCTAACTGGCATTGAACTCACTGTATAGATGATCACCTCAAAATCAGAGATCTGCTTGTCTCTGCCTTCCGCGTGTTGAGATTACAGGCATGACCAATGCTCCCAACTTCAACTTTTATATATTGCTAGATGCAATTGAATTATGTTGTATTACATTACATTACATTACGTTATATTCCTCGTGCATTGTGTTCCTTTAAAGTACTTTACTACTTATGAACCACATATATGCTTTTTGGCAAAGCGGGGGAACTGTGAAATTATGAGTCTTGAATGTGTATTTGAATTATTAACTTACACTGGCATTGTTGCTGTTTGGTAAGGAGTAAGGTTTCGAGGTTTTCTTCCTAGGACTTTTGGAGATTGTGACTTCAGTACTTCTTCACCCAAGCATGGCGGCTCGGCTTGCTGCTGCATGGTGTCTGCGCTGTGTAGCTGTGGCGCTGCCCTTCCAGCTGACACCATTTCTGGATAGGTGTGCAGAACGACTCAACAACCTGAAGACATCCCCAGAAGCTGTTAGTGGATACAGTTTTGCAATGGCCGCCTTGTTGGGTGGAGTGCATCAGTGTCCTTTGGGCATTCCTCATGCCAAAGGAAAGGTAGGACAGACAGACAGTCAGCACGCTCGCAGGCGGGCTTTGTCCTCACTGCAGTGCTGCTGCTGCCTTTACTGCTGAGCTGGGCAATCAGAGGACAGTTGGAAGTGTAAACTACAGTTCACAGACCCTAGCTAATACTGGATAGTTATAGTTATAGTTATAGTTATAGTTATAGTTATAGTTATAGTTATAGTTATAGTTATAGTTATAGTCCTCCTAGGGATAGTAGGTGTTATCTAGGTATAGTATCACGTTACAGTTTCTGTAATGATCACTTAAAACTCAGAACCTTTATTTCTGTTTTTTTAAGTGTGTATTTGAGTGTTGCTGTGTTGCCCAGCGGGCTTGAGCTCCAGTGTTTAAGCAGTCCTCCTGTCTCTGCCTTTTGAGTAATGTGGCTTTAGGTAGGTGCCACTGTGCCTGGTGTTCTGTCAATTTTTAAAAATAAAAAATCACATCGATATGTCTAAAAGTGGCAGGGAATATTTTATTGTCATATTTAGTATTTGACAATAGTTAAAAGTTAAATTGTTCTTAAGAAGTCATTACTCTTTCCCCTTGTTTTCTTTCTAGTATATATATTAGGTAGCATATATATTATATAGTATAATACACACACACATACACACACACACACACACACACACACACACACACAGACACACACTAATTATACCATAGTGTAAAATACTATCCTGTTCTCTAGGAGTCTTAAGTGTGTGTAGAAACCCTGTCTGCAGCTTAGCTTGGCTGGGTATGTGCTCCAGTTTTAAGTTGTGCTTTTCTCTGGTGTATCAGGCGCCATCCACCTGCTGCTTGAGGATCTGAGACTTTTTATCATCTTTGCACTTTGATTGTGTTTCTTCCTTGGAGTGCTCTGTCTCCATGTTTCTCACATCTTTCCACATCTGTCTAGTGGTCCCAAGGGGCTACCTGGTACTCAGAATAAAATAGAATCTCCTGTCAGATTGACAAATAATTAGAACTCATAATTTGTGGTCTGCCTCTCCATTCTGAATTCCCCCTGTTCTGCTCAGATTAACTCTCCTGGTTTTTCTCATGCCCTTTAGCTTTCTGGCCTTCTTTACAGTAACATTTCTTATTCATGCTATCAAACTTCAACCTGTTTGCTTTCAGGCTCAGGATTGATCTCCTTCCTGAATTCTCATTCAAAGCCACTTGGTCTATGCTAGCTTTTTCTTTGCTGACTGTCCCTACTCTATACTGTTTTACCATTTAATCATATGCAATGTTCTCCTTCATTTTTCCTGAATCTTCTCTATCTAGGCTCTGGGTTCTGTAAGAATAGCTTAAAGGCAGATGCATCATAGGACTTCAAGATGAGGATGGTGGTACCAATAAGTACTGTATTTAATAAGTGGTTACCTAGGCAAGCACCAATTTTAGTCCTGTAGTAACATGCTTAATTAATCCTGGCAAAGTGAAGTTAACACTCCTGTTTTACCAAGGAGGGAGGTAAGGCAGAAGGTTAAGCGGCCATTGTTAGAACGTCAGTCTGTGGTGCAGTTAGGATGCACTTGGGAAGCATGGCTCTGGACATTACTCTAACCACCACACTCTGGTCTCCTAGGTGTCAGCTGTGACGGGAACAGAGTGGCTTTCTATTGGGCTAGTAACAAGAGCAGGAAGGAACAGCCTCATCTTAATTACATATATAAGCTATCTGTTTCATTATTGCTTATTCATCAGCTTCTTTAAATTAAAATCCAGTTAAAAACTTGTCTTGCAGATGGTGGTCAGTATTGCTGAAGATCTGTTACGAACTGCTGCCCAAAACAGCAGGCTGTCCCTGCAGCGCACCCAGGCTGGCTGGCTTCTTCTGGGAGCGCTCATGACTTTAGGTATAAGCATTCTGGCTGACTCCATACCTGTCAGTGTACTACCTATAGCAGATTTATCTATTATTTGGAAGTAAATATCTCATTTTAGTAATTACTTCTTTAGTTCAAACTTTTTTCAAGTTTCACCTTTCCCAGAAGAACAGCTCATAAATGAGCTTGGAATTATAGGAAGAGTGAGGCTGTGGGGAGGACATTTGGCTGCCTGAGGGGGATCAGGGTTTGGATGGTGGCAGAGCCCTGTTTCTGCACTCCTGTTGGTGCTCTGGGAGAGGCACTCAGGTGCTTCGCTCTCCTGAGTGCTGTGATGAATCTTGGATACAAAGTTTAGCATTATGCATAGGACAGAAGTGCGGATTGCACTATAGACGCTTGTCAGTGTACCTGCTCCCACAAAGCGTGTGTACATACTAGGATGTTCACTCTTTTGAAGTCTGTCTATTGGGCATTATATTGACTTGTTTTCTACAGAAAACAAAGTCGTAACTTTTTTTCAGAAGTTTATGGTTTATGGTAAGTATTTTATTGTTATTATTTAAATGAATTTCTTAGGAATGTAAATACTGTGTTTCTCCATGTAACTAACCACATACTGCCCCCAAATGGAGGAACATATATGCGTAAGAGCAAGTATATATGTTCATATTCACATGTGTGGTCACATGGAAAAATTCTCACTAAACATTATTATGGATAATATGGAATACATTATCCTGAATGTATTGAAGAGAAATTTTAATAGCACCTTGTATGCATGGTTACTAAAAATACCAATACTTTAGAATAACTTTTCTTGTGTCTTAGTACTCACTTAGTTTACACACTGGAAAAGAATCTGAAAGTAAAGTAGATTTTAAATGTGACACGGTGGAGGGGTTTTCTGTTCTCCTTGTTCTGCTTTTTTGGTGTGTCCTGGCTGGCTGCAGACTCCTCTGTAATTGAGCTTGCCATGGACCCTGGGCCTCTGCATCCCATGTTCTGGGGTAACAGGCATGCATCGCCAAGCCCACTGGGCATCACTTGGTTTGAGATTTTTGTTTGTTTGTTTTTTTGTTTTTTTTGAGACAGGGTTTCTCTGTGTAGCCCTGGCTGTCCTGGAACTCATTCTGTAGACCAGGCTGGCCTCGAACTCAGAAATCCGCCTGCCTCTGCCTCCCAAGTGCTGGGATTAAAGGCGTGTGCCACCACGCCCGGCTTCTTTTGAGATTTGAGGTTTGATTTGTATAAGGTATAATTGCATTTTAGTATTCTTCATTTTTCTCGCTTAGGACCATCTGTTGTTCGTTACCATCTACCCAAGATGTTGCTGCTGTGGAGGAATGTGTTTCCGCGTTCTTTAAAGGAGCTGGAGGCTGAGAAGGCCCGAGGGGATTCTTTTACCTGGCAGGTCACTCTGGAAGGTCGTGCTGGAGCTCTGTGTGGTAAGAACTGAAAACATTGCACTTTCAGAAGTTTTTATACTGCTACTTAGTGATATTCTTGTCATTTAAATATGTATGATAGAAAAAAATCAGTTTCAATTTTTATTTTAGTATCTGTTGTTAAGTATATGGACTCTCAGATTATAGAAGCTGTATAAATAACTCCAGTTTGCCGGGTGTGGTGGCGCCCACCTTTAATCCCAGCACTCGGGAGGCAGAGGCAGGTAGATTTCTGAGTTCGAGGCCAGCCTGGTCTACAGAGTGAGTTCCAGGACAGCCAGGGCTATACAGAGAAACCCTGTCTCGAAAAACCAACAAAACAAAACAAAACAAATAACTCCAGTTTGCTACTATTACGTAGTAAAAATGAGCCCAAGACTCAAGCAGTTCAGTTACAGTGTTGGGGGGAGCTGGGACGCATGCACCTTTATTTTCAGTAGTTACAGTCCTCATCTATTGAAGATCCAACACAAGCGGAACCTCAGATTGACAGAGATGACCCTTCTATGAAAATCACTTCTTTGGGCATGATTTTACAGTATGCAAATGTTACTATTTGTTCAGACATCTGCATTTCAAAAAAGGTAGATGCAGTGGGGTGGGTCTGGGAGTCAGCAGGTTACAGGCAAAGTACACCTTTTATTTCATTTGGGAACTAGAATGTCCTTGGACCTGTGCTCTGTTTTGGTTTTTCCTAGCATACAAAAATGCTTCTTCCCCAGAGTTGGAGAGGACATTTCAGGGTCAGGTGGCCAGGCAAGGCTGCCAGTGTGCTTCCTCACAGCTGAGGTGTGCTTGGCCATAGCTATTCTGCTAATGTATGAGGAAAGAAAGTCTTTCTCTGTGGAGCATCTGTTCACCCCAGTCCTGCCTTAAACCTGCATTCTTTGTAGTCATCTGAATTCCTTTTCAAAATCTCTCTAACATAGCTTCCTCCTCCATTTCTGTTCTCCATCCTTTTCCTGATTTTTTTTTTTTTTTTTGTAGTTGTTTCTAGCTCTTAGTTTGACATGGCTTCACAGCCTTCTATTTTATAGTAATTGAAAACTGTAGATGTCTTTACTACTATCTAGTGTTTAAAGTTTATTCAGGCTCACAAAAATTTTTCTTATCTTAAAAATATTTTCTCTAGCCATGAGGAGTTTTGTTGCACATTGTCCTGAGCTGCTAACTGAGGATGCGATTAGGAAATTAATGACTCCTATCGAATGTGCCATGACCATGATGTCACAGTAAGTAAACAGTTTGGATGAGCCAATGTCTTATTTGGGTGTGTTTGGTGAGTACATATGTGTGTGCGTGTTCACATGTACATATGTGTGGGGATCAGAAGTGGATGTAGGATGTCTTCCTCAGTCACGTTTTACTTTATATATCTAGGCAGGGACTCTCACTTGAACACAGAGCTCACCTTTGCTGTTAGTCTTGCTTGCTCTGAGGATCCTGTTTCTGTTTTTGAATGGAAACTCTTGGCATTTCAGATGGGCCAGCATGCCAACCCAGCATGTATGTGCACACTAAGCGATTCAGACTCTGATCTTCACAGACACCCCCACCCCTACCCAGTGGTGTGTGGGTTTTTTTTTCTTTTTCAAAAATTTTTTTAGATATTTGTCTTAGTCAGTGTTTCTATTCCTGCACAAACATCATGACCAAGAAGCAAGTTGGGGAGGAAAGGGTTTATTCGGCTTACACTTCCATACTGCTATTCATCACCAAGGAAGTCAGGACTGGAACTTAAGCAGGTCAGGAAGCAGGAGCTGATGCAGAGGCCATGGAGGGATGTTCCTTACTGGCTTGCTTCCCCTGGCTTGCTCAGCCTGCTCTCTTATAGAACCCAAGACTACCAGCCCAGAGATGGTCCCACCCACAAGGGGCTTTTTCCCCTTAATCACTAATTGAGAAAATGCCTTACAGTTGGATCTCATGGAGGCACTTCCTCATCTGAAGCTCCTTTCTCTGTGATAACTCCAGCTGTGTCACGTTGATACAAAACTAGCCAGTACAGATATTTTTTTCATTTTCATTTCAAATGCTATCCTGAAAGTCCCTTATACCCAACCCCCACCCTGTTCTCCAACCCACCCACTCCCAATTCCTGGTCCTGGCATTCCCCTGTACTGGGGCATATAATCTTCGCAAGACCAAGGGCCTCTCCTTCCATTGATGGCTGACTAGGCCATCTTCTGCTACATATACAGCTAGAGACACAAGCTCTGGGGAGTACTGGTTAGTTCATATTGCTGTTCCTCCCATAGGGTTGCAGACACCTTATTTTACATATTAAATAAAAATGTAGTTAATATTTTTGTACTTCTCAATTCACATAGAAAGCATCTAAATCTGTAAAGTGAATTTAAAAGTTGTATCAATGGCATCATTTAAAACACATTGAATTCTGAAGTGTTTCTGCTAGCTTTATTGTTATTGATCATAAAACAAACTGTAAATAGATTAGCCTGTCAGTATACTGTGGAGGTTTATCAATGCGTTCCTAAATGACCTTGTTAATTGTTAATGCATAGTGCTTGTTCTAACGACTAACGGATCCCAACTTGGCTTTTGATATTGTAGCATTCCATCTGTCATTAAGGCCCACGGAGCCCATCTGAAAGCTAGTGCAGCAATGGTCCGGTTACGACTCTATGATATCTTGGCTTTATTACCTCCAAAAACTTATGAAGGTAAATAAACTGTACAATACCTGATAAAGATTCTTCAGTGTGCCTCTTGGGTTCTTGGTAGTATTAGAGTTGTGACCAGGACTCCTCTTCAAACTTGTCTTGCGAGAGATGGCCACCATCTGACTTCTCTTCCCGTAAAGGCATTCATATTTATTGACTTTTACATCATATTTTGGCACCTATCCCAAGCTCTTTACATATATTATGATGTTGCTGTGACTCTAGCCCAGCTTAAGGGGTAAAACACCTGTTCTATAGATGAAGAATCTCAGGTAAAGAGAGCATTTACCTACGTGTTAGAGTTGATAACTGACATGATTTGGATAAAAACACAACTGACTTGGACTTAGAGTCTATACTCAAATCACCATTCCCAGTTACTCCACATGCATCGTAATACTGCATATTTAGGTATCTATGAAGGAGAGTAAGAATTTACTTGGCAGAAATAAAATATATAAACTAATAACATCAAACCATTAATTTCTCTCTGATACAACCAAGCCTAAGAACTTTGATTCACTGTTTCAGTGTTTGCATGTATCTGACAACTAATAAAGGATGCATGTAGCATTTAATATCGTTAAAGTAAAGGTTCTGTTCACTGTTTGCATTTTTCTATTACTTTTAGTTTGTGCTCAAACTGCATTACCTCATAATAAGAGGAAAAATACTGTTATTGCATATTAAAACCAGTACATGCCAGGCCTAGTGGCACAGGCCTGTAATCTTAGCCACTTGCTGGGCCGAGACACTAAGGTCACAAGTTTCAGACCTATTTGGTTGCAGAGTGAGTTTAAGGCTAGCCTGTGTGGTATACTGTCCTTAAACTAAGAAGTGAGGAGCTGGGAGATCTAGCCTTGTGGGAGAGCATTTGCCTAACATCTGTGAAGCCCTGGGCTCCTCACAACTGTTTGAGGTGAGGAAATCAGTATTACAATAGTTAATATAATTTTAGGATCAGCATAGTACAGCATGTGCCTGTAGTCTCAGTTGCTTGTGGCTGAAGTAGGGGATCACTTGAGCTTGGGACTTGAAGGCCTGCTGGGCAGTGTGGTGAGACCCTGTTTTGGTGGGAATGGGGGAGAGTGGGGTGGGGAAAGTGAGAGGAGGAAGGAAAAGGAAACAAACCAGTATGGATGTTTTACAAAGGCATGTGAACTAAGTTTACTCCTATTAAACGCAGTGCTGTTCTTTGTGGACATGGAAATTATTTTAATCTGCTCTGCCGTTGTATATTTTAGGGTCTTTCAATGCACTTCTTAGAGAGCTGGTGGCAGAGTTCACTCTGACTGACAACTCGGCCAACACAACTACCTCCCTCCTTCGCTCCCTCTGCCACTATGATGACAGCGTTCTCCTGGGCTCCTGGCTTCAAGAGACTGATCATAAATCAATTGAAGACCAGGTAGGAAAATAAACAATTTCAAGCACAGGATACACTGCCATTTCAAGAGAAGATAGCCTGTGCCGCAGAGACTCTCATACACTGCCATTTCAAGAGAAGATAGCCTGTGCCGCAGAGACTCTCACTTCACTTTCGCAGACACCTTTGCAGCTTAAGAGGTGGACCAATGCTGAAAGGCTAATGGTAGCAGTAGAATTTGGCAAAATGTATCATTTCAGTATCATTGTATTTAGATATTTGGCTGTGGCAATGACAAAACTCAGATTTAACTGGCTTTTTTTTTTTTTTTTTTTTTTGCTAGTGTTTTGTTTTATTTAGGTTTGTAACAAGTTAAGAAGGAAGAAGAGTTAATAGATTGGCAAGTTAGAACCAAATAAATTATTTTTATTGAATAAACAGAAAACCATATTTAACCAGCCATGGTAGCATATGCAAGTGCTGCAGAGGCAGAGAGGCAGAGAGAGACCGAGAGACAGAGAGACAGAGAGAGAAGAGGCAAGGGCAGAGGCAGAGAAGCAGAGGCGAGTAGGTCTCTTGTGAGTCCATGGCCAACCTGGTTTACATAGAGTCTGAGCCAGGGCTACACAGGAAGAACCTTCCTTAAAACCAATACCAAAAAAACCAAAATTAAATGCTGCTTTGAGTCATTTTTGTAAATTCTGTTATGATGAAAATAATCTTGCTCTCACATTAATGTGGGCACTATAGAAATGCTTAAGATAAACATGACTTTTCTTATGACTCAATAAGATGATTCTGATAATGACATTTTTTTAAAATGAAAACTGTATTTTCATCTGCTTAAGAGCTGTCAGATCTAATCACGGTTTACTCTTCCACTGCTTTATTCTTGATATCCAGTACTTGGTGAGTGAATTTCCTAAAGTAGAGTGTGAACGATGCTTATTTTTTCCTTTACAGCTCCAGCCAAACAGTGCATCTGGAAGTGGGGCTCTGGAACATGACCCTTCTTCCATTTACCTACGGATACCTGCTGGGGAAGCCGTGCCGGGTCCTCTCCCTCTTGGAGTCTCAGTGATTGACGCATCTGTGGCTCTTTTCGGTGTTGTGTTCCCACATGTTTCTTATAAACACAGGTTAGTGAAACGTTAGCTGAGTAATTTTAGTCAAATATAAGTTATATTTAAGAGTAGATTTTTCCATCACAGCTAATTCCACAAGAACAAACGTTATAACTGAAGCAATGCTCTCATAAATGTAATGGCATAATGTATATGTACATGATAAAATAAATTGGCTGTAAACTCCATGTAAGTTGAAGGTCTTTTAAGATTTGGCCCTGTGCACTGTCATCTAGTACCTGCTGTTTGTGAGCCATGTCTTACCCAACAAAGTTTTCATTTTAATGGTTTATCAGTTTCTAAATTAAACTGAACCTCTAATTAGAGTTGTCTCCTTCATAATTCTATTCCTGAACAAGTACACGTGTGGGAAGTCGGCTCTGTTTGATGGTTCTGAGAGATAGTGCACGTCTGGAATACAGAAGCCAGCAGAGCTGAATTTCCTTGTTGCAGGAGGATTTGGTCTGCTGTATTTTATATCCACAGCCACCATTCCTAAGGCTATCAGCACTTTGTATATTTGTGATTTCCCAAAATGGAAAAAATGAATTAGTGTCAGACCCCTTCAAGTTACTTAACTTTTATAAAATATGCCTTAAAGTAATATTATTTATATGCAAAAGATATTATATCTTTAAATGTGTAGGTTACTTGATGAATTGCTTTTAGCTATTTGTTTTTTATATTTAAGCTTGATATCATTAAATACAATTGATTTCCACATAAGTGTTAAACAACATTAAAGCTAAAAAAACTGTATGTGTTATATATATTCAATATCCTTGCTTTAAATAAGCACAAATTCTAGACTTTGTGGTTTTTTTTAATTGGTCAAAGCTAAGCCTTTTTTGAAATGTCTCAAAGCTTCTGGTATGGTAGGATATGGGATGCAGTTTTCTTCTATGTAAGAACATTTAAAAATGTTTTTAAGTTTATTTGTTGTACTTTATGTATATGTATGTTTTCCCTGCATGTGTGTATGTACAATATACCTGGTGCCAGAGTATATCAGGAGGGTCTGCATATCCTGGAACTAGAGGTTTAGATGGTTGTGAGCTACTGTGTGGGTGCTTGGAACTGGCCATCTCTCCAGCTCATGTGTAGGATTTAAAATATTAAAACAAACAAACAAACAAGCAAACAAACAAGCAAACCAACCAGAACCTAGGCTACACAGAGTTTAAGGTTAGCCTATGTTATATAGAGGGACCCCTTTTCAAAATAAAGAAGAAAAGAAATTCTACTTGGCCTGAGGAGTTGGCCCTGCAGGTAAAGAGACTTGCTGCCATGCCTGACAACCTGTTTCACACAGCAGCAGCAGGAGAGAACGGACTCCTACAGATCAGCCTCTGACTTCCACAGGAGGGCCCTGCATGTTTATCCATGTGCAGACACACTAAATAACTATAGAATATGTAATACAAGGTTTTTAAAGTTATGCTCCTCTTTTCTTTCCAATTAAAAATTATCCACAGAAGCAGATAATGGTTATTATTCTATTCTATTAAAAGTACTTTGAGGAGAAAAGGTGATGTGACATATGGCTGACACTTCTGCAGCTCTGATTCTAGGGAGGCTGAAGCAGCAGAAGGAGTTCAAGGACAAGCCAAGCAGCATGTGAAACCTTGTGTAAAGAGAGAGAAGAGGAGGGGACTAACTCACCGGCCTCACATTAGTTGTTGTAGAATATCTGAAACACTTAACATAGAGAGTCCCTTTGCTTGGCTGAAGGCTTAGATATTGCGCTCCCTGATCAGATGGCTGCACTACCCTGTTCCTGTTGTAAGGTTCATATGATGGAAGTATATCACAGAGCCACACTGCTCACTTCATGTCTAGAAAGCAAAGTGAGAGAAAGAAGGAAGAGGCCAGGGTCTCACTGCTCCCCAAGGGCATGTCCCCAGTGCACTAATGACCTCCTACCAGCCCTGCCACTGTTTAACAGAACTACCCTGGGGTTCCAGTCTTTTCCACATAGGCCTTTGGTGGACAGTCACAGTGCCAACTGTATCATATACTACAAGCCTGGGATTGTTGGACACACTGATGCTTAAAACCTCTGGAATTATGAACTCTTGTTTTGCTAATTGAAATTTAATATTTAGTGTCCTTTTGTTCTAATACATGAGTATATATTAATATAGGAGATAAAGGCTGGATTTGAATCAGTTGTGGGGATGAAATGGATACAGTCCGGGGCCATAATTGATAAGTAACTGGTTTATATTCTTATCTTTATTTTTAAGCCATATTTAAATAAAAACCACTAATGTGATTTTATCCCCTTACTATAGGTTACAAATGCTGGATCACTTTGCTGAATGTGTTAAGCAAGCCAAAGGTGTCCGCCAGCAGGCTGTGCAGCTTAATATATTTACTGCTGTTCTTAGTGCACTGAAGGTATGAACTCTTAGAACATGATAAATATTCTGGAACATGGCAATGTGTTTTAAAAAGCATATCAGGCTTATTCTAGCACTTAACATTTAGTTATATTCTTGATAACGGTGATTTTTTTTAAATTTTAAATAGTTTTTCAGACTTTTTTTAATGATTTTTTTTAATGTATGTGGGTACACTGTAGCTGTACAGGTGGTTGTGAGCCTTCATGTGGTTGTTGGGAATTGAATTTAGGACCTCTGCTCATTCTAGTCAACCCTGTTAGCTTCTGTCAGCCCTGCTCGTCGTTCCAGCCCAAAGAGTTATTTATTATTAGAAATAACTACACTGTACCAGAAGAGGGCATCAAATCTCATTACAGGTGGTTGTGAGCCACTATGTGGTTGCTGGGATTTGAACTCAGGACCTTTGGAAGAGTAGTCAGTGCTCTTAACCACTGAGCCATCCCACCAGCCCGATAATGGTGATTTTATGTTAGTTTAATGAAGTTACTAGAAACTTTATATTGAGTTTATTATAACTAAATTGATATTTTATATTTTAGTAATTCAAAAGTTCTGATTTCAATTTGAACTTCAAATATTACAAGTGCCAATACTTTCTTTTGGGATTTTCCAAGATGTCTATTTAATGTGATCTGATTTTCTAATGAAGATTTTAAAAAAATCTTAATTTCCATTTGTGATTTAAACTGAATCAGCATAGGATGCATTTCATAAACGAAAGACTGCAGAATGTAAGGAGTGTTTTCTGAGTTGGCTGTTTACTGACTTTATGTGTAATGGAACTCTCTTACCTTTTTGAACTTCAGTTTCTACACTGTGAAATACATAACAAGTGTCTGCCTAGCTTGGAAGAATTCATCAATCATATCAAACTTCTCATGAGTTACTTAAAAAACTTTTGTCTATTATTTAGTGCTAGGATTATTATAAAATGGTATTCTAATAATAAAATTCAGTATAACAGAAAATGCAAATGATTAAAAGTATTCTTCCAGTCATGCTTTATAAGCCTGGGGTTGGGGAAGGAAATAGGTTATAGAGATAGCATCGGGCTACTTTGTAGCCATTGATGTACCCCTATTTAGAAACTGACACTAATGTTTGAGCATTTTAAAAAGCAGTGTGGTGGTATGGTGGCCTCTAGTGGTTGGGAGAATAGTGTGGTTTAACATTGTGTACAGATCACATGCACTCTCTGCATAGAAATGGCTAATGCCCCTGCTTAACTTTCTGCTGGCACCATGACTTAGTTTTTCATCTCAGCTAAGATAAATCCCCAAAGTGAACAAATAAATAAATTTGTTCCAAATCAAATTCTAAAAAAGTTTCTGTTCCATAGCTAGAACAGAAAACAAACCTATAGCATCGTTCAGATACTGACCCCTGCTGCCGTCTTTGCATGTATATTGATTGTATGCTCTATACACAATTGTGAGGTTCTTTATTTTGCTTATTTATTTTTTTGTGGCACTGGTGATTGAATCCAGGGCCTGGCATGTTCTAGGCACACACCACTGAGCTCTCCCCAGCCCGCTTGCCCAGACTGGTCTTGAGCTTGCTGTGTAGATGGGCAGACCTTTAACTTGCAGTCCCTCCTGCCTCATCCTCCCAAGTGGCTAGGACCACAATTTGAAGCCACATAGTGTTTTTTTTATTGAATTTGTATGTAAATGGGTCAGTTTTATATTCATTACAGTGTTAGCATTTATTCATCTGAAAAAAATGCTCAGTTTAATCATATAGTGTCTTTTATGACCAAAAGAATATTTAGTGTTAGACCTTGGTTAGAAATTCTCCCATAGATTGTGTTTCTGGGCCCAGTGGGACTATTGATTATTAATTGTTGTGTTCTGAAATCACATAAAGGAAGTGATCACAGTCTACTGAATAGGTACTAGCCCGAGATATAACGTATGTATTTGAGAAAAATAATATATGAAGAAATCTGTCATTCCTAAAATTGGAACCTATCTTTTTCTTTATTTAACCTGAATTATGAATTGATATCATTATTCCTTTTTGAAAACAATCACTATAGGGCTTAGCAGAAAACAAGAGTACCCTGGGACCTGAGGAAGTCCGTAAGTCTGCTCTGACGCTGGTGATGGGAGCCCTTGACAATCCAAACCCCATCTTACGCTGTGCGGCAGGGGAAGCCCTTGGAAGGATGGCTCAGGTGGTGGGAGAAGCATCTTTTATTGCCCGAATGGCCCAATATAGCTTTGACAAGTAAGTGCGTCTCGCTAATTAGCAAGTTTCTCCACTAGTCTAAGATGTCTCTTAAGCAGTCAGTAATTGTTACCTAGACTACGTACTTTCCACTTGGTTTATTGCATGTGACAATTTTTTATTCTTGTTGCTTTTCATAATCTCAAATTTTAATTCAGTAATTTATTGACCTCTAGTTTCTGGGAGAGATGTAATATGTTAAGAGCTTTTAAGGAGGACATGGTGGCTTATTCAAGAAGCATTACTCAAGACTTCCCACAAGCACCTGCAGCTGTACCCTCCTCTCTGCCTCCTGTTAATTCAGATCAGTCTCTTACTTACTCACTTCTTAGAGTAATACCTCACTTTAGAGGAGAAAAGGATAAAGTTACACTTTAAGGCTTTTAAGAATTATTGTGCATGTCAGTTATGAAGAGTGACCTCAGAGAGTCAAGCGTGATTAAGGCGAGAAATATGGATTTTTAATATTGTTACTCAAAGTTAAAAAATAAAAAAGGCCAAAAAAACCATGAGTCATATAAATTGCCATTCTTAACTCCTATATTTTGAACAATAAACATATTAATCCACATCATAATCATTAACAAGAGAAAAAGAATTGAAAGTAAGGATTATGAAATCAAAGCATTTTCTGAATGCTTACATTTTGAGAATACCTTTTCTACAACCTGTGGTAGACCTCTTGGTTATAAGATGATAACTCTGTTTTCATGCAAAATCCCTGAGAAAGTTACTCAAGGAAAGAAGGATTTACTTTGGTCACAATTTGAGGATGATGGTCCCTCCTCCAGCAAGGGCATGGTAGCAGGACGGTGAGGTAGCTGGTCCCACTCTACCCATGATTAGAAAGAAGAGAGGGTTGCTCTGCTTACTGAGCAATTGAAATATTTCTCACCAAATTCTCAATACTGTTAAGTATTTATTTTACATCAGATTTTAATACTTACTTTGAAAAACTGTAAAATAGCTCAGTAACTTGTTAATTGTGTTATATTTTAATGCTTTGCTAGTTCCCTGTTAAAATATTTTAAAATTAACTTATTAATTGTATTTTCACTTCTTATTAATTGTATTAGCACAAGAGTATTAGATGCTATATGTGTGGTATATAGAACATTTCTGCTCAATATTGTGTTTATGTGATAGTTATATATAGTGTCCAATGATCATTGTATACTTGACACTTTACATTGATGAGATTTTAAGCCAGGTGTGATGGCTCATACCTGTAACAGCAGCAGCATTTGGAAAGCTAAGGCAGGGTTGCCTTAAGTTTGAGGCTAGCCTGGGTAATTAATTTGACATAATAAATACATCTCAATTAAATTATTTTAAAATTTATTTTTGGTATTTTATTTAATTTTAAAATTTATTAAAAAATATATCTTAGAGGCTGGAGAAATGGCTTAGCAATGAAAAGTACTTCTGTATTTTGAGAAGACCCAAGTTCAATTTCCAGAACCTTCATCAGGCAACTTATAACTCCATCTTTGGTTTCTGTGGGTAGCCACACTTAATTCACATACATGTCAATAAAAATAAATCTTTTTTTTTTTTAAAGATTTATTTGTTATTATATATAAATACACTGTAGCTGACTTCAGACGCACCAGAACAGGGTGTCAGATCTTATTACAGGCGGTTGTGAGCCACCATGTAGTTTCTGGGATTTGAATTCAGGACCTCTGGAAGAGCAGTCAGTGCTCTTAACCACTGAGCCATCTTTCCAGCACCCCCCCAATAAATCTTTTATATACACATATAAAATATATGTAGAAAGTTTCCTGTTTTATGGAGACTTTGATTGTAATTATAAGTAGGTGGGGTATAGCTTAGAGATAAAATGCTTGCTTCGTGTACACAAGACTCTGAATCTAGTCCCCAGCACTTAAAAAACAAAACAAAGTATAGGAAATTTCTTAAGTAAAGTAAGAAATATTTTGTGTATTCTCAGAATGCAGGTTTATTCTTTGTGGTACTAGGGATTGAACTCAGGACTTTATACACACTAAGTACATTCTCTGCCTCTGAGCCACACCCTCAGTCCCACAGATACTGTTTAAATGTCTTGTTCAAAGTCAGTTATAAAGATCCTTATTTTATTAGTTTCCAGTACATTTTCCTGCTGTGCATGTGTGATTGGTTAGACTGTTACTAGAGGACAATTGAGAGAACAACTGCTGTTGTGTCATCTTTCTCAGGTTGAAGTCAGCTCGAGATGTTGTGTCCAGGACTGGTCACTCACTGGCCCTCGGGTGTTTACATCGTTATGTTGGTGGCATAGGATCAGGACAGCACCTGAAGACCAGTGTCAGCATTTTACTGGCTCTTGCTCAAGATGGGACATCCCCTGAAGTGCAGGTAGACAGTATGCAAGTATTTTGCTACAATTGCTTTTAAGATAAGGTCTTCCTGTTTTGCCCAAACTGACCTGGAACTTATATGCTGTTCACATGCCTAAGCCTCCTGAGTGCTAGGATTACAGACATGTGCCATTGGACCTGTAATTTTAAACACTATCTATGACTGACAGGTTGTTAGGAAAAATGAATTATGCTCTTTCCTTGTTATTTTTAGGAGTTTATTAGGATCATTAGCAAGAATTTTGGTTTTCAACATAATCTTCAGAGACTGCCTTTTTCTGTTAAACATATATATTCTACATATATATGATATTCATATAGTTCATCATTAGTTCTTTGAGAATGTCATACAATATATTTTGATCTTAACTTCACCAATTCACCCTTCCCTGCCCTACCCATCCAACTTAGTGGTTTTGTTTTGTTTTGTTTTTTAACCCTTCCAAACCAATTTGTACTTACCATATATTCTTGATGTGTGGCCTTCTACTGGAAGGTAGTCGGCTTACCAGGGGCTACACTCTTATAGATAACTGTCTCTCCCTTTCCCTGCAGCTAACAGTTGCCAGTAGCTCCATGGCTTATGGTGGATG
Organism: Mus minutoides; assembly: GCA_902729485.2. Lineage (NCBI taxonomy): Eukaryota > Metazoa > Chordata > Mammalia > Rodentia > Muridae > Mus > Mus minutoides. Next base: position 392,567 of record LR750238.1, on the reverse strand, counting down.
GTGGATAGTGTGCCCAGCTCCTCTGCTTTTTGCTGTTTACTCTGGCTTAGGCTTGTGTAGGTTTTGTACACACTGTTGAAACTGCTATGAGTTCCTATCTGCAGCTTCCCTTCCGTGTCCAGGAGAAAATGTTCCCTTAGGTTCTTACTCTTCTTTCTACTGTCTCTTCCACAGTGGCCCCTGCACATTGGAGGTTGGGATGAGGTTTATATGTTCCCTTAGGGATGAAAATGACGCAGTTTTGTCCCCTCCACCTTGGCCAGTTGTAGATTACTTTGTAAATCACCATCCACAGAAAATAGAAGTTTCTCAGATGCAGGTTGAGTATGGATCTGTAGATAGAATGATAAAGAATCAGTTTTATGCTATGCTCATGGAGCCCCACAATAATAGTAGATATCCCCTACAGCCTATGACCCATCTTGCCATAGGTTCTTAGCCTGATAATGGTGGCAGGCATAGATTTCATCTTATAGAACGAAATTTGAATCCAGTTAGGAATACTTATTTACTCCCATGATGTTTAGGCCCATATTCTACTAGTGGGCACTTTTTATCAGACCAGTCATTCCTCTGGCTTGCTGCATTCATAACTGTATGACTGGTGATTATTTTTCTTCTCTGGTAGAACCTTGAAGGACTATGAAAGCTAGCCGGTAGTGATGAAGCTCCTAGGTCTATACCAGCGTGATTTTGCCCTGTTCTATCACTCAGCCGTGTTGTATCTTCAGCAGTTGGATCTGTCAAGTTCTGGAGAGTAACCTGGAACAATGGCAGAAGCCTGTAATGTTTGGGGGAAGGCGTGTCTCAGTGGCCAGTGACTTCAGAAGAAGGAACTTATACCTGGCATTGGGCTCTTATTTCTTTGCTTCTTATCTAATAGGGGCATTGTTGTCCTGTTATAGGCTAACTCCATTTTAATGCTGTTGTGTGTGTGTGTATATATACATGCATATATATATATTTACTACACAAGTAGGTTTCCATACATCTTTTTTAATATGTCTTTAGTATTGTTTATCCCTGCCCATATTCCCTCTTCTACCCTACCTTCTACTCCAACCCAAGTTAATCCTTCCTGCTCCTGTTTTTCTCTTTTCCTGTATACTGGTGGATTCTGTCTCCCCACCCTGTCTTTGACCCCTTGGTAATTTACCGACCTATATGACTATTCCAAGAACACATGAATCTGAGGATTCAAAGCTCACTCCTATAAATGAGAGAACATGTGACAGCATTCATCTTTCTGGGTCTGCAGTGGCACTTCGGATAATTGTTTCCATCACCATCCATTTACCTTCAGTCTTCATAATTCACATACATATTCCCAGCACATTGTACTGTTAATTTATTGTTTCTTTTCATTGTTAGATGGTTAATACCCAACTACCCTCATATCCCCTCTTTCTTCCTCCTTTACCCTAACCCATGTTCCTAGGGTCATTGAATCACAGTTATTCTTTGAGTATTTTAACCTTGTTGTTTTTCAAACATTTTACATTTAAGTAATACAGCAGCTGCAGTGAAACTTTAAGAGTATCCACATATAAACCATTCATGGAGGCACATGAGAGTAATTAGAAGGCTAAGCATAAGGATCACAAGTTCAAGGCCAGTCCAGGATACAATAAGACTCTAACTCAAAACATATTGAAGATATTTCCATGAATATAACAATTTAGTTTACTTGATTGAGTATACCGTAATTGTTTCCTGCAACTAAAATGCAATTATGTTTTATTGTAGACTTGGTCTCTTCATTCACTTGCCCTGATAGTGGATTCCAGCGGCCCAATGTACCGTGGGTACGTGGAGCCCACGCTGTCCCTGGTTCTCACCTTGCTGCTGACAGTTCCACCGTCACATACAGAAGTTCACCAGTGTTTGGGCAGATGCTTGGGGGCGATCATAACTACTGTTGGACCAGAGCTGCAGGGTGAGCAAATTCATCTTAAGTTAAAGAAAGTTCCCTCAATATCACCATTGTGTTGCTTGCAAAACTTTTTAATAGTTATCATCTTCTGTACATTTTTATTTTCCAAAACCTGGCACTCAATGTTTTATATGTGCCATTTTAAAAATATACAATGTGATGGTTTGTATGTGCTCATCCCAGGGAGTGGCAATATTAAGAGGTGTAGCCTTGTTGGAGTAGGTGTGTCATCGTAGGGATGGGCTTACATACCCTCAACCTAGCTGTCTGGGAGTGGGTATTCTGCTAGCAGCCTTCAGATGAAGATGTAGAACTCTCAGCTCCTCCTGCACCATGCCTGCCTGGATGCTGCCATGTTCCCACCTTGATGATAATGGACCGAACCTCTGAACCTGTAAGCCAGCCCCAATTAAATGTTGTCCCTTATAAGAGTTGCCTTGATCATGGTGTCTGTTCATAGCAGTAAAACCCTAACTAAGACAACAGGAAAACCACAGCAGGTATCAGGGTTTCACTGGCAGTTGTAGCAGACTCAGAAGCCTCTATGTAGAGCAGGCTGTCCTTGAACTTGCAGTCTCTGGAGTGCTGGGATTAAATGTGTGCAGCACCACTCCTGGCTAATAGCATTTTTAAAAGTCTTGAGCAGGGCTGGTGAGATGGCTCAGCAGGTAAGAGCACCCGAGCACCCGACTGCTCTTCTGAAGGTGATAAGTTCAAATCCCAGCATCCACATGATGGCTCACAACCATCCGTAATGAGATCTGGCACCCTCTTCTGGAGTGTCTGAAGACAGCTACAGTGTACTTACATATAATAAATAAAATAAATCTTTAAAAGTCTTGAGCAGAGAAAACATTTTAAATGAAAGTGATTGGACATCTCCTTCCCCCAAAATGGAAAGGAAGTTCTTTTAGCCTGGGACGCTGAGTACTGCCTCTATGGGCTTACTCCTTTTGATTCTTATACCCCTAATGGGTGTGTCACCTGTCACTGAGGCAGCTAGTTCAGTGAAAAGGTTCATAGAAGGTCGACTGCTGCTGTATTTGGAACTGGATCTTCCTGATGGTGAATTCAACACTGAATTGAGCGAGTCGTGACTGGACCCTGAGCGCGTAGACTGAGAATCCCTGCTTCCCTGCTTCCCTTTTCGTTTATTTTATGTCTTGAGAAGGCTGACCTTCTATTTATATCATTTAGTGATGACACAGTTCCATGATATGTATCGCTCCATTTTACAGACAGAATATGAAAGTAGAGAGGGGCCATATGATTATATGATTTCCTTGAATAGAATATATACATTTTACTTTACATTAAAAGAAAATTTCAGACACCTACATTTGGCAACTAAATTATTATACAAGAAATATGTAATATATTTTCCTTAATTACCTCTGTCAGGTTTTATTATTAGGCAAGCAGTATTTAAAGTTGTCATAATGAAAGTAGAGTTGTGTTTGTTGAGTAGAGAATCCAGAGTGAGAAATCCTGTGGTTCTTTAGCAGAAGACTGGTTATAAAGGACAGTATTTATTTTAAGGAATTAATTTCTAAGACATTGCTTTGCAAATACAGTTGTGTTTCAAAGTCATATTTGTGGACTCGTCAAGTGGTTTAATAAAAACCAATCTGAACACTGATTTGAAGAAGGGTTTACCTAGAAGATGATTACTGTCTAGGAGTCTTTTTGTGGCACTACTACCACAGTTACACTTAGCGTTGTCTTTTATTTCCTGTTAGGAAACGCAGCGACCATATCCACCATCCGCTCCTCCTGCCTGGTGGGCTGTGCCATTACCCAGGACCACTCTGACTCCCTTGTCCAGGCGGCTGCCATCTCTTGCCTTCAGCAGCTTCACATGTTTGCCCCACGACATGTCAATCTGTCCAGCCTCGTTCCTAGCCTCTGTGTAAGTATACAGCCATGCCATTCACCATTTTATATTGAGAGCTTTAAAGTGTCTTTATCAAAAGACCAAACTGGACCAAAACAAAAACATACTGGCTGGATCATACGTTTTAGTGTTTAAGTTTCAATAGTTACCTTCTTTTCTTTTATTTATTTTTTTGTTTTAAATTTTAAGAAATATTTTGATGAACTGCTCATTTCCTAGCTAAGAACTTGCTATGTGTGGTCCCATCCACTCAGAACTGTATTTCTTCGTGCTTGAATGATGCTTCTGAGATCTGCTGCTGTCATTGCAATCTTCAGTGTGTCAATTCAACAAATATTCATGGATTGCCTGCTAGATGTAAGGTATGAGGCAGACTACTGCAGGCACTTGTATAAATAAGACAAGATCAAACCTTTGTCATGAGGCTTACAGCTAACAAGAGACAGTGAACAATAGCTATTTACAAAAAAGATAAGAGCTAGGAAGGCTGTAGAAGGTTGGTAGAAGGTTGAGGATGTTGCTCAGTGGTAAAGCACTTATGTAGCATTTAGAAGGCCCTGGGTTTGATTCCAGCAAACAACAAACAGAAAAGAAAAGGCATTCAGTAACATAAGGAGTATATAACACAGAACCTGTCATAAGCCAGACATTGAGAAATTAGTTTCCTGAAAAATAGTACTTAAGGTGTGTTATGTAGACTAGGATTTAGTCTGTAGACTAGCATAGTATCAGAGTATTCAGAGGGAAAAGTAGGATATGCCTCTATATGAGAAGTATGATATGTTTAACGATGTGGTTAAACCTGGGAGAAGATGTAAGTATTGACAGCAGAAAGCAAGGTGGCTGGATAGCTAGCCAGGGGCCAGATCATGCAGATGTTTATAGATAGTAATACCTTGGACTTTATTCTATAACAAGGAATCATTATACTCTACAGGCAGGTAACATGATTAGATCTGTACTTTCCCTATTCTATCCTCATTGCAGTAGGCTAAGAATCTTGGAAGAGCAGGGAGCTTGTTATAGATTAATGACACCTGGCTCCAGTATGTGATTCATGATGGGATCAATTTTGCTTAATTATGATTTTTTTTTTAGATCTGTAAATGACTTAGATGAAGACCATAAGAAAGTAGACTTCTGTGCCTTCATAGGTAGACTTTGAGCATTCAGGGTAGTGTAAGAGAAGGAAGATTGCTAATGACAGTGCTGAAAGGACAGACAGTGGAGCCAAGAGGAAGCTGGAGAAAAATACCGTCGATGTCACCATCAGAGGGTGCTGCTTTGGGGAAAAGAGGACCCTGTGGGATAATAAAAGGGCAAGATAAGGATTCTGGGTTTTGTGTAGCATATTTCATTTTACTCTATAAACATACCCCTATTCAGGGAAAAATCAGCAAGTCCCAGGCCATCACAGAGTTTAAGTAAGTCACAGGGTAGAACCCAATGCACACGACATGTTTAAAAACAATCTAGAAAGAAAACAATAGAATATTAGTGCACATTGCCCTCTATAATAGGAAACTGAGCATTTTGCCAAAGCTGTGACCTAGTGTAAGCTACGAGGGCATAGACGGTATCTATTACATACCCAATACAGCTCAGACAGGTAACTGATGAAGACACAGACTTACCTTTCTGGGGTTTCTGGTTTCTCTCCATTTTTTTTCTTTGAAAATTTTTAAAAAATATCTTGGTTTGTATGTGTGAGCATGTATATACCACCATGCACATAAATGTCAGAGGACAACCTTAGATTGTCAAACTTCCATCTTGTTTGAGAATGGGTCTTTTGGTTTTTGTGTACACCAGGCTAGGTGGCCTTCAGACTTCTGAGGACACTGCTGTCTCCACCTGCAGTTTTTCAGTAGGTGCTCTGGGATCACACAGTCATGCACTGCTGTGTCCAACTCTTACATGAATTCTAGGAATAGAAACTTAGGTCCTCAGGCTTGAGCGGTAAGTGTTTTGCCGCCATTGAATTAACATTGCTCCAGACCCCATTTTTTTCCTCTTTAAATTTATTATGCTATAGAGGTTGACAGAACATAGTAAAAGGATCTAGTAAAGTAAAAACCAACCCTTAACTGAGTGGATTTTATCACTAAGCCACAGGGAACGCAATGAGTTTCCTATGCTTAACACAAGATAATGTTTCCAAGCTGATTCCTTGGTGGAACATCTAGGGTTTTATTACCGGGCATGTCGGAATACTTTCCTGAACCTTTTCCAAAAGACTGGGTGAGTGAGATTATCATCATCTCGGGGAGGGGGTGGCATAGCAGTTTAGAGATGAAAAGGGGGTATTCAAGTGGTTGCCCAGACCTCTCATACAGTTTGCATTTACCAGATGCTAAGACACTTGCTGAAAAATAGTCTGTGTGTGAATTCATTCATAGTAGTGAAATGAATTCAGACTTCAGTAAATTCATATCAATCAATTCTGCTGTCCTTGTCACCAGAAATGGATATATTATGTGAAGACACATACAGTATCTAAAGCAAAATGAATAGGATTTTTTTCAGCAAATATATTGAGAGGTACATTTTGAAGGCACAAGTACCACTCTGAATTACCATTTCTGTTCTTGGAACAAACTGCTTTGTCTGTCATGTGACCACACTGTCATGTGACCACAGCTCCTCTTGTCCAAACAGAATCATTGCATTTGTGTCATCTAGAATAATTTTGGAAATTGTCAGTGAATGATTTTAACTTTGAAATTTATCTTTATGTTCCTTAGCCTGGCATAGTGTTGCATACCTATGATCTCTGCACTCAAGAGGCAGAAGCAGGTGGATCTTTATGAGTTTGAGACCCATTTAGTCTATAGAGAGAGCCAGGTCAGCCAGAGCTATATAGTGAGACCTGGTTTAAAAAACAAACAAAAAAAGAAACAGGCTTCTATGTGTCATTGCTGAAAGAGTCCAGCCACGATTGAATGTACCTTGCTGAAGCCATATGGTACTCAGAGATGGTGGAACTATCTATGGTGTAAAACTTGGAGAATTGGTAAAGCAGCAACTCTGCCAATTCATCCCAATAGTGAACACTTCTGTTAACAGTAGGATGAAGTCCCAGAAGAGTTGTACAGCTATGTCACTTCTTGTCAATGCACAAGTCTGTAAAACTGATGGGACCATCTCTCCTGGGTCTCATCATATATTTTATATCATCAAATTATTCCTAATTGTAAGATCAATGCATGAGTTCTTAATTCATTCTTTCTTCTTCTAGAAACCTTGCTAAAGATGACTTTATTGTATTAAAATGTCTTGGCAAAACAAACCATGGATATTATAATGCCATTTGCTGCTGAGTTTCTATATGATGTCATCTTAAGCTTTGATAATTGAGAAAGCAGGCTTTCTTCCCCATTTTTCTTCTTGACTGTTACTTTAGACGAACTCCACTTTTTCGAGCTCCCCCCCCTTTTTTTATTAGATATTTTCTTTATTTACATTTCAAATGTTTTCCTCTTTCCAGCTCTCCCCTTCTGAAATCCCCTATACCATCCCTTCTCCCCCTGCCTCTATGAGGGTGTCCCCCCTGCCCCATCCTCCTGCCCTGGCATTTCCCCTACACTGGGGCATTGAACACCCTCAGGCCCAAAGGCCTCTCCTCCCACTGATGGCCAACAAGGCTATCCTCTGCCACATGTGTGGTCAGCACCATGGGTCCCTCCATGTGTATTCTTTGGTAGGTTGTCCAGTCCCCAGTTGACACTGTTGCTCCCTCCATGTAGCTGCAAACCCCCTCAGCTCCTTCAGTCCCTTCTCCAACTCCTCCATCAGGGATGCCCAAGCTCAGTCTAATGGTTGGCTGCCAGCTTCTGCCTCTGTATGTCTGGCTCTGGCAGAGCCTCTCAGGAGACAACCCTATCAGGCTTCCATCAGCAAGCACTTCCCAGCATCTACAATGGCATTCAGGTTTGGTGGCTGTATATGGGATGGATCCCCAGATGGGGCAGTCTCTGGATGGCCTTTCCTTCAGTCTCTGCATCACACTTTGTCTCTGTATTTTCTCCTGTGAGTATTTTGTTCACCCTTTTAAAAAGCACTGAAGCATCCACATTTTGCTCTTCCTTCTTCTTTGGCTTCATATGGTCTGTGAATTGAATCTTGGGTATTCCAAACTTTTGATCTAATATCAGTGAGTGAATACCGTGTTTGTTCCTTTGTGACTGAGCAACCTCACTTAGGATGATATTCTCAAGTTCCATCCATTTGCCTGTGAGTTTTATGAAGTCGTTGTCTTTAATAGCTGAGTAGTACTCCATTGTGTAAATGCACCACATTTTCTGTATCCATTCCTCTGTTGAGGGACATCTGGGTTCTTTCCAGCTTCTGGCTATTATAAATAAGGCTGCTATGAACATAGTGTGGAGCATGTGTCCTTATTACATGTTGGAGCTTCTTTTTGGTATATGCCCAGCAGTGGTATTGCTGGGTCCTCAGGTATTACTATGTCCAATTTTCTGAGGAACCACCAAACTGATTTCCAGAGTGGTTGTACCAGCTTGCAGTCCCACCAGAAACGGAGGAGTGTTCCTGGAGAAAGCAGACTGATTATGTATCAGTATTGACCAAAAAAGCAGGCATTTTCTTGAATTTTGTTTTTCCTTATAATTGATGGTTGTTTTTTTTTGTTTTTGTTTTTTTTTTTTTTTGTAAATACAGATGCTCGTTAGCTCATGAAATAATTAGGTCTGAATAAATCCTTCATAGGTTAAAAATACCAGAATTTGAAAATGCATGTATGAGTCTTAACCTACCAAGCAGCATAGCTGAACAAAACCATGAGTTGCGCCCACTCTGGGCTGCTCCTGCAGATGACCTCAGGGTTGACTAGGAGAGGAAGCTTGCTGCCAGTGCTGGCCGTCAGTACAGGGGCCAGTCACACATTGCTTGACTGAAAAACTCTGACTTCCAACCATGGTTTCTGCTGCTGCATGTATATCACTTTCTACTCATATAACTCAAAAAACTTTAAGCCAGACTGTTAAGGCAGAGACCACGTACAAAGACCAGTAGACGTGTAACATAATAGTATCCAGAACTAATCGATTTTTAATTGTTCTTTAATTTGTGTGTGTGTGTGCACACATGTGTGTGTGCACGTGCTTGCATGAGTTTATGTGCACCACATACTATAGGTACCTGCAGAAACCAAAAGAGGACTTCAGACAATAGCTGTGTAATGTGGGTGCTGGGCACTGAGCCAGGATTTTCTTTAAGAATAACTAGCAATGTTAAATGCTGAGCCATTTCTCTAGCTACCCATTTTGTGGCCTTACGATTTACAGCCACCCTACCCTGTTACATCAAGCTGAAGCTGGACTAAGCATAGCCTCTCCCACGGAGGCCTAACAGGTCAGCCCAGCTAAGGGAAGGGGGTCCAAAGGCAGGCAAGAGAGTCAGAGACTCTTAAATTGTTAGGGGACCCACATGAAGACCAAGGTACACATCTGCTACAGATGTGTAGAGGACCTACATCCAGCCCCTGCATGCTCTTTGATAGGAGGTTTAGTATCTATGGGAAACTCCCCTTCTCTGAGGAGAAGGGGAGGTAATAATGGAGGGAAGGGTTTGTGGGGAGTGGGCTGAAAGGAGAGAAGGGAGGGGGCTGTGATAGGGATGTAAAGTGAATAAATTAATGAAGAAAAAGGATTTTCAGCCATGGTATCATTACAGTTCAATGTGGAAAGACTGACTACATACTCTAATGTCACAGATGTAAAGAGAAAAGGGATAATTACACATCAGAGACACTGAATGGGCCTTTAAAAACATTTGAAATTGAGTGTGGTGTTACATGCCTGTGATCCCAGTATTTGGTGGGGAGAGACAGAATTTGGAGTTCAAGTCAGATTCAGCTACATTGTGAGATAGAATCTTGTGTGGTCTACGTGAGCCCTGTCTCAAAAACAAAGCAAAACACTTTGTAAACTGGAATGCTTCATTTCAACTTCATTTTGGCTGGCCAGTCATCATATTTGCTGAGTGTATTTTCTTTGTCTATAATTATCACATAATTAAAATTTTATAATATTCTTCCTAAAGTGATTGTTGAAGACAGCTGTGTAAGGTGGGGAGGACATTATATAGATAAATCATCCAAAGCTGTGACCAACTGATATGTTCCCCACTTGATATGGCTGCGCATAAACTTTCTAGTTTATGATGTATGCAAGTTGGGGAAAAATCTATATTTTAGGAAGAAAAATAATTTATTAGGATTTTCTCCCTTCAGTTATATTAGTTTTCTTAAGATTTTATAGACTGATTTATACAGATATATCTTTTTCTTTTATTGGTTATTTTACTTATTTACATTTCAAATGTCCCTGTTCCCAGTCTCCTCTCTGCAACCCCCCCACCCCATCTCATTCTCCCCTTGCCTCTAAGAGAGTGTTTCTCCACCCATCCACTCCCACTTCACCACCCTAGCATTCCTTTATGCTGAGGCATTGAGTCTTCACAGGACCAAGGGCCTCTCCTCCCATTGATGCCAGATAAGGCAGTCCTCTGATATATATGTAGCTAGAGCCATGGACCCATCCATGTATACTCTTTGGTTGGTGGTTTAGTCCATGGGAGCTTGGGGAGGGGTCTGGTTAGTTTATATTGTCATTTTCCCCTATGGGGTTGTAATCCCCCTCATCTCCTCAGTTCTTCTCCTAACTCTTCCATTGAGGTACCTAGGCCCAGTGCAGTGGATGGCTGTGAGCATCTGCATCTGTATTAGTCAGGTGCTGGCAGAGCCTCTCAGGGGACAGCTATAACCCCCTTAAACCTAGAGTTTGAATATTATTTATTTATCTATCTCTTATATATTATATCCTTATGCAGTTTCTCCTCCCTCCTCTCCTCCCAGTTCCTCCTCCCCACCTCCATTTTCTGTATCCACTCCTCCTTAATTTCCCTTCAGAAAGGACCAGACCTCCCGGGGATATCACTGGAACATGGCATATGAAGTTTATGCAAGTATGTCTTAAGTAAAAAGATGTTCTTTTTATGTGCATACGCTTGCTGACCTATGTGTATATCATGTAGGAAGTATGCTTGCAGAGGCTAGAAGAGGGTGTCTGATCTGCTAGAGCTTGAGTTACAGGCAGATGTGAGCCTGGGAAGCAAACTTTGGTCCTCTGAAAGAGTAGCAAACACTGTTAACTGCTGGACTGTCTCTCCAACCTCACAAATGCTGTTCCGATAGCATAGAGATAAGCTATGTAAAGGAATTTGTGTTTTGCATAATACTGCTCCCCACCTTATCTGTTGTGGCTCAGATTCTTTCTCAAATGCTTACTTTTTTTCTAAGAAAGCAGTGCATAGATACAGATTTATAATATGATGACAGTTAACATTTAGTAAGTAATTAACCTATGTCTTAGTGCTATGAGTGATTTGGTTATAACCTTATTTTTACTGTAATTCTGTGAATACTGTGTTCCCATTTTACAAATAGGCAAATGTAAGTATAATCAACAGAGGTAGGATCCAAACCCACACTGGCACCCGACACTGGCACCCAACACGACTGAGGATTGTGTCTCTGTATTTTACTTTGGCTATTGGAGTGTACTATATTTAATTTGTAGGTACTTTGCAGTGGAATAAGTCCATAATCAAGCCTCCAGTTTTAGTTCTTTTTTATTGTATTCATGTTTGCTTGATTTTCTTTTATTTTGATTAATATTCTTTTCCATGTATAGTTCTTACTATATGCTTTGCTCCCTTACTTTCTATTTACTACATTTGATTTCTATAGACTTGTAGGTGACAATATTTCAATGCAATCATGCATAAACTTATGCTGTGCAGAAACTCCCCTGAATTTCCAGTTAATGTATTAGAGAACAGATCTCAGCATTGGTATTTTGGTAATGCTATATTTTCTGTATGTCTTACTGATATGATCATCCTCCAAAAATGCCATTGTATAATTGTGTTGTATTTGTTTAAAGACTGAATTTTATTATTTTTTAATTTCATATGTTTGTGTGTCTGAGTGTGGGTGTGGGCACATGATGTGTGCAGGTGCCCAAGGAGACCAGATGTGTCATTTCCCTCTGGAGATGGAGTTAACAGGTATTGGTGGGTGCTGGGAGTTGAACCCAGATCTTCTGGAAGAGCATCAAGTGCTCTTAACTAGTGAGTCATCTCCCAGCCCCTGATGGTAATTTAAAAACAAAACAAAACAAAACAAAACAAGGTCTTTCATTAAGGAGCCTCTTAGAAGTAAGGCTTCCCAAAGATGAGTTTACAAGGTGAATGAACTTAAAGGGTCCCAGCTGTAAGCACTGTCCTGACTTGTGATGTGGCAGGTTCATCTGTGCAGCTCCCATCTGTTGCTCCGACGAGCGGCTGTGGCCTGTCTCCGGCAGCTTGCACAGAGAGAAGCAGCAGAAGTGTGTGAATATGCCATGAGCCTGGCGAAGAATGCAGGGGACAAGGAGATCAGCGGTGGAAGTGAGTCTCTGATTGGACAGTTCTCTTGTTTAAAACTTTCATGGAGGGGGGCTGCAAATGGGATGCAATGTGAATAAAAACATACATTGTGGGGAAATTCTTTCATATTACTAAGAGATCAGAATAATCAGTTTGAGAAACCAGAGATTAACCATTAATGTCAGATTAAATTTTAATACTATAGTAAGCAAGTGAGATGATAGTTAAAAGGTATTTCATACTGCTGTGAGTCATGTGTAAGGCTTGCTCTTTAGTGTATATAACATTGCACACGGATTTACTTGTGGCAATTCCCTTTCAGATGTCAATCCTTTCGCACCTGGAGTTAGTTCTCGCAGTGACATCCATTGCCGGCATCAGGGTGTTAATATAACAGACACGGGGCTTGAGGGACTTCTCTTTGGAATGCTAGATCGAGAGACAGATCGAAAACTCTGCTCTGATATTCACGACACGTTGGGGCACATGCTTTCTTCACTGGCAGTTGAAAAGCTTTCCCATTGGCTAATGCTTTGTAAAGATGTCTTAGCAGCTTCTAGTGGTACGTATTTAAATGATGCTCTTAAAACAATGAAGATCCTTTTTTTTTTTTTTTAGATTTATTTTATTTATTATATGTAAGTACACTGTTGCTGTCTTCAGACACTCCAGAAGAGGGCACCAGATTGTATTACGGATGGTTGTGAGCCACCATGTGGATGCTGGGATTTGAACTTATCACCTTTGGAAGGGCAGTCGGGTGCTCTTACCCGCTGAGCCATCTCACCAGCCCCAACAATGAAGATCCTTTTGCTTCTGATATATAAGCATAGATATACTTCTCTATTGAGCCCACTTTAAAATATTGTTGACTTTCATTCACAGATTTCTATAAAATGTTGAAGGTTAAATCATGGTATAAATTAAGATGCTATATATATATATATATATATATATATATATATATATATTTTTTTTTTTTTTTTTTTTTTTTTTTTTTTTTTTTTTTTTTTTTTTTTTTTTTTTTTTTTTTTTTTTTTTTTTTTTTTTTTTTTTTTTTTGGTTTTTTTTGAGACAGGGTTTCTCTGGATAGCCCTGGCTGTCCTGGAACTCACTTTGTAGACCAGGCTGGCCTCGAACTCAGAAATCCACCTGCCTCTGCCTCCCGAGTGCTGGGATTAAAGGCGTGTGCCACCACACCCGGCTTAAAATATATTTTAAACTCTTGAAAGTTCAGCTTAAATTTTTACATCTTAAAAATCTCGTGCTACTCTGTTGTATAACATAACATATAATTCATTTTAAATCTTCAAGAGAAGTGTATGTACGAATAACTGATCTTGTGTCTTTCTTGGTTTCGGATACAAAAGAAGCTTGTCAATTTTGCTCTTGAGAGAATGAGAGTTTACTTCTCCTGAAGCATCGTCTCGGGACGAGTCACGGTGCTCTTCTTTCTTGTTGTAGATATGAGTGCGGCAACACTCTTAAGCAGTGGAAAAGATGAAGAATCTGAGAAGAAAGATGAGATGGATGACGACGCCATGTTCACTACACTAGGCGAGGAGGACAAATCAAAGCCTTTCGTGGCTCCTCGCTGGGCCACTCGGGTGTTTGCTGCAGACTGCCTGTGCCGAATCATCAACCTGTGTGAGAACTCAGACCAGGCTCACTTCGATCTTGCCTTGGCACGGTCTGCTAAGCTACGAAACCCAAAAAGTACGTGTCAAGTTAGTTCTTCTTTTCCTGGAAGCCTTTTTGATAGATTTGAGATATTTCACCTTTCTGAGGCATGCTTCAGGCTATGCATTTTATTTATTGCAGGTTGCCTCACCCTGAAAGTAAGTGTCTGTCTTGTTTGAATTTAGAATATTTGTTTATATTTATATATCTGTGTGTATGAATTTTATTCTTTCAACCCTATTAGAATAACAATGTTTGCAGCTTACATTTCCTTAGGACATAGCCCTCAGTTTAACACTTACTTGTTAAAGAGACGGTACAATGCGGGGAGCACATCAGAGTTAACTTTGACTGACTTCTTGCTTGTGATTAGTCATGAATGAGTCTGCCAACATCTGTCTTTGTTTTTAATTAAGATGTGCATTATACCCTGCCAAGTTCCTCCACTTATGCATATGTCCTTGAGAGACCGTCCTAGCTTAAAGGAAATGAATGGCCTTAGTCAAACATAGATACTGTGAACCACAAGCTCGCCATGTAAACATTTGTAGTCACTGTTTATCTTCTTGGAATTGATCATACTTTGTGTCGCTTACCTATAAAAGGCACTAAAACATGCACTTGCTCTCTGACAAAGCGCTCACCAGCAGCCCTCCCATCTCTGTCTCTTACGTCTTTCTCACTCTCCTCATCCTCACTCCCCAGCAGCCCTCCCATCTCTGTCTCTTACGTCTTTCTCACTCTCCTCATCCTCACTCCCCAGTTGTGGTTCCTCCACTGACTGACTCACAGGCTCCAACAGTACAGCTTTCAGGTCCACAGTCAAATGAACTTTGCCATTCCCAGCTAGAGATGGTTAGGATGGTCTATGGCACATTTCAAACTCCTGTAGTTCTCATATGGAAATATGTGAAATTATTGGGTAGTTTTGAAAAGGAAGAAATGTTTATTACTGAAAATGTCATTTTTTTTAACCTTTTGTAAACATTTTGTTCTGTATCTCCTTTGGATCAAATATTATAGAGAATTAAAGTGAACATTAGGCCCAGTAGTAAATAAATATCTTCATTTTATAGTTAAAGAGACCCAGAGAAATTGAGAGAACTGATCCAGTAAGAGACTCTGTACCTGTAGGTAGTTGTCTCTCTATTACCCTACTGGTTTTTTGATTTGCCTAAGTTGACAGCATAGATGTATATATGTTTAAATGTCTTGCATGTTGTACCAGTGCACAGTGTATGAAATGTGAATCAACATAGAGCACAGGGGAAACACAGTAAATATAGAGTCAGTATTCATGTCATTGTTTAGTCCATATTAACTGAGTCCTATTTACTGAATATTGAGAATGTAAAGAATCAAAATTGTAGTCATACCTTTAAAAAACCCAATAGTCCAGATGATAGAGAGGTTGACTTATGAATCTAGTATTATGATATTATGTCCTGACAGGTGTTGGGAAGATTCTTAAAAAGGTTGTTTGTGAGCCGGGTGTGGTGGCGCACACCTTTAATCCCAGCACTCGGGAGGCAGAGGCAGGCAGATTTCTGAGTTCGAGGCCAGCCTGGTCTACAAAGTGAGTTCCAGGACAGCCAGGGCTACACAGAGAAACCCTGTCTCAAAAAACCAAAAAAAAAAAAAAAAAAAAAAAAAAAAAAAGGTTGTTTGTGGGCTAGAGTGATGGCTTGGGGGTTAAAAGCCCTTGCTGCTCTTGTGCAGGACCCAGGCTCAATGCTCAGACTATCAAATGACTCACAAATGCTTGTAGCTCTAGTGCCGAGAATCTGATGCCCTCCTCTAGCCTCCACGGGCCTCCATGGGTATGTAGCGATTCCATCTGAGAAGAGAATGCTGCTCATCTGCAGAACCTGTTCACAGCGTGATTCTGTGACTCCCCCAGCACTCTGCATGTACTCTCTGCTTCATGGTGCTTCACAGCTATGGCTGGAGGGTGAGATGGTCTCAGAGGACTCAGCTTAGGTTCCAGTATGAAACATGAGCCAACTCTGACTCTGAAAAATTGCCGACCTGGCCCTTTCCAGGTTGCCCTTTGGACCCATCCTCACCTCCTAGTCTTCCTGGGTGCTGTGCTTTGGCTATAGGAATGATCACGCCTAGACTGCAGTAACCTCCCAGCCCCACTACTTACCATTTGCATTTCAACCCTTTACATATTCACCTTAGGTTTTAGAAAAAAGGTAGAGGGGTTTATGGGTGGAGACTGGTAGGGAAAGCAGCTCTCATTTCAGGTCCACTTGCTTGATTTGGAGTTTGATAGATTCCTAGATTTTGTGAATTAGATGACAGAGAAGAAGGAGAATTATTGTCTTTTATTTATTTATTTATTTATTTATTTATTTATTTATGAATGATTGTCTTGTTATTTACATTTTGTTTATTTATATTTATATAGCATGAGTAGATCCATTTTAAATCAGATCTTCCTATCTGGGTCTTTTTCCCCCAAACTCTGTCAGTGGCTTATTATACCTCACAAGGCTGGTTGCTTGTTCTAACCTCATCTAGAGAGCTGGGAGCTTTGGAGCCTTCCAGCCAGATTCTCTTCCTTCTCTCTTTACTTTCAGTGCCTACCACCAACATACACTCTTTAAACTTTGAATGTTAAATTTGGCTTTTAAAGATAGAAGCTTGAGGAAACCTGTCTTGTTAATAACCTTTGGGGGTGGGACGAGTCACTGAGTTGCCAGGACTTCAAAAGAGGCCTTCAGTCCTCTGGACTAAAGCACTTGAGTGTGATCATTTCTTCTAGTGTCTGTTCCCTGTATTTTAAGTTTACTGATCTTTGTACCTAGCTTGTCCTAATGTCACCCAGCATCTTTCTTGTCATATTATGTGCCTTATGGCCTCACACTCTGTCCAGCTCCATCATGGTCACTCTCCCCTGTACTGTGTGGCAGTGCACAGTGCCGGGAAAGTCTTGCCTGCCAATTCTGTAATCTCTTTCATATTTGAACCAGTTTCTGGTCCTTGATCGTCCCTTTCTGCTAGGAGCTGGGTTCTCTATGTCTTTATGATCTTGGCACTTTGTCATCAGATGCTGGGCATTGTGAATGCTCTGAAGCTAGTGTTGGACTTTGCTCTTCCTTTAAATTGTGGTGAACTCTGCCCTGCGATGTAGTAAAATTATTGCAAATTGCATCATTTGAATTCTTTTGAGATTTGCTTTTAAGCAAGGTCCAGGGTTACCCTTGACTTGGTGCTAAAAGTACAAGACTCCCTTCCCATTCTGTTCTCATAAAATGTCTTTTTAAAATAATTTTGCAACTAAATTTCCTGACTACACACTGTTTTTCTACAATAGGGATTGTCAGACCTGTGATCATAATGCAACCCACAAGCGTGTTTTGTAAATAGTTTACTGGAATTCATCACACTCATTCTATAGCATTGTCTATTGTGTTCTGTAAGTGCTTTCTGGCTGCTTTCATAGTATAGCAGCAGAGCTGAATAACTGCCTTAGAGATAATATGGCCTGCAAAGTCAAAAATAGTATCTGACCCTTCACAGAAAAGTTCTGCCAGTGCCTGTGCTGAGAGAACTACAAGCCCATTTGGGAAAGCCATGTTAATCATGTATTTTGCTTCAGCTGTCAGTGTATATCCTGTAGTTGTCTGTGTTCACTTGGTATTAAAGGTCTACTGCTGCTCTGGGACAGTTGAGTTTTATTTTTTAGATATTGCGGATCATAAGTGCTTTATTGAATTGTTTGCTATTTTTATGCATTGTACTAGTGTTGGTGAACTTTCCCTTCTACAGTCTGTTTTCCTTTGCAGATGACCTCTTAGTACTGCATCTCTCTGACCTGATTCGAATGGCATTCATGGCTGCAACTGATCATAGCAACCAACTGCGAATGGCTGGGCTCCAAGCACTTGAAGACATTATCAAGAAATTTGCATCTGTGCCTGAGCCAGAATTTCCAGGTCATGTGATCCTGGAGCAGTATCAAGCTAATGTAAGTTTTGTGGCTTATTATAGACTAAATGAAGTTTGTGAGGGTCACTAAAGGAGGGGATATGGTCTCTTCATATGGAACTCAAAGCTTCATGATCTGTTTCAAAGTTTCAGTCAACCTACAACTGGAGAATGGTCAAACTGTTGGAACTATTTTTAATCTGTGAGAGCATATCAATGATAAAACTAGAATAGAAATTCCAGCCTTGCTTTCCAGTCTTGTGCTTAGATGTTCAGCTATGTCATGCCCTGCCATTTAAATGATGAAGGGACAGTCACAGAAATGCTGCAGATTTGCTGCTATTGTATATGTGTACCCTGAGGCTGGATGAACAGTTTTAGAAACAAAAGCAGTGTTCTGTTGTAAACCAAGTGAGGAGATGGCTCCTGGTAATAGCCGCCAAAGGCATTACTGAAAGGAGCAGACTTACGAGATTTTTTTTTTTTTTTCTGGTTTTTCGAGACAGGGTTTCTCTGTATAGCCCTGGCTGTCCTGGAACTCACTTTGTAGACCAGGCTGGCCTCGAACTCAGAAATCTGCTTGCCTCTGCCTCTCCAGTGCTGGGATTAAAGGCGTGCGCCGCCGCCGCCACCACCACACATCCTAAACTTGTTTTTCTGAGATTTGTACTCTAAGATTTCAGTCACACAATAAACTAATCCTAATAATGGGGGGAAGGCTCTATGAAAGTTAGGGGAATGGTACATTGGCAAGCAAAATGGAAGTCTTCTTTAAAAAAAAAAAATGGAATCATGCCGAAACTTAGTTTCAGACACACAATGTCTTGTCTAAAAGCTGCATTCAAGCCAGGTGATGGGTGGTACATACCCTTAATCTAGCACTCTAGAAGCAGAGACAGGAGGATCTCTGTGAATGAGGCCATCTTGGTCTACATACTGAGTTCCAGGAAAGCTGGGTCCACATAGAGAGACCCTGTCTTGAAAGAAAGCAAGAAAGAAAGCAAGAGAGAAAAAGGAGGGAAGAAAGGGAGGGAGGGAGGGAGGGAGGGAGGGAGGAAGGAAAAGAAAGAAGAGAAAGCAAGCTAGCTAGCTGTGTTCATATATTCCCCCAAACTATACCTATGAGTAATGTGTAACTCTTTTACATACATGTGAGAAGTTGTATCTTTAGTCCAAGTGGCTGTATACAGCTGCTTATACTCCCATACAGAAAGAAGGTCTCTTATTTAACTCAGGGTATTAGTGAAGACCTGTAGTCTCAGGAGGTACAAGTAAGAGCAGGTCACATTCCAGGCTATCCTGGGCTACGTGACCATGCCTCAAAACAAACAAAAAAACCAAAACAAGTAACAATACTCCTATCCATTAAAAAAATTATTTATTTATGTATATATGAGTGTTCTGTCTTCCTGCATGTCTGCATGACAGAAGAGGGCATCAGATCCCCTTATAGATGGTTCTAAGCTACCATGTGGGTGCTGGGAATTGAACTCAGGACCTCTGGAAGGGCAACCAGTGCTCTTAACCACTGAGACCTCTCAAATCTTTTTTTTTTATTTATTTATTTTTTATACTCCATATTCCATCCCCCCCATCCCAATCCACTCTCCTACTGCTCCACATCCCACACCTCCTCCCCACTCTACCCCCATCTCCACGTGGATGCCCCCAACTCCCACCCCACCTGACCTCTAAACTCCCTGGGGCCTCCAGTCTCTTGAGGGTTAGGTGCATCATCTCTGAATGAACATAGACCCAGAAGTCCTTTACTGTATGTGTGTTGGGGGCCACATATCAGCTGGTGTATGCTGCCTGCTTGGTGGTCCAGTGTTTGAGAGATCTCAGGGGACCAGATTAATTGAGACTGCTGGACTTCCTGCAGGATCACCCTTCTCCTCAGCTTCTTTCAGCCTTCCCTAATTCAACAACAGGGGTCAGCTGCTTCTGTCCATTTGTTGGGTGCAAATATCTGCATCTGACTCTTTCAGCTGCTTGTTGGGTCTTTCAGGGGGCAGTCATGATAGGTCCCTTTTTTGTGAGCACTCCAAAGCCTTAGTAATAGTGTCAGACCTTGGGACCTCCCCTTGAGCTGGATTCCACTTTGGACCTGTTGCTGGACCTTCTTTTTATTTAGAAATAATTTCAAATATTTAGGAAAAAATTCTAAAATCTGAAACCATTTGTATCCTTTCCCCATATTTGTCTATTGCTTATTTTGATTTATTTGTTTGGAAGATGACTCTTTCTTCCTCTCTCGTTCCTGCTATGCCCTTTTTCTCTTTCCACAGACACACATATGTACATAAAGTTTTTTCCTAAGTCATTTCAAACTATTTCAGTCTGTAAAGTTTTATCCTTGATCCATTTGAACTCTATTTCCAAAGGATAAGACTAACCCAGAGTGTTAAGTGCATGCAAAAAAGTTTCCTCCAATGGAGTCTCACTGGCTGTATAAACCACAGTTGAGGGCAGACCCTCTGCCCAGCAATGGTTAGCCGACACAGAATGAACTCAGTAGTAATTTTGAAGGGGTGTGTGTTTGTGTATTTGTGTATTTGTGTTACACAATTTGTGTTCCATGCCATTTTTAAAAACCCTACAGGTCTTTTGCTTATATATTATGTTTTCTGGGTTTGTGTCTTTATGAGACTTTGGTGTGTATGAAAGTGTGTGTCTCTGTGTCTACATGTGTTCCTTGTGCTGTATCATTTGTTCTTTTCTCTGTTCATTTGTTTGTTTTGTCCTATTCAGATTTCTCTGTAATCATATAATATTGTATTATCCCCCCCCCCAAATGTTCATTCTGCTTTCTCAACAGAGATAATTAAAGCATTGTCATTTTAGAGGAAAAAAAAAGAATGTTGTCTTATGTAACCACAGAACAGTTAATAATTGCTGTAAGTTCAGTATTGAATCTTTGCTTTTATTAAGTCTGTCACTCCTTTAGTCATAGAACAGAACTTTTGAATGTAGTGACTGTTGGTAGACATCTCAGCATAGCAATAGACGTCATGTAATGTCTTTTATTCAGCCTATATACGTTACATCTCATCTATCTGAGAATTCATGGCTGATGATGGCTTCCTTAAAACTAAAGTGGTAGGTGGGCAGTGGTGGTGCACACCTTTAATCCCAGCACTTGGGAGGCAGAGGCAGGTGGATTTCTGAGTTTGAGGCCAGCCTGGGCTACAGAGTGAGTTCTAGGACAGCCAGGGCTACACAGAGAAACCCTGTCTCGAAAAAAACCACAACAAAACAAAAACTAAAGCTAGTTTGTATTCTTTTACATGTATTTGTTTGGAAGATGAGTCTTTCTCTTCCTCTCTCTTTCCTGCTGTGCCCTTTTACTATATAGTGATAATAAAAAAGCTTATTACAGCATATTATTCCCTTTTCTTGTGTGTATGGTGAGAGTGAGTGCACATGTCAGAGAGGGGGAGTTTGTCTACACACATGAATGTTTGAATGGGCTCAGAAGACAGTCTGCAAGAGTCAGTTCTCTCTTCCCCTGTGGTTCCCAGGGATCGAACTCAGATTGACCAACTTGCTTGGCAGCTGCTTTTACCCATCCCTAAAAGCCAGTGCTTTTGACGTGAGATGGTTTTGAGGTGTTTTATTGCCTCTTAATTTTTATTATTCCTCAGTTATTGATTCACTTACATGGGGTTTATGTAAGAAACACAGAAATGCTATTAGAAATATGTTTAGAAACTACATATGGGGTTGGGGAGGAAACAAAAAACATAACAGACTATGCTTATCTTTGATTACATATGACTGTCAGAAAATCCCACTTACTTTTAAACAGAAACAAAAGCGAAGGAAACAAGATAGTCCTTTGGGCATACTTTCCATATAGATTTGATACTGATAACTTCCTCAAAAGCAAAGAAAAATGTTATGTTTAATCTTACTATAAATGAAAGGGATAAGGACGAGGTGATAAAAAAGAACACAGATGTGTATTTGGTGTTTTATTATATGTAAGTACACTGTAGCCATCTTCAGACACCCCAGAAGAGGGCATCAGATCTCATTATGGATGCTTGTTAGCCACCATGTGGTTGCTGGAATTTGAACTCAGGACCTTCAGAGGAGCAGTCAGTGCTCTTAACCGCTGAGCCATCTTCCCAGCCTATGTGTATTTGGTGTTTTAACCTCCAATGACTCAAAAGGCTTTCTGTTTACTACTTGTCTCTAAAATAAAAATTTGCTCATTTTTCTAGGTGGGAGCTGCCCTAAGACCAGCCTTTTCACAAGATACACCATCAGACATAATAGCGAAAGCTTGCCAGGTAAGAAGAAAGCAAGAAAGCAGGATTTCTATAGCTACCTTCTATAAATTCCTCGAAGTCTTAGGTTTCACTTAAAGGGAAAAAATCAATTTATGTTTACCTTGGAAATTCAATAGTGTTCATTCCTTTTTTACAAACTTTCAAATAAAATCATTCATTCATTCATTCATCCATTCATTCATTTGATCTGTGGGAGGCACCAGGCTCATATGGCGGTCAGGACAACCTGTAAGTGTTGGCTGTCTCCTCCACTGTGTGAGTCCCACTGAGGTCGCCATTCTGACCGCAGGCACCTGCCCGCTGAGCCATCTCACTACCCTCATCTATTCTCCTTTTTATTCTATAGGAAATGTAAAATAGTAGGTGTTAATCACACCCCATGTTTGTCATAGCTTAGAATTCCACTTTGGATACTCGCCTCCTATATTATCTCCAAGTGAAGAGACCTGTAAACATCATAAGGGGAGTCAAAAATAAACATAAAATACAAAATTTGTAATAACAAAGGAGTGTAGTAACATTTTTGACCTAAGGTTATGAGACTTCTTGGATTCCTGGATACTGAATTATTCTAAAAAGAGCTGCACATTGTGGAAGTGACATTGCACCATGAGCCCATGAGAGGTTGTCTCACATTGTTGCATCTGCAGCCAGGGAACCACCCAACCATGCATGCCCTAACCCTATGCTAAGTGCCTTCGTCTCCCGTGGCTCCCCCGAGGAAGGATTCCTGCACTGAGCGTCAATCTTTTCAAAAATGTCACTCTTTGTTTGCTCACCATTGAACAGAGAGCATCAGCTGTCTCCTCCACAGTCTGCTGGAGAGCAGAGCTGTGGCCCTCATCATTGCTTAGAATCCATGCCTACACTGTGTGTGACCTGGAGCCTCTGCTCTCTGCGGGGCCTGGTTTGCAGTTCTTTGTTATCATGGTTGAACGGTTACACTTGTTTTCATTGAGTTGGTTTCTCTGGTACTTGTTGCAGTAGTAGTGCCCTTTGGGGAATT
The DNA here is from genome assembly GCA_902729485.2 of Mus minutoides. Classification (NCBI taxonomy): domain Eukaryota; kingdom Metazoa; phylum Chordata; class Mammalia; order Rodentia; family Muridae; genus Mus; species Mus minutoides. The sequence goes on along the minus strand of LR750238.1, from coordinate 369,372 downwards.
AACTCCTTCCATGGACAGCATGGCATGGAGAAAAGAGGATCATTGCTATAACGGGTAGATGGTTGTATTATGGTTGCGGTGCTAGAGTGAAGGTAAATCCTTTGGGATACTGACAAGCAAGTATAGAAAGTAGCCCTGTGCAGTTATCTGCTTGATGATGGCGTTCTGAGCACAGCACCAGCACGAGGGTCCTCCTACAGATTTTAGTACGTAGGATATGTAAATTTCATCTTATCTGACTTCAGCTTTCCTGATCTTCACTTCTTCCTCATCTCACATCCTTGTGTCTTTATATACAACCTATCCTGATGTCTAAGAATCTTCTCTCTTTCCAATCTGTAAGTGCAATAAGTGAAGTTATAAAACTCTGTACTTTCAGAACTTTTACTTTTCTTTTTCCCTTATTAAAAAAGCCTTTCATGATAACCAATTGGATTGTTTGATGATGGTAAATAGATAATAGTTAAAGGATTTTTCAAGACTGAACTTTAGGTAAAAAACCACTTATTTTAAATTTTTCATTAAATAGTGGAAACAGAATCTGGATGTGGTGGCACAAACTTGTAATTCCTGTACTTAGGAGATGATTTCAGAGCCACCTTGTGTTGCATGGCAAAGCCCTGTCTCAGACAGACAACCAGGGAGTGGAAACTCAGTGCTGCTCTGTTTTCTGCAGGGGATAGAATGAGGCCGTTTATTCTCTGCAGGAGTATGAGGAAACCCATCCCGGTCTCCTCTACTCAGTTGCTCTGCACACAGTAACTTCTGCTGTTCCTTGCCCAGGTATGTAGCACATGGATTGGAAGCGGCGTTGTCAGCGACCTCAATGATCTCCGTCGGGTGCATAATCTACTCGTTTCCTCTCTGGACAAAGTTCAGGCTGGAAAAGGATCTTCCAGTCAGCTGTACCGAGAGAGTGCCACCACCATGGAGAAGCTGGCTGTTCTTAAGGCATGGGCAGAAGTAAGCATGGCCTCTTAGAGCTCACTGGAGAACCCTTTGTGGTTACAACTGGCCCTTGGCATGGAAAGCCTTCCCTACCTTTTGTCAATCAGCCTTTATTTCACCTTGTGTGGTGGTGTACACATTTACTCACTGTGCTGGGGACGTTGGGGCAAGAGATTGCCACGTCAGGCCACTCTTGGGCTTCACAGCTCTTACTAAGCCAGTTAAAGCTACAAACCAAGACCTATCTGAAAAATAAAACAAAAATTCTCTGTATTGAACAAGGGTTATTTATTACTTTCAAAGGCCAGAAACGGGATCTCCTGGAACTGGGGTTTGCATGGTTGTGAGGCATCATATTAACTTGTAAAATCAAAGAGTCCTCTGTACAGCAAATTTTTAACTTACAAAGAAAAAACATGGAAATGAGTATTGGAATTATGAGGCATTTTTCGACTCTTATGTGCTAATTTTTCATGTGGTGCTGGGAACTACTTCACTTCATTTCTTTTACCACTTTCTCAGGTGCCAGCATATCTTAGGTCTGTCCACTCAGATGTATTCCAGCATATCCTAGGTTGTCCACTCAGATGTATTCCAGCATATCCTAGGTCTGTCCACTCAGATGTATTTCAGCATATCCTAGGTCTGTCCACTCAGATGTATTCCAGCATATCCTAGGTCTGTCCACTCAGATGTATTCCAGTATATCCTAGGTCTGCCCACTCAGATGTATTCCAGCATATCCTAGGTCTGTCCACTTAAACCTACTCCAGCATGTCCTAGGTCTGTCCACTGAGACCTGTTTTTTCACTTAGTTTTTTTTGCCAACCCCTCCAACTCTTTAGGTTTATATGAACTGTATAACATTGGATATTACTTATTTAAGCAAATTTTATTCAAAACTTGTTTTCTTCACATTAATATTTATTTTATTCTTGATTTTTTTGGTGTATAAATGTTTTGTGTGTATGTATGTATGTATGTATGTATGTATGTATGTATGTATGTATGTATACCATGTGCATGCCTGGTGCTCTGCACAAATGCTCTTAATCGCAGAGCCGTATCTCTAGCTCTATTTGTTTTTTAACATTAAAGTTTGGGAAATGACTAAATATTTCATAGGATTATAATGTAAATTAAATTAGATATTGGTGTAAAGGACTGTGTGCAATACCTGGATACTCTGATTTATCCAACAATGTGTTATGGAATGTCAGTTCTCAGGCAGGATAGTAAAGAACAAGGCAGATGTGCTCTATTTACTTAATCAAGACAAACTCAGAACTAGGAGATGCAACAGAAAGGAAAGAGAGCTACTACAGGAGAAACCCAGAGTTTTGAAGCAGGGCAGGGCACTAAGGTAGGCTGTAGGCTTGGGGCTGCAAATTTTGGAGCAAGTGATGTTTGAGTGGAAACTCAGAGGACAAGAGTAGAGAGCAGGCAGGCAGCGAAAGCAGCAGGCAGTTCAAAGCTCTCTGGTGTCAGGTATCCCCTCCTGGGTCCTCACATCATCCTCAGGCTCTTTGTCTGTGGTCTCCCATACTGGCTGTCTTTTCTCACCCCCTGAAGTTCCCTAAAGAATTCCACTATCTCCACTTCCTTAGTTACTCACTGCATTGGGATTGCTTCCACTAAAGCCATGGATAACAGTTATTACTTTCAGAACTTGTCTTACTTGGCCTTAAAGCTTGTGCCTCTCCAAGTGCACAACCAGAAGAGCAAAGTTTCAAAGGAAGCACTTGTCCTTCCATTGAGGGCCATCAGAGCATTTGCTATCACTGACCCTGGAGCTCCTTCTGTGATCCTTCTTTCTAGCAAAGAAGTCAGTTCATAGCTTTGTTTACTTACAGTGTTATCTGTAACACAGAGGTAAATGTACTTTGCCTTGTATGTTTAAGTTCTTTGATTGCCTAGGCCTTTAATTAGAAGAAAACATGAAATTTGTTCAACTGGAGGGAAATTAGTGGACACATGGTCTGTGCAGTGTAGCCATTGGGATATGATTATGAAGAGTGAGAAAACTGCATATTAACTTGTAAAATTAAAGAGTCCTCTGTACAGCAAATTTTTAACTTACAAAGAAAGAACATGGAAATGAGTATTGGGATTATGAGGCATTTTTAGACTCTTATGTGCTAATTTTTTTTTGAAGTAATGTCTTACTATGTAGCCCTGGCTAGCCTAGAACTCATATAGACCAGGCTGACCTCAAACTTATAGTGATTTTCTGGGTTCAGTCTCCTGAGTACTGGGGTTACACATGTGCGCTATCATGTGCAGCCTTTTACTCCCCCAGCCTCTTACCGCACAGTTATTAAAATGAAAGCTATAGAAGAATGCATATACCTGCCATGAGAACCCCCGCAGTGGCTCCTCGCTTGCTGCCTACTGTGCTCAGTTCTGGAACCAGCCCAGTCCGAGCACCACACATGCCTTGCTCTCCTGCTCCTGTCCTCATTGCTCCTTCTACCTCTGAGGGAATGTCCGTCTGTCCACACTCTGCCCTGCTGTGGTTATATGGTCTGCCCTCCTTCTGTGCTCTCTAAGATCTGCTCATTCATTCTGAAGTCATCAGGTGTTCAGTAAGGACCAGATACTGGGGGATGTGGTAGGGAGTGTCCTACCTGGACAAAGGTTGAGACTTCTCATTTCTCTTTTTCAGTCTTTCTTTATGTTTAATTGTTGTTTGCTGTTTGTTTTAAGACAACGCAACCCAAACTTTCCCTTCAGCCTTCCAAGATCAAAGGCATACACCCTGCCTAAAAGCAAACTTCAAACATTTTTCTTAGCATTTTATCATCTCAGCATTTATTGTGTCTTTGAGTTTAAAGAAAAAAAGTAGATATTTTTGTCTTTGTTGTCTTAGTTCCTAGCATGATAACAAAAGCAAGGTGCCAACTAAGGATTCAAATGAATTGTTCCTTTTATTTATAGTGTTTATTGGACACTTATTTCAAATGTCAGTTTAATAACATTGAGGTGATGGGGGCCGGGTCCAAGCTTGGGAAATGATCGGAAAATGTGGGTGTGTGATACATGCCTTTCATCGAAACACTCAGGAAACAGACACAAGCCAATCTAGATGAGTTTGAGGCCAACCTGGTCTACATAGTGAGTTCCAGGATGTCTAGAGTAACAGTGAGTCTCAAACACACACACACACACACACACACACACACACACACACACACACACACACACAAACCAACCCCTGAAAAAAAAAAAAAAAAACCTTTTGGGAACATGAATGTGGTGATTATAACCCAGGCTGGGGACATGAATGTGGTGATTATAACCCAGGCTGTAATTTGCCTACTCTAGAATTGTGTTCTAGTGTCTTCTCACTGTGTGAATGAGGGTAGATAGGCCCCACCTGTCAGAAGCTTTCCTGGTACAGGCAAGTACATTAGCTTCCTCAGTAGGCACAAAGAGGCAGTGCCTACTGAGGAAAGAAGAGAAAAGTTTTCATGACTTTAGTAGTGCAGTTGTTTTTCTTGTTTGTTTTCTTCCTTTTCCCTGTTTTAATTAATGTTTTCCAGAACTGTGTTATCACTTGTACAGAGCCTAAATATAAGTGTTTAAAAAACAAACAAAAAACTCAACAAGGAATTACCCTGAACATGCTTTAGGAAAGTTGCTATTACATGTTTTTTTTTAAATGTCACAAACTACAAAGGACACAGATAATACATGTGGCAAGTACACAGATAATATATGTGGCAAGTACAATGTATTCTTAGATTGTCACAGATAATACATGTGGCAAGTACACAGATAATATATGTGGCAAGTACATGTATTCTTAGATTGGCTATCTGTTGTAATTGTGAGATTGCTAAGTATCACTTAAGGCCGTGTAGGCGGTAAATTAGGGGGATATTTAGGGATATCCTTTCTCTGGCCGCCTCCCTTCTCTCAGTCCTTTCCTTTGAATGCTGTTTGATTATGTCTTGTAAGCCTGGGAAAGAGACATTAGACAGGAAGTTATACTCTATGCTGGGAGAGACTTTGTGAAATGGACCAAAGATGCCAGAGTAACTCAGGTAAGCCTACTTGAGAAGAATAGTTAGAAATCAGATAAATTAAAAACAAAATGCTTCAGGAGCATAAGGTAAAGTCATTCTTTAGTAGTTAACAAGAATTCAGAAAGTGCCTGGCAGTGGTGGCACACACCTTTAATCTCAGCACTTGGGAGGCAGAGGCAGGCGGATCTCTGTTAATTCAAGGCCAGCCTGGTCTTCAGAGTGAGCTTTAGGACAGCCAGGGCTACACACAGAAACCTTGTCTTGAAAAAAAAATCAAAAAATGATCATAAAGTTATATATGTTCTCATATCTATACCAATTTCCCTTGATCATGTAACTGCATGATTATAACAATCTAGAATATCCCATTTTTATCTTAAGCCGTATTTTCAACACATGAATGTCTTATTAGGTATATGTGGTTGCTATGAATATTAAGAAAGAAGCAGAGTCAAAACCAAAGAGAGGGATGAAAAATCCTGATGATGATGACGACGACTATGGCACCATAGACGAGCTGCCCCCAGACAGCTTGATAACCCTGGTGCAGCCTGAGCTGCCGACGCTCAGCCGCCTGTGGTTGGCAGCACTGAAAGACTACGCACTTTTGACTTTACCAGCTGAATTTTCTAGTCAACTTCCCCCAGATGGTAAGTATTACGCGTGGTAGTTTGCTTTTGTGGAGTTCAAACGAATAGTGAAATGGACTTGGCAGAGGCTAGAACCAACAGTAGCATAATAACATCTTGAAATTTGTGGCTATAGATTTGGAATTATTTCCTTTAGGATATGTCCTTTATACTGACTTTGTGAATTCAGTGTATGACTGCAAAGAGTCTATTAGCTGAAGCAAAAAACATTAGCGCAAAACTGTTGTAGTGATAGTGGTACAAGTAGAGCACTCTAAATATCTATGGGCAGCAACTAGTGACCTTTAACCATGCTGCCCAGAGATTGTGTAACCCTTTGCTTATATCATTCAACTAGTTCTCTTATTGAAATCAACAGAGACACCCTTGTGAACATGGGTTTTTGTTTAGGAAAAATTCCTCCTCAAAAACTGAACCTTCCTCTCAAATATTTTAATGATAACCGTTGAGTCCTCCTTTCTTCTCCTCCCATCAGGCACCGTGATAGCAAGGAGAGAGTAGCAGCTGAGTGCTGGCAGTAGAAATGGGAGGTGGGAGGAGGAGGAGAGCAGAAAACAGGAGACAGTGCCGTGAGGAAGGGAGGCTCGTCCCAGCAGGGGAAGACAGTATAGGATGTGTGGTGTTCCTGGCCTCAGAGAGGAGAAGCTGGAAGGCTGGCATCAGGAGGGACAGGTACCCCAGCTGAGCTTTGGAAGCCTTGGGTTGTGGAGGAGCTTGTTGCCAGAACACTCTTTTGTAGGGGCTTCTCAGCCTAAATTATTCTTAAATGTGTGAACATTTGTAACACACGCTGGAGTTATCACAGAGAAAGGAGCTTCAGTGAGGAAATGCTTCAATGAGATCCATCTGTGGGGCATTTTCTCAATTAGTGATCTAGGGCCCATTGTGGTTGATGCTATCCCTGAGCTGGTAGTCTTGGGTTCTATAAGAAAGCAGGCTGAAATGTTTATATGCCCCAGTACAGGGGAATGCCAGGGCCAAGTAGTGGGAGTGGGAGGGTAGGGGAGCAGGGGGGGGGGTATAGGGGACTTTTGGGATAACACTTGAAATGTAAATGAAGAAATTCTCTAATAAATAAAAAAAAAGAAAAGAAAATCTTAAAAAAAAAAAAAAAAAGAAAGCAGGCTGAGCAAGCCAGGGGAAGCAAGCCAGTAAGGAACATCCCTCCATGGCCTCTGCATCAGCTCCTGCTTCCTGACCTGCTTGAGTTCCAGTCCTTCCTTTGGTGATGAACAGCAATGTGGAAGTGTAAGCTGAATAAACCCTTTCCTCCCCAACTTGCATCTTGGTCATGATGTTTTGGCAGGAATAGAAACCCTGACTAAGACAGAAAGTATGTTTTTCCTTGATTTGTTTTGTTTTTTTCACAGGGGGAGCATTTTATACTCCAGAGACCATTGATACAGCAAGACTTCACTACCGGAACTCCTGGGCCCCAATTCTCCATGCAGTGGCCCTCTGGTTAAACAGCACCGGATTTATATGTCAAGAGTCCACAGAAGCAACAACTGTGTCTGGTGTACAGAAACGCTCCCCAGCTGTCAGTTTAAACCAAGTTCCAGGAGCGATGGCTAGTGCTAAACCCTTGCCGGAAGTTAACAAAGACAGAATGCACCTGATCCTAGGTAGGTAATCACCGTGATGCATTCCAGGTCCTGCCTCTGCAGAGCTGGCATTGTAATGCTGTGTAAAGCCTTGCATAGCAGAATTCAGAGAAAGAATAATAGAAGGACCTTTCAGCTCTACTTATAAAATAAATGAATCTTTATCAACAAATTATCTAAAACTACTCTAAAAGCTTAGCCACAGTGTTAACTCACAGAACAATATAGAATTTCCAAAAAAAAAAAAATCTACCTTTTTATTCAACATGCTTTCTTTGTATTGGCATTTAACAGATTGTCCAATGAAGAAAAAAATGTTTATGATTTAGTTAAGTATTTACATATTCTGAAGGAAATTTGTGATCTCATATTTTCTGGAAGTGAAAAGTAAGACAACTAGTAAAGTGTAATTAATGGAATTTGTAAGTAGATCTCACAGTTGAAAATATGGAAAACACCAGAGCCTTAGCCTTGTCCACGTGAGCACTTGTTTGTACAAGCCCTGCGTGTAGCTTAACATTTAAAGGCCTTGTCTGAGAGATGGATGGCTCAGTGGTTAAGAGTACTTACTGCTCTTAGAGAGGACCTAAGTTCATCTCTAGCCCCCACCTCAGGTGGGTGCCCAACTGCTCTAACTCCAGCTCCCGTGGCTCTGACATCATCCTCTGGACTCTGCAGGCATGTGCACTCACATGAACAAACCCACACACAGATACATATAATAAAATCTTAAAACATAGATGGATGCAAAATTGTTGGACAACTCTTTACTGAAAGTAGTAAAATAGTTACAAACTTATTCTTAATGTAGTATAATTTTTTTGCATTGTTTTGGTTTGTTTGAGATAGGGTCTCATTGTGTAGCTTTGGCTGTCCTGGAACTCATTTTGTAGACCAGACTGGCCTCAAACTCAGAGATACACTTGTCGCTGCCTCTTAAGTGGTGGGACTCAAGGTGCGCATCACCACCGCCTGGCTAATGTGCTATATATTTTTTTAATTCTAGAAATTGAAAAGTGGTTATCTCCATAACATAGCTAATTTAAATATTAAATTAATTGTAGCTCTACAACCCCATATTGTGTTTGTCTGTTTAGCTTAGAAAACATTTTTAACTCCCTGGTATTAATAAATATATACTAATCTGAGAAAAATAGTGTATCAAAGCAACACAAGTGTTTGTGTTGAAAACTCATGGTTTTACTTTGTGCATTCCAGGTGTGAGTATACAGTTTCTTTGTTCCCCTCGACCAGAGGAGCCCATTGAACATGTTACAGCATGCCTGCAGGCCTTACACACCTTACTGGGTTCTCCTTATGCACGAATCCACATTGCAGAAGATCAGGTACAGTGTATTTCTATAATGGATAATTGTGTACTTTGTGTTAATCGCATCTACCTTGGAATAAACTTCTCAAATTGGAAATAAACATTGTATGTTGCTAACAAGATTATGTAACTAATACCAATGAAAAGAGTTTTTGACTCTCCTAACTCTTGGATGACTACACAGAGCTAGACTGCAACTAAACACCATGACTTTGCCATCTTAGATAGGGAGTAGTGAGTATTGAGGTCAGGCACTAGCACTGTGATGCACAGGCAAAGGACACCTTCTCACAAGCAAGGTAGTTGAATCAGATCTTAGAGAGGAACTGCCAAAGGGCAAGTTTCCTTCTGAGAAAGAACAGTACAAGCACAAAAACCAGGTCCACGAGAATGTGACAAGTTCAAGGGTACTACAGTCGCTAATGTAAAACAGATAGCTGTCACTGGGTGGGGCTGGGCAATTCTGTGAAGACTAAATATGAAGATTTCTTTATGACAGACAAAGCAATCTGAACTCTATGAATGCAAAAGGAAATTATTAAAAATGTTTAAATAGAAGAATGATTAATTTTGTTTGGATGTAACTCGGTTATAGAGCATTAGTGTAGATAGGTAGAGAGGTAGATAGATAAATGACAGATAGACGCAGACAAACAGTCATAGAAGGATTGTACAGTGAGCATTGAAGAGGTTGGTTTATGAGCTATGAGACGGGGAACACAGACCAGCTCTGAGGCTCTCTCTCTAATTGTCCAGAGAATAGTAGTCTAGAATGAGGGTGGAAAGAGGACCATACTTGGAAACTGAGGATAAACATTTATGGGTCAAACAGAGGGAACTAGGTGGGCAGTGGGGACCAGAGAGTGGGAGTAGGAGCAAATGCCAGCCAACAGCTCTCACGGGCAAGGGGTGCTCTGTGAGAGGCAGGGACAGCATGGAAGGGAAGAGTGCTATAAACAAGTGCAGGACTGCAGCAAGGGCAGAGGAGGTCTTTGGAGGCTTTAAGTAAGAAAGTCCAGAACATTCAGTTACTGTGAGGAGAGTGGCTTGACAGGAGAGGCACAGGTCTCTATCAGTCCCTGGAAGCCTACTAGGGTATGTGAAGAACACATGAAGAACAATGGAACAGCCTTGGATTGATTTTGATTTTGAATGTCTTTGTATTTGTGGGGATTGGCTCCAGAGCCTTGTGTGTGCTGAGCCAGCCCTTTCTGACTGAACAGTGCCCCACGCTGGGTGTGGACTCTCCTATCTTAAGAGAAGAGAGAAAAGTTTTGACTGAATTAAGTTTCTCTTCTATTTTTTAATTTATGGCAAGCTCATTGTATCAGTTAGATGAAGAAAATTATAGATACTTAAGATTACAGTTTGTGGGGGCTGGAGAGATGGCTCAGCAGTTAAGAGCACTAACTACTCTTCCTGAGTTCAATTCCCAGCAACTACATGGTGGCTCACAAACATCTGTAATAAGATCTGATGCTCTCCTCTGATGTGTCTGAAAACAGCTACAGTGTACTCACATAAATAAAATAGATAAATCTTTTTAAGAAATTATCAGTTTGTAATAGTTGCTGAAGTGAAAACTCTCTCTCTTTCTCCCTCTCTCCTATCTAGCTACTAAGATCAGTCTCTTCAAATAATAAACTCTTAGCCTAATTAATTTATACAGTTCTTTGCTCATTTTTATTATATTGGTTTCTTCCCTCTCTACTTTTGAAACACACTGTTGGATAAAGTTCATGAAAAACTGCCAGCCACCCCAACTCCCCACAGTACATGATTGTATGGTGCCTTCGTCCTGTCTTCTGTTCATATAACATTTCATCAGAAAGCTGGAGATCCTGTTTCCACATAGAAGCTTCTTGATGCCAGCTCTGATGATCACATTCTGAACCAATTCCTCAGCTTAGTTAGGCAATTAGGAACTTCAGTGACACTGAATTCTAGCAGCACCAATAGCTTAAGTGTTTTATCCCAGTAGGAGACTAATATCTGAATATAAAACATATTTAAATAATTAAATACTATATGTTGCTTGAAAATCTTGTAGGATTACTCTCAATTTTATTATAATGTTCTTTTGTTATCTAGCCCTATATATTAAATTTAGGTACAAAATTATTGCATGTGTATTTTCTCAGATTTTAATAGTACCCATCTGTCATTTGAAATTGAAATTTACTAAGCATATTTGTATTAATTATAATAGCTGATTGGTGTTGAGCTGCTAAGTGTCCTGCACCGCCTGTTACTGACCTGGAACCCGCCCTCGATCCAGCTGCTGGTCACTGGGGTTGTGCAGCAGATTGTCAGGGCTGCTCAGGACCATCTACAGGAAAGGAGAAACGCTCTAAGTAAGCATTACAAGCAACCGTGTTTGTTCCGCAAGGGTTGGAGTTGGTTCTTTTATATGTATGGCTGTTGTGCCACGTGTATGCCTGGGGCCTACAGAGACCAGAAGAGGGCATTGGTTCCCTAGAACTGGACTTACAGATGGTTGTGATATGCCATGTGGGTGCCAGGACTCAAACCCAGGTCCTCTGGAAGAGCAACCAGTGCTCTTAACCATTGAGCCATCTCTCCATCTCTGTACTCCTAGTTTTATAACCAGGCACAATGGGCATGCCTGTCATCTCATCATTTGGGAGGTAGAAACAAAAAGACGAAAAAGTACAGTGTTTGTTCAGCACTATATAGCGGATTCAAGGTCAATGTGGGCTAGAGACCTGTCTGAAAACGAAATTAAAATTAAAAAAGAATAGTTAATTTTATACTTCTTCCATTCAAAGGTGTCAATTTTATATGGTTCACCTAGCATATTTGTTATCCCTGTTATGGAATATAAAACTAATAAAATGCTTAGTAATGATTTTTCAGTTGAAAATGGATTGCTCATGGCTTTCAAGGAAGGGTCATCTAGCCAGAGCACTGTACTAAGAGCATATGGCACCAGTTACATACTTACTTAGAAATCCTTTAGAAATGGTTTTTAAAACACTTATTATTTTATGCATATTTATGCTGGAAATACCATAAAATTATCTTTTCCTAAGATGAAGAGGATATGGAAAAAGAATCCTGTCCTACATTAGGAGAAGGGGGTGATACCGGTGGCCTCATCCCTGGAAAGTCCCTTGTGTTTGCAACCATGGAGCTGCTGATGTTCATTTTAGTAAGGCACATGCCGCACCTCAGTACCAAGATGTTGGACTCTCCTAGTCACACGGCCACAAAAACTCAGCTGTCGGAAGAAAGCGCCCGCTTGGTGGCAGCCACGGTGGCCATTCTCTCGGATCTGCCGTCCCTTTGCTCACCGGCTGGTATGGTATTGATCAGTATCTGAGAGTGTGCTTTGTGGAAGTAGATAAAGATGAGTGGCCTTTGGATTTTAACAGTTTCTTTTTCCTTTCTTAAATCTCAGCTGCTAAGTGAGAAGTTTTTTAAAGGGTTAGTTTGCCTTTAACAGCCTGGGAAAAACTAAAATTTCTAAAATTTACTAAGGTAGCCTTGCCCGCGTGTACAAAGTCGTCATTTTGGTTTTGATTCCAAATATAAAACAAATGAAAACCTGAAGGTTTAGGGAAGACATGAAGGCAACAGACAGACATAGGAAGAATGACTGAGCTCCTGTTTTATAATCTGGTTCCCCTTCATGGGTGTCACTGGAAACTAGTGCATGCCTAAGACAGTGACAGTCAACCCTAAGGAGCCCTGAAGAGAACTGTGCTTGTAAAGGGGAGAGTTGTCTATAGATTGGAGAACTATGGCACAGAATAGACTTCCCCTCGGTGTTAAAGTAAAAGGAGTGCCAGGAAGTGTGCAGGTCCATTTCAGCTCATGCAGACCTTTCTGTCTCTTTCCTCACAAGCATGAGACAGTGACGTCTCCATCTTAGTCCTTGGAAGGAGCCCCACTGAGGGCAGGCTCAGGCTCTAGGATGCTTTCATCTGCATTCGCTTGCTCAATAGTTTCTTTTCCTGACTTGAGTTGACTCTTGCAGACTGAAAGGTGATTACATATCTTAGAGTTATGTGAGATTCCCCAGGCTACTCAGAGCACGTGGTTAGAGTTGTGCTGTTTTCTGCCCTCCGTCCCCTTCCCATTAGGAAGGGCAACGTTAAATAGCCAACATTGGAAGTAAGAAGACTGAAATTCAACTGAAATAAAAAAGAAAATGCCACTAATGTTTTAAAAACAAGGTGGCATTTTGTTATTTTTAGATGTTGATTAATGACAGTAATACAGTGAATTTTGAATAAAATCAAGGATAGAAATTATATTCTATCACCATCAGTCAGGCACAATGATGGTGAGGCAGGATTGCTGAGCACAGGGGTGTGAAGCCAGCCTGTACACAGTCATTAGCCCTTAACTGAGGGGGAGTAGGGCATGGTCAGCTGTTTAAAAACAATGTTTGTGGGGTGTGTGTGTGTGTGTCTGTGTATGTTTCTGTGTGATGAAAACAGCTATCATGGGGAACTGAAGGAGTTACAAAACATTTTATTTGTTTTTATTTCAGGATGTATGACAATCCTGCCCACAATCCTGTTCTTAATTGCAAGAATATTGAAAGACACAGCCATAAAGTCTGCAGACAACCAGGTCCCTCCCCCAGTCAGCGCAGCTCTGCAGGGGATAAAAAGTATCGTGACGCTTTCCATGGCCAAAACTGAGGAGACACAGAAACAGTGGACGACTCTAATCCGGAGCACTCTTGCCTGCATCCTGGAATATTCTCAACCAGGTAGCCTGTCTAAGTTTTCACAGTTTTAATTTCTTAAGATGTTTGTTCCTGGGACTGGAGAAATGGCTCAGTGGTTAAGAGCACTGGCTGTTCTTCCAAAGGTCATGAGTTCAATTCCCAGCAACCACATGGTGGCTCACAAACATCTGTAATTGAATCTAATGCCCTCTTCTGGTGTGTCTGAATATAGTGACAGTATACTCATATATACATAAAATAGACGTTTGTTCCTTAATAAATTATTACTTGAATAACCTTGAAGGAGACTGCTATACAAGACTGAATCAACCTGAGAGGTGGTTTTTTTTTTTTTTTTTTTTTTTTCAAGACAGGGTTTCTCTGTATAGCCCTGGCTGTCCTGGAACTCACTTTGTAGACCAGGCTGGCCTCGAACTGAGAAATCCGCCTGCCTCTGCCTCCCAAGTGCTGGGATTAAAAGCGTGCGCCACCACGCCCGGCTGAGGTGTTTTATTACATCTCAGATTTGAATGCATTTTCCAAGAGTGTGGGCTCTAAAGAACCTTTTTCTAAGTGCTTATATGCATGTTCCCAGATTATAAAAAAAGACAGTATAGACCCAGAATTGACATGTGTTGGTATATGTATGCTTACTTACAGTTTTTTTTTGTCCTCTCTCCCTTTGGAAGTCCCTCTCTCCCTTCTTTCCTCCCTCCCTCCTCCTCTCCCTCCTCCTTTTTGTTGTTACTTTATTTATTTATTTATTTATTTATTTATTTATTTATTTATTTTTGAAGCAGGGCCTTATTATGAAACCTAGGCTAACTTCAAACTTCAAGTCTCTTGATTCCTGAGATTACAGAAATATACCACAGTGTCTGGCTAGGTGTTCCAATAAAAGTAACAAGATAGGAGCAGGACAGGATAGCACATGGCTGCTGCCATATAAGAGGCAGGGCTGGCAGTTCTCTGTGAGCTCAAGGCCACCCGACCAGCCAGGGCCAATATAATGAGGCCCTAGCTCCAAAGAAAAAATAATGAAAGAGACTAAATATTTATGACTATCCTAACATACCCCCAAATATAACTACAGTCTTGATATTGAAACATTTTAACCTATGTCTATATATAGAAATAAGGAATTTATGTTAATATGCACTAGTTAATATATATATATATATATATACATACTTATACTGAGTGAGGTAAGTAATTATGATCAATATGGTATTTGTTTATAGGGTTTTGGGGGGGGTTGGGGGTTTTGGGGGGGGGGGTTTGTTTTTTTTGAGGCAGGGCTTCTCTGTGTAGCTCTGGCTGTCCTGGAACTCGCTCTGTAGACCAGGCTGGCCTCAAACTCAGAAATCTGCCTCCCAAGTGCTCAGATTAAAGGCGTGTGCCACCACGCCCAGCTGTTTATAGTTTTTAATTAAGTAAATTTATATAAGTAAAATCTCATTCTTTTATTTTTTCAATCGATTTGCCAGTTACTTGTTACCTGTCAATAGGTATTTTTTATAATTTCTAATTATAATATAATTTTTAATAAACATCCTTAAAGATTCCTCAAATTTTTTATGGCACATATGAGGACTGAAAGTACATATTTTAATACCAATTTCATCAGATAATGCCAAATTGCTGTCCACTGTGGTTTTATGAGTTTATGATTCCATCAGCAACATCTCCATGCATCAGTTTATATTGTCCTGTTCTTGGGAATATAAACATTTTTATATTTGTTTTTAATTCAGGGGAAGTACTTATTCATAGTTTTTATCTTTTCTTCTGTGTTTAACTTTTCCCACTTAAATTGTATTTTCTTTTTAAATTAAATATCATAGCTGTAAGAACAGAGTGAGAAGGAAAGGTCTGCCACATTGTTCTTTGACACCTTTTCACAGCCAGGTATCAAGGCTCATATCTGTAGTCCCAGCCCTTAGAAGGTGAGGGCAAGCTCATTGTGGAGTGCGTTTCCAGCCTGCAAATGTTTCTTATGTAAAGAATTGAGGTCCCGTATTTACAAATTATGTGTATATATTTATGCTCACACACAGAAATCCTCACAGGAGCAATGAATCCTTTTAAAATTATTGCAATACTTTTTTTCATTTTTAGAACCTTTGATTTTGAAAGAATTTTAAACTTTAAATTTTAAACTTTAAATTTTAAAACTTTTCAATTTTAAAATTGAACAGAGTCATTCCTTAAATACTCACAAAAGAAGTACCAAACTTAGGAATTTAGCATTGATGCAGTGTTACTGTTGTTCATATGTAAATTTCAGAAGTTGTCCTAAGTATGCCTTTTTCTCTGCATTATTCTCATGTTTAGTCTGGGACATTTACCCAGCCTTTATCTTTTATAATATTCCTAGTTTGGCTTTATTCTGTTTTGTTATTTTTCTGTGTAGCCCTGACTGTTCTGGAACTCACATAGACCAGGTTGGCCTCGAACTCAGGGATACTTCTTTCTCTGCCTCCCCCCTCCCCAAATGCTAGGATTATGAGTGCGCATCCATGCACATTCCTGCTTTTAAAGACTACAGGACACCTATTCTGTAGAGTGTTCCTTCATTTATACTTGTTTAATTTCCCCTTTTTTTAGTATACATTCAGTTTATACCTTTTGAGCAGGAATATCACATAAGTAATGTGTATCTTTCTCTGATAGTCATGTTAGACAACATATAATATTGCTTTGTTTGACATCAAGAATCTCTTGGCTGGGCTTGGTGGTACACACCTTTAGTCCAAGCACTCAGGAGGCAGAGGCAAGTGCATCTCTGAGTTTGAGGCCAGCCTTGTCTACATAGTGAGTTCTAGGACAGTCAGCCAAATCTATGTAGAGAGACCTCATCTCAAACAAGCAAGCAAATAAACAAACAAAAATGAAAAAGAAACTTTTGGTTTCTACTTTTATTAATTTATTTTATTTTATCTCATATGCATTGGTGTTTTGCCTGCATGTGTACAAGAGCATTGGATCCTCTGGAACTAGAGCCACAGACAGCCATGAGCTGCCATGTGGGTGCTGAGAATTGATCCAAGATCCTCTGGAAGAACAGCCAGTGCCCTCAACTGCTGAGACATCTCTTTAGCCCCTTGGTTTTTGGTTTTTGCTTTTTGAAGACAAAGTTGTACTTTGTAGTCTACACTGGCTTGATGTCAGTCTGTAGCCAGGCTGCCTCCACCTCCCCTGTGCTGGGATTATAGTTATGGCAAATCTTAACTTTCATTATTTTGTCAAGACAGCATCTGTCTTAACTGTCTGCTTCCTATCAAATTTTAACACACCAATTTAAAAAGTGTGCCTGAAGCATTTATTCCTACCAGAGTTCCACAGCAACGATTTTGTAATCTTTATTTTTCAGGTTGAGACACACTCTGGTAAACAGTGGAAGCGTGTTGCCCACATCTGTAATCCGCAGATCTCCCCATGTCGCTTGCCTTTTGTTTCGTAGATGACTGTATGCCTGCCCCTGACGAAGTGAGCACACTTACCGCCATTGCGCTCTTCCTGTGGTCTGCCAGCAGCGAAATCATAGGTGTGCAGTCCCTACAGAATGGCTGCATGGACAGATTCAAGAGCGCCCTGAACTCATGCGACCCATGGGTGAGTTACCCTTCCTGCCTGCTCTGCAGGGCTCTCCAGATGCGCTCACTAAGATCTGATGGTGCATGCAACAAGAACTTCCGTGTCTGCAGTACGGCTTCATCGTTGACATCTTGTTTATTTGTTACCATGTGCACATGTGTGATGTTTGTGTATGTGCAGGTACTTTGTGTGCCACCACACATATCCTTACCTGTCTAACTGTATGGTCAGCCTGTGGAGTGGCTTCTAAATGGAAAAACTGTTAAAGAGCACTGTGGTTAAGTACTCAGAATGACATAGATAGTACTCACCTATGCTGAAATTATCTAATGAACGAAATATTGTATTACCCTAGCTATAATTATAGTATTTATTTCAGTGATACCAAGGATGTTAAAGGATAATATTGTTGCGTCTTTTCTATCTTTTTGTTTGTTTGTTTGTTTGTTTCTGAGAAAGGGTTTCTCTGTGTAGCTTGGCTGTCTGGAACCAGATCTGTGGACCAGGCTGGCTTTGAACTCAGAGATCCACCTGCCTCTGCCTCCTGAGTGCTGGGATTAAAGGCCTGCGTCACTGTCACTATTGCATCTTTTAAATGAACATGCTTTATGGTTTATTTTGTCAAAGTCCAAGTTCAGGCTTCTCAAACATACTGCACACCAGGAAAAGAAAATTGGTATAGAACATTCCTGCCTCCACCCTGAGCTTCCTGAAAGTCTTCAGATCCGTAGCTCAGAGACCTATGACCTTAAACGGTCCTCCACACTTTTCTGTGTGCAGAGGAACGTGGTGGTTTACTTTCTTTTTTTTGTTGTTTTTGTTTTTTTTTGTTTTTTGGGGGTTTTTTTCGAGACAGGGTTTCTCTGTCTAGCCCTGGCTGTCCTGGAACTCACTTTGTAGACCACGCTGGCCTCGAACTCAGAAATCTGCCTGCCTCTGCCTCCCGAGTGCTGGGATTAAAGGCGTGCGCCACCAGGCCCGGCTGGTGGTTTACTTTCTAACACAGCAATGAACCAAGTGCACACATTGGTGAGCAGCCTCTGGCTCTTTCCCTTCCTAACAGGGTTGTCACGACTCTGATGAGCATGGTGACAACTGATGAGCATGGTGACAACTGATGAGCATGGTGACAACTGCTAGCACTCAGGAGCAGAGGCTACCCCGTATCTGTAAATTTGAAGCTAGCCTGGTCTACATAGTGAGTTCTATGCTCACTAGAGCTATATAGTGAGAACTTGCCTCAAGAAACAAAAAAGAAAAAAGTTAATATGAGGTTTTTCTAATCTATAAACAGTTGTTTCCAAAGAATCAAATGGGGTTAATGCATCTGAATAGTGTGGTCTTGTAGCTTTATTTCAGGCCAGTCATTTGTTAGCCTTCCTTACTATATTGCATTCAAATTAGACAATTAGACATTAAAGGGAGAATGAAAAGAAATCAAGCTTAGTAGTCTCTGGCTTTCCCACACAGTAGAAATACTGGTTATATAAGCCTGACAATTTTGGTAACTTATGTATAAGGAATTTCTTTAATCTCCAGTTTCATTTAGTTAGCATTAAGTTTCATTGTTCTCCTTTTCAGTAGCTGGTTAGGTGTAGCCGTGATTAAGATCTGCCAGTTGCATTAATTAAGAAAATCTCTCTCTTACCCAGGTTCAAGCCAAGTGCTACCAGCTTCTCCTCTCCGTCTTCCAGCATTCCAACCGAGCACTCTCCACGCCCTACATCCACTCCTTAGCTCCACTAGTGGTCGGGAAGCTGAAAGCGGTGGAGAGACACAGACCGGCCAGTAGCACGGAACTTTTGGCTGTCCAAGAAGGAATTAAAGTTCTTGAAACATTGGTTGCTCTTGGGGAAGAACAGAACAGTAAGTATTTTCTGATTAAAAGCCACTAGTCCAAAATAAACACCTGTATTATTTATGAATCTTAATGTTAAACATGGGCTTTGTAGCAGTGAGTTTCCTGAGAAACAATTACAGTCTGAGTACATGATGTATTTGCTCATGTTACTAATACAATGTATTGAGTTTATTTATATTTATTTTTCAGTGAATTACTGAGGGCATTTTAACACATGGGTTTTGTTTTTAATTTTCTAGCAATATGTTTTTAAGAACTAGAAACAGTACAAATTTAATACAATTTTTAAAATAAAATATGAATTACATTAGCCTTCTTTTATAACCATGAAGTAGAAGCACCAAGTATCATAAAATACCTCAGAATTTGATATTTAACATTTGCTTCATGAATACTGCAAAATGCCTTTATTGAACCAGAAATGTATGCAGATGCATACTAAATTTTAATTGTTGTGGGAAAGCTGAAAATTTCAACAAATACCTTATGATTAAACATTAAGCTGCTCATAATTTCCCAAGCCCTTTTCCTTGCCTTCACATGCACGCCTGGGCTCCATACTCACATGGGGGCTGGGAGGGGGGGTCTCATCTCTGTTGGTCTCCATGTGTTAAACTTAAATCTAAATTTGGGCATCTGTTAAGGAATTGAAAGGCAAGTCAGTTCAAAAAATACTTTAAATACTGAAAGACAGTAAGATCAGTGCTACCATTACCAAGTGAATAAGGTTAAGGCCAATTTATAAAGTTTGTAGTTAGTAAAATAAAAATAAAAATAAAAATACAGTTACTCCTACTTTGTATCCAAGTAACCTCCGCATTAATGTATTGCTTCCTGTAAAATCTTCTGAACCTTTGCCTGGCTGCCTCAGTTTTGACGTTGTGTCACTTTGTCCCTGCTGGCCACTGAGCCCACAGCCTCACGCACATGACCGACTGCTGAGCTGCATCTCCAGACACACAGTAGCTTTTCAGAATCCTCAACTATCTTCACAATTTTCTGGGAAAGTTTTTCATGAAAAGAGATCACATTTGCAAAGAGGTCAGAAAAGTTAAATGATAATTCAAAACCTAAAGGTTTACCCTCTTAAAGTTATACGTGAATATATAAGATTTTTTAAAAATCTAAAAGATGTTATCAAATTAACATCATTCATTCAAGTCATTGTTTTATTTACTTATTACTATCCTCCTTATTTATTAAGTGACTTTACCATTTTTACCCCTGTGAATAGAAATTAAGCCCAAGCCGGGTGTGGTGGCGCACACCTTTAATCCCAGCACTCGGGAGGCCGAGGCAGGCGAATTTCTGAGTTCGAGGCCAGCCTGGTCTACAAAGTGAGTGCCAGGACAGCCAGGGCTATACAGAGAAACCCTGTTTTGAAAAAACCAAAACAAACAAACAAACAAACAAAAAACAAAGAAATTACACCCAGGTGCATGCATTTTATCACCGAGCTGTACCTCTACCCCTACCTTTATTTTTGCATAGCATTTAGTCTTAAATTTTAAGTTAAAAAAGGTCCACTTACTATTTCCATATATTTACTAACTATGTGCTTATTCTGTCTCTTAAAAGTCTTACTGTAATGTAAAACATTTATAATCCAAGTAAAACCATGTTTATTATTGGCACATCTTACTAATACTGCAAATTGGTCTGATTTGAAGATGGAAATTATAATGCTTTAGTTACTGATGTTTTAAACCTTTATTCTTTGAAACTCATTTAGTTCAGAGACATGGTTGCAGCCTTGTTTGCTATTAAACTGCAGTTGCACAAGTAACATACATAATAGTGTTATGTATATATAATATATTGTCATTATTACAAATGACAAGCTGCAGGGCTGAGTGACAGGCCAGCGGTTAAGAGCACTGGATGCTCTTCTAGACGACCTGGGTTGAATTCCCAGCACCCACATGACAGCTAACAACTGTCTGTTAACTGCAGTCTCAGAGGATCCGACATCCTCACATAGGCACACATACAGGCAAAACATCAGTGCACATAAAATTAAAATAAAAAAACAGTCAATCTGCATTCTCTCCAGTCAGGCAGTGCTTTCTGTCCTCTGTTACAGGAGTCCAGTTACTCGCTCTTCTAGTGCCCACTTTGATCTCTTACCTGCTGGATGAAAATTCTTTTGCCTCAGCAAGTTCGATCTCCAAAGATCTTCATGAGTTTGCACTGCAGAACTTAATGCATATTGGACCTCTGTACCCACATGCTTTCAAGACGGTAATGGGGGCTGCTCCTGAACTGAAAGCACGACTAGAAACTGCTGTCCGAGCGAGCCAGGCAAGCAAAGCTAAAGCCGTGGCCAGGCAGCCTGCCCCCACCACGCACTCCGCACCGACAATTAAGCTGAAAACAAGCTTCTTTTAGTGTGTTTCTCCACTCATCTGTATTTATTTATTTTCTCAAACATTTACCAGTTTATAGAATAATACCAACATTCACATAATATATTACAATGGTACCACAATATAAAATAAAAGATTATAAACTGACACACAGAGAATTTGTACATTACATTCTTTTTTTTTCAACATGTATTTATTTAATATACATTGTTAAGGGTTCAAGCAGACTTAATTTTTAAAACAAAACAAAACAAAAATAACAACACAGCTTAGAAATCAAGGAGAAAGGACAGATAGTCTAAGAAAAAAGACGACACAAAAGAGGGGCGGCCAGCTTGCATCAGGCATCTTGGCTGGAGACCTGCTTTGAATAGGTTTCTTGCAGGTACTTCTTAAACACTGTGGGGTTTTTCCAGAGCTCCACAGTGTGTGTGTTCAAAGGGCTATGGATGTTGGGTTCTCCTAGCAGGCTCTGGATAGAGAGCAAGATGGTCCTGACATCATATAATGCAGACCACTTATCCTTGAGGATGTTCAGGCAGCTGTTGCCCTGGGTGTCCACGTTGGGGTGGTAGCGGGGTGTGTAGCTTCACTGTGGGTGCGTTGTAAGGGTAGCCCCTGGGGAACTCTAGGGAGAGTTTATACCTCAGGTCTTCATATATGGTGCCGGCTGCTCCGTGGATGGACCCTACCCATTTGAACAGGCTGTCTGATTCAGGGAAGGCAGAGATTCCTATGTCACCAGACGTCACGAGGGTCATCAGTTAGTGCTGTAGCAGCTTGCCCACAGGGTCCCGGGCAGTGCCCCCACAGGGCTCCCTGGCAGCAGCTGGGTCCCGGTTTTGCAAGGCCATCCCAGAGGTGCTGATCACCATAACTTGTTATTTTTAAAAAGTGTGTGCTTTACACGTCACCCCTTCCTAGAATTAAGCACAAAGCACACNTACCAATGCCTGGCAAACATGGAGGTGGAAGCTCACAGTCAGATATTAGATGGAACACAGGGTTCCCAAAGAAGGAGCTAGAGAAAGTACCCAAGGAGCTGAAGGGGTCTTCAACCCTATAGGTGGAAGAATAACATGAACTAACTAGTACCCCCTGAGCTCATGTCTCTAGCTGCATATATTGAAGAGGATGGCCTAGCTGGCCATCATTGGAAAGAGAGGCCCCTTGGTCATGCAGACTTTATATGCCCCAGTACAGGGGAACACCAGGGCCAAGATGTGGGAGCAGGAGGGTAGGGGAGCAGGGCTGGGAGGGGGGAGGGTATAGGGAACTTTCTGGATAACACTTGAAATGTAAATGAAGAAGTTATCTAATAAATATTGGAAAAAAAAAGTGTGTGCTTTGCATTCATGATAATTCTTTGGTTTTATTTAAAATCGTAGTTATTAAAACAAGTAGCTTTTCTGAAAAGCTTGATTGTTTCATCCATGATTTAAGACAAAACCTCCATTTTATGAATAACTAAATATTTATGTACCGTAAGCCCATAAGATGAGTAAACTCAAACCTCTGTTAAGACTTTAGCTGGAGGACACAGTGATGATAGTCTTCAAATTAAGAGGCTGAGCCCTCAAGACAGAAAGGAATGAACACCAACCAAGCAATCACACACATTAGCACTGCCATGAGAGACATCTGACCAAATGAGAAACGAGCTGGTAAAATGAAACCCGAGTCATTTGAGGTCTTCTTTGGAAGGCCCCAGAACTCCCAGCACATGGATATCGAGAGCACAAGATCATGTGCATTTTTGCTGGTAAGGGGTGACTTCAGCTGCTCACCAGCTGAGGAAAACCATCATTGGCCAAATGCACCAATCAGCTGCCTTCTAACACAAGAACCGCTCTCATCCCAAGGCAAGTGCTCAGCCGCTTACACCTTTTCACTCGCAAGGTTTTTTCTTTCTCTGTCTGGAGAGTTTAGTGAAGTTGCAGACAAGGACGAAACTGACCGCCTTTCTGGATCTCCAGAGCCCTGTGGATGCTGGAGCGCCCGTGGAGAGGGCTTCCCCATGACCACCGGTTACACTTGTGTTCTGGCTGCTGACTCCTTTCCATCTTCGTGGGACCACAGCTTCATGGCTCTCCTTGTCCTTCTCCAGTCTCTGCCTACACTTCTCCACCGCAGCCCTCCTGCTCTCCTCCTTCAGCCCCTGGTCCTCCAGCTTCTTCTTCCACGCCTCCGGGTGACTCTATAGTGCTGCTGGGCTCCCTCTTCTCTCTCTAACCAGCTAGCTGTTTATCTCATTCCTCATGGCTAGGTGCTGCTGGTCGGTCATCAACCCTTAGCACAGGTCAGGGATCTGGTTTGTTTCCTGAGTGGTTGCCAGTTTGTCCTGAAACTGTAGAAGTGGGACGGCTGGTGGCAGTTTTCTTTTCTTGTACTTTATAGCCATCAGAAGCTGGGTCGCTCTGTGAGAGCCACCCGGCCCTCGTCCTCCCCTCCCCCTCCCCCTCCCCCCTCCCCCTCCCTACCTTCCCCCCTCCCTCCCTCCCTCCCCCCCTCCCCCTTTCCCTCTTTGCTTCTGCTCCCCCCTCTCCCTCCCTGGGCCCTTGGCCCAGACAAGTGAGCTGCAGCCTATCAAGGCCTGGGACAGGGACCAGGACGGCAAGTGCTCTCATCTGTATTTATATTTCATGTAGTTAGTGATAACCCCTGTGCCATTCCAGGCTATGGATTGTTTTATTTGTATATTGGAATTATAATGCTTTAAAGCTGATTCAGTGAAATAGTGTTTACAACTCTTACTGATTTTTAAACATCGTGTGGTTACTACTGGGCATATACCCAGAAGATGCTCCAACATGTAATAAGGACACATGCTCCACCATGTTCATGGCAGCCTTATTTATAATAGCCAGAAGATGGAAAGAACTAAGATGTCCCTCAACAGAGGAATAGATACAGAAAATGTGGTACATTTACACAATGGAGTACTACTCAGTTATTAAAAGCAATGAATTTATGAAATTTTTAGGCAAATGGATAGAACTAGAAAATACTATCCTGAGTGAAGTAACCCAATCACAAAAGAAAACACATGGTATGCACTCACTGATAAGTGGATATTAGCCCAGAAGCTCAGAATACCCAAGATACAATTCACAGACCACATGAAGCTCAAGAAGAAGGAAGAAAGACCAAAGTGTGGATGCTTCGGTCCTTCTTGGAAGGGGGAACAAAATACCCTTGGGAGGAGATACAGAGACAAATCATAGAACAGAGACTGAAGGAAAGGCCATCTAAGGACTGCCCACCTGGGGATCCATCCCTTATATGGTCACCAAACCCAGACACTATTGCGGATGCCAACAAGTGCTTGCTGACAGGAGCCTGATATAGCTGTCTCCTGTCTACCAGTGCCTGACAAATAGAGGTGGATGCTCTCAGCCAACCACTGGACTGAGCACAGGGTCCCCATTGGAAGAACTTAAGAAAGAACCCAAGGAGCTGAAGGGGTTTGCAGCCCTATAGGAGGTACAACAGTATGAACTAACCAGTACTCCCAGAGCTCCCAAGGTCTAAACCACCAACCAAAGGGTACACATGGTGGGACTCGTGTCTCTAGCTGCATATGTAGCAGAGGATGGCCTAGTTAGTCATCAATGGGAGGTGAGGCCCTTGGTCCTGTGAAGGTTCTATGCCAGGGCCAGAAAGCAGGAGTGAGTGGGCTGGTGAGCAGGGGGAGGGGATAGAGGATTTTCAGAGGGGAAACCAGGAAAGGGGATAACATTTGAAAAGTAAATAAAGAAAATATCTAATAAAACAAAATCATGAGGTAAATATATTTTCATTTTTATCTCAATGATATTTCCCATTTGTTGATTTGTTGTTCCTGTTTGGGGGGGTGGGAGGTTCTGGGTTTTGGTACAGGTAACAGGACCCAGAGCCTTGCTTATTGTAAGCATGCACTGTACTGATGTATGTCCCTGGACCCTAGTTAACTTACTGGTTTTATATGTAAGTACACTGTAGCTGTCTCCAGACACTCCAGAAGAAGCCTCAAAACTCATTAGGGATGGTTTCGAGCCACCATGTGGTTGCTGGGATTTGAACTCAGGACCTTTAGAAGAGCAGTCAGTGCTCTTAACACTGAGCCATCTCTCCAGCCCCCTAACTTACTGGTTTTTTTTTTTTTTTTAACTCTAAGCCGAAGTCTTTTAAATTTCTTAGAATATAATTTTATCATGTAGTTGGGTGGCCATTGGATAGTATCAGGAAAAGAAAATGGGTCAAATTTTAGAGCATTTGTCATGAAAATTAATTGAAAAGCAAACAGATTGTAAAATTTGAAGTGACTCAAATAACAGAAAAACCTGTGTTTTATGGCAAATATCCTGTAAATAAAAGTGCATTTTCTAACCATTCCATCAAATAGCCTTGTCTTTCTGATGGGCTTTTGACTTTCACATTAAATGCCTAAATTATGCTCTGTGTATATCTGTCTTGTTAACTGAATTGAAGTCCTCACCTAAAGATCCGCTAAGGTGTTTCTAATGAACCATGCTACTCTACTTATTTTTAATGGCTAAAATTTGTCCTGCTTTATGCTTTGTGTAATTACAGAGCCTCAGGTTCCAACTGTGGTAGTTAGTTTCACTCATCAAATATTTATTGGGGCCTGCTGTAGATACGGCATCAACCTAAGAGCTGGAGGGCACAGGAAGAGAATTACGGGTTAGGTGTGTCCGGCCTCTCAAGCGGTGGGAATTTACCATGCAAAGCAGGGAGCTGGTCATGTGCATGCTCCCCACACCAGTCAGCACATTTTACTGCAGTTTCAGCAGACCATGGAGTTCAGACTCTACCAACAAAGTTCAGAAGTGACTTTTCTGAACATTTCACTGTTACTGCCATTTGAAACATGCCGCCTGCTGTTCACCCTCTCATGCCTGCAGCAAGCGACTAGCCCGTCTTGGTCTTCTGCATGTCTCAGAAAGGTGCTTTGTCTCTTTGGTTTTTCTGATTGACTTTTCTTTCTTACAGTGTTGGTTTTCATTTCAGTTTCGGCTTCTAATATTTTTCTCCTTGCTTTTTTTTTTTTTAATTTTTGGTAAAATTCTCTTAAGATCATTCCCAGTGTCATGTAATTTCAGTGACTGAGAGTATCCTGTTCAAGCTGAGGATGTTTTCAATGATGGGTAACTCCCCAGCGTGTGCAAGGCCTTGGGCTCAGCCCCCACCACCAAGTAAATAAAGTGTACAGTTGAGTGACTTTGGTATCTCCACAGCAGTCCTCACCACAGTCACACTGTGGTTTTCGCTACTTCAGAGCTGTCATCTTGGTCCTTTCCCTCCCCTCAGACTTCGGCCACCACCTCAAATCTGCTTTCTGTCTAATTTTTATACTGTAGACTTTAATTAATTATATGGAATCATGTGCTCTTTCATGATTAGTTTTTTGAGGGTTCATCCACACCATAGATCCTGCCATTCTTTTTTNCTTCAGACGCACCAGAGGAGGGCGTCAGATCTTGTTACGGGTGGTTGTAAGCCACCATGTGGTTGCTGGGATTTGAACTCATCACCTTCGGAAGAGCAGTCGGGTGCTCTAACCGGCTGAGCCATCTCACCAGCCCCCCTGCCATTCTTTTTAATGGCTGTATACTACCTACCCTGTTGTATGTACACTTTTTCTTTATCCACGTATCACCTGAAGGACACTCAGGCTGTTTCGACCTTCTCCTTCTTATGGCTGCCTTACAAGTCATGCTGCTCTGAACAGTTAAGTACAGCTTTTTCCATGAGCATATTTTCTGAGACAGGGTCTCATTCTATACTCTAGGCTGGCCCCTAACTCAGGATCCTTCTGCTGTACCCTTCTGAATGCAAGGGTTATAGATTTGCATCACAAACGTGTATTTTAATATCTGATCAGTATCTAGCCAGGAGTGGAATTACTAGATTAAATAATAACTCTCACTTTTTTTTTTTTTTTTTTTTTTTTTTTTTGGTTTTTCAAGACAGGGTTTCTCTGTATAGCCCTGGCTGTCCTGGAACTCACTTTGTAAACCAGGCTGGCCTCGAACTCAGAAATTCGCCTGCCTTGGCCTCCCAAGTGCTGGGATTAAAGGCGTGCGCCACCACCGCCCAGCAACTCTCACTTTTAAAAAACCTGCCAAACCCTCCTAATATTTTTGTACACGTGTGAGTATGCACGTGACCCCTTCAGCTCATCTATTTATGTAGATCCTTGTTTTTACCCTATTTTTTGCTGTTCTTGGTATCTCCCTGGCTTTTCAGGATAGGGCACATCATGCCTTCTTTCCCAGCCTTCCTCCTCCTTTCTCTGTTAGTATACACTTATCCATTCTATAACATTCTTCTAAGCTACCATCAACCAGCTCTTTTCTGTCATTGGAACTATACAAGAAAATCTTGTTAACAAATTAGAGATGAAACCCAGGTAGTAGTGGTGCACACCTTTAATCCCAGCACTCAGGAGGCAGAGGCAGGTGGATCTCTGAGTTCTAGGCCAGCCTGGGCTACTTGGGGAAAAAAAGGAGGTGGGGGGTGGGAAGATGGCTCAGTCAGTAAAGGGACTCCCAAACAAGTGTGGGAACTGGAGTAGCATAGAGTGTAGTATTTAGTCTGATAAGCGGTTTTTACATGCATAGAAATGATAGGATAGCACAGAAGTTTAATTATGACAGATTATCACTGTCAGGAGCTGCTGGGCTTCAGAGATGGCTCAGATGATAAAGTGCTTGTCTGCAATATTGAGAACCTGAATTCAGATCCCATTTAAACAGTCAGGCATGACTGTAATCCCAGCCGAGGGAGTTGAGGCAGGAGGACACACACATGCATTTGTACCCATGTACGCTCATGTACACACATGAACATTTGTACCACATGCACAGTTTGTTTTAAATGTAAAAAGCTGACATTTTTGTTGTGTGCACTAGCCTCTCTAGATCCATTCAAATAATGATGAGTGATGAGTATAATTAGCCCACATTTCAAAACGTGCTTAATTCCAGCATTACTACTCCTCACATTTTCTTCATTCTAAATTGGAATTCTTAGGTCTGAAACACCAAATCTTTAGGGTTCAGACTCCATCTTAGAGGACCTGACCTAAGGTTGAACTCGAGTTAACAAACTGGCATCCAGCACCAGTTTCTAGTTTACTCCCTAACAAACCTACACCTCCAGGTTACAATCCTGCCCCTGACACTTCACTTCCTAACAACCACCAATCAGGAGGAAAGCAGAAGTGAAGTTTATCGTTTTTAACACCATAAACTTCCAATTATGTTAAAGGTCATAGTGGCCCCTCCGGTCAGATGTGTGCCAGGCTAAATACCCTCTTCTTGCCTTTATAAATGCTTGCCTAAAACTGGGCTTGGGCCCCCTCCCATTCTCCTGCATCAGAGACGGTGGTGTGGCCCAAGCTTGAGATTAAATAAAGAAACCCTAATGTGATTACATCGGAATCAGCTCCTTGGTGGTCTTTTGGGGGTTCATGAATGTTTATCCTGGCATGACAGGTGGACGTCAGAAATGGGTAGAGACTAGCCAGAAATTAATTTTTTGTTCAATACTTTCCACCAAGTGATCTATTTTTAAAACCCGACTTAATCACCACATAACGTCATACCATATCTGGTTCCCTCATACATATCTAAAATATTATGAAATTATTATTTGTGGACTTAGTAGTTTAAAAAGAATTTCATATCTTAACTATAATTTAGGGGAATTATCCTGAGCTAGTGATAAAGAATGTAATGGTTGTATGTTCACAAGTGAGCAATACCTCTCATAACACCCATACCTGTGTTCACACTTTTCCTTATTATATAATATATATACATCTATATGCATATATACATAATATAAAAGAATCTCTTATTCAACTAATGTAATTATTGTCTCAGAGGTTTATTGCCTCTGCTAATCTAAGCCTCATCCTGGAAGCTTCTAACTTCCATACACTCTTATCTAGACCTAGAATATTTTCAGCCTCTGAGACTTACCGCCAAATTAATTCACCCTTTCTAGCTCTTTTTGAACTATGGCTGGCTAGTCAACTCATCTGTCCTGGCTCAAAACTCCTCTCCATGCTAACTGATTCAAACTGGCTTCTTTCAACTTTGGCTGAATTGTTCTGCTTGGCATCGTACTACCTTTGGCAAGCTGTTCTAATCTTCTCTTTCTCATTCTCTGGCTCGTTCTGTCTTCACCTGTGTTTAGCTTGTTCTCTCCCTGAAACCTGTCTCTGTATAATTGTTCTGGTAAAACTATCTCTCTCCTCTCTGCACTGCTCTCTCTTAAGTACCCTCTCTCTTTTCTCTTGTGCTTCCTTCTGGAAACTAACTTTATCTTTATTTTTTGGAATTAAAGGTGTTTGCTAAGGATGTGCCTCTATTCTAGCCAGAGGCATTAAAGGTCTGTGCTAAGGGCTGAGACACACCACAACTAGAAATAGGTTTTTCTAGTAAACAGCACAGTCTGGGGTTCACAGTGTGATCATATATCCTGCAACAACATAATACATATACATACATAATGTGTGCATATTTATGGATAGCTGTACTGAGGATGAATATATTCAAGCTCTCCACCACTCATCTATATCTACCTTAACACCTACCACTTGATGTTTTTCTTCTTTTTTCCTTTTCTTTTTTTAACTTAAAAGAAGGGGCTTAATAGATGGCTCAGTGGTTAAGAGCACTGGCTGCTCTTCCAGAGGTCCTGAGCTCACTTCCCAGCAGTGATGGGAATTCTTCAGACTACTTGGTGGCTCACAGCCATCCATAATGGGATCTGATTCCCTCTTCTGGTGTGCATGAGGTCATAGCATTCATATATAAAATATATTCCAAAAGTTTTAAAAAATAAACTTAATGAATTGGTTATTAAATATCTTCCTTCTTTCTAATTCATTTCTAATTACACAGGGAAACGCTTCTCTTATCTCATTTGCAAAACCAAAGAAAAGGCTTTATTCTTGTCTAATGAGTGTAAAGTAATATCAGAGTAAAAAAAGAAAGTTGAGCTTTTGTCTTATTGTAAAATAGCCAATTATAATGAAATTTGCGTTCATTAACATTTTGGGAAATTTTTTTCTAACCTACTACCCAGAAAAAAAGAAAATCTATGTTGATAATTGAATGTAATTTCCCCATATTATAATAACTATATGGCAGCTGTTTGGGCTTGTTTTCCTCTATTTTAAAAGTGTTCTCCTGTGACATTAATAAGATGGGAAAGATTCAGTGATTCTTTTCTTTCTTTAACTCTGGCCATTGCACATGTGAGCCAAGCTGTCTGCCACTGAGTATAGCTGCAGCAGATTTCCTTTGCACATGTATGGTGCATGTGTGTTTGTTTACATGTGTGGGTACATGTGTGTGTACATGCCTATGGAGACCTGAGGCTGCCGTGGAGTATCCCCGGGCTTACTCTCCACCTCATGCAGGGTCTCTGAAGCTGGAGCTTGCTTCAGGCCTGGGCCTGCCAGTCTGGCTACTTAGGTCAGTCTAGCTACTTCCAGGGACTCCTTCTATCTGATCTGGAACTGGATTACACCAGCCATCAGGCCCACCTGGCTTTTTGTGTAGTTTCTGGGAATTTAAACTCCTGCCCATGGCAAACACCCTTAACTGCCAAGCCATGCCCTCAGCTCCCCGTGGCTTGGTGCCTCTTTTTTTTTTTTTTGGTTTTTTGAGACAGGGTTTCTCTGTATAGCCCTGGCTGTCCTGGAACTCACTCTGTAGACCAGGCTGGCCTCGAACTCAGAAAACCGCCTGCCTCTGCCTCCGTGAGCAGGTTCAAACTGCTCCTGTCCTCCTGTGCTTGATGCTCTGGGTCAGGCTGCCGAGGAAGACCTGGGGAAGGAGATATGGTGGATGACAGTAGACTGTCCCATTACAGAGATCATCTGCGAGTCCTGTAACTCACACACAGTGAGCAGTGCTGTCTGAAAGCCTCAGAGGTAAGTGCTGGTAGCACATGCAGGCTAGGCTCAGTCCTGTCCGGAAAATCTAAGAAAAGCATGAATGTGAAGCTGGAAGTTCCAGCTTCAATCCTCCTCTTCTTTCTTCTTCTTCCTTCCCCTCCCTCCCCTTCCTCCTCCCCCTCCCCCATCCTCCACATCCATCTTTGTCCTTTTCTTTTTTCTTTTTTTATAATATACAAAAGAAAACTGGCTATGTTGCATTATTTTGAGGACTGACTTACTGTATCTGAGGACCACCAGGCTGTGCTGGAAAAGAGTGCATCCCAGTTGTACAGCTGGCAGAAAGAGCCACTCACACACACACACACACACACACGCATAGACACACGTAGATGTTGAAGGGAAGTTTCACTCATTGGCAGGTGTCTTTTAAAAAAGAGAACAGATATCAGCAAAGACTGGAGTTGAAGGCAAAGGGAAGTTGTGGTGAGGGAGGGCCTGGAGAGAAGGCTCTGTGGTCAAGAGTACTCAGTCCTGCAGAAGACCTGGGTTTGGTTCCTAGCACCCACATGGTGGCTCACAACCATCTATAACTCCAGTTCTGAGGGATCTAATACTTTCTTCTGGCCTCTACAGACACATGTGTGGTGCATGCAGGCAAAACATTCACACAAAAGATAAAAATAAACTTAAAAAAAAATATGATCAAGACCTAGTCTGTTGGCTTAGGTAAATTCTGGAGTTGATCACCACTAATATTCTAAGAGAAGGCTTGCTACAGCTTCAGAACTGGGTAATCCTTTCAGGCTGTCTATGTTTGCTATTTAGATTGATTAAGGTAATCTTATTATAGCCTTGAAGTATTTACTTACAAAATTAATTCTAATTTAATGATATATTTTTAAAATGGAGATGAAATTTTATTCTTTTTTTTTAAAGATTTATTTTATTTATTATATGTAAGTACACTGTAGCTGTCTGTCTTCAGACACTCCAGAAGAGGGCACCAGATCTTGTTACGGATGGTTGTGAGCCACCATGTGGTTGCTGGGATTTGAACTTATCACCTTCGGAAGAGCAGTCGGGTGCTCTTACCCGCTGAGCCATCTCACCAGCCCCTGAAACTTTATTCTTAAAAAAGATCTTTTTTTGGCCAGGCAGTGGTGGCACATGCCTTTAATCCCAGAGTTTGAGAGGAAGACAGGTGGATCTTGGTGAGTTTGAGGCTAACCTCATTTACAGAGCAAATCCAGGACAGTCAGGTCTATACAGAGAAACCCTGTGTCAAATAACAGCAACAATAACAATAAGGAGAGTTCCTTTATTGTGAAGTATTAAAAAGTGATCCGTAAAATAAAATAGATAATGTGTTTGCTTTGTCTTCCAAGATTGAAAATGATTGCTATTGTAACATGCTTTTAGATTATCTAAAAAAGTTACACATGAAATTTTAAAGTTAAACTTATTAAATAAAATGTGCATGTAAGTGCAGGTGTTAATCCCCCTGGACCTGGAGTTGCAGGCGATTGTGAGACTCCTGCTGGGACTTGAACTGGGGTCCACTGGAAGACTAGCAAGTGTTCTTCATTGCTGAGCCATCTCTCCAGCCCCACATGATCATTTTAAAGCTAAAATAAGTCAACCTCCTA
Organism: Mus minutoides; assembly: GCA_902729485.2. Taxonomy (NCBI): domain Eukaryota; kingdom Metazoa; phylum Chordata; class Mammalia; order Rodentia; family Muridae; genus Mus; species Mus minutoides. The sequence continues at coordinate 336,721 of LR750238.1, read as the reverse complement.
GCTTCAAATTTCTCCCCAAATAATAGTAATTACAGTAATAACTAATAAGGCTGAGTCCCTAGCCTATCACAGATTCGTGGTGCAGATTTAATTGTTGGACTCCAAAGGAATTTTCAGATGAGAGGATTCCTTCATTCTCAATGCGCATGATGTTTCCACAACATAGCCATGAGCAGACATCTCCGGCAGTGCATCTGAGGAGTCTGAGGGAAGCTGGATGCAGGAAAAAGCTGCCTGATAGAGAACAGGCAGGAAGGAAAAGGGGCAGAGATGAGAGACAGGACAGACGTGAATAAACAATGGGCTATTGCAAGTTCCTGTTCCCCAAAGTGCTTTTCGACCCTTTGGAGGCTTCTTTCCACCCAAGCAATTTCCTTTTTCTGTTCAAAACTCTGAAAGAGCCATCAAGTTCAATTTGAAGCCTTTCTCTGAAACTCAACCCGTTATTTTGCACAGCTTGGGAAAAAGAGCCACTCATTTTTAATGAAAAACAGAAAAGAAAATATGAAATGAATTGTCATTTTATAGGAATGTAATTCTAGTTCTACAAAGCATACATCAGAAGTGGAACGCAGCACACACACACACACACACACACACACACACACACACACACACACGTTGTTATCTAAGTACCCTGCTAGCAGGTCCCCCTTTCACCTTACGCTGCTTACACTGACTTAGCAGTCACCACTTCATCAGTTGCTCTGTGTGCTCAGAAAAGAAGCTGTTTTCCCCTGCCGCTTGGGCTTTATTGGATAATGAAAATATTGGAACATCAACAACACCATGAGTTGTGTTTGAGGCTTAGAGGTTAGCTTAAGCATTAGTCTTGTTGGTTTTCGGATTTAACTCTTACTGAAGTCCAGGAGTGGGAGTGAAGAAGGCAAAAGGGAAATTAATTATGGCATTTACCAGGGCCTTGAGAGAGAGAGAGAGAGAGAGAGAGAGAGAGAGAGAGAGAGAGAGAGAGAGAAAATTTCAGTTAGTCTTGTGAACTATATTATAAAAAGAGTTATGAGTATTTAGTATATAGCATAGGTAGGTATTACGGTAAACATCTAAATTCATTCTCCTGTATGACCTCACACTTATTTTGTAAGACAAGCGTTATGCTTTAATAAAACCTGAGAGGACTGGACCAGTGAGAAGGCTCAGCGCGTAGAAAAACTAGTTGATAGTCTTGAGTTCCATCCCCAGGAACCCACACACTGAAGGGAGAGAACTTACTCCATAAGTTATTCTCTGACCGCCACTCATGAGCAGCAACACACACACACACACACACACACACACACACACACACACACACCAGCTTTAGAATCTAACTCATATAGTAGGAAAATACAGGATTCAGGAGCCTTATTAAAGCAAAAGAAACTTAAAAGTTTAAAAAATGTACTGAGTTTTGTTAAACTACCAATAAAATATTACCACATGCAGATCTTTTAAAGTATGTTTAGTAATCCTATTTTACTATAATTCTTAATATTTTGACTTATTGAATGTTATTTCTATGATTTGAACCATTAATGATATTTTGATTGTAAAGATGTACTCAAAAGCAAAGAAATTATTTGATAATAAAGTTTGAATAAGAGTGAAAATAATTCTCTAGTATGTATCCATAGTAGTTCAGGATGTCAATACTTTTGGGAAGTATGTGAGTGCAGTATGTGTACGTGCGTGTGCAAGTGTGAAATCCACGAGTAGTCCTTGGTTATTCCCCAGATCTATTTTATTTTTGTTTGTTTGTTTTTAAATAGAGTCAGGAATCTCTCACTGAACCTAGAGTTCATCAGTTTGGCCAGACTGGCTAGTTGCTTATCTCCATGAATTTACCTGTCTCTACTTTATATCCCACCATCTTCCATTACTGAATTACAGGTCATTGCCTGCACCTCGCTTTTATGTGTGTGCTGTGGATCCAAACTCAGTTTCTCATGCTTAGATGGCAAGCACCTTATTGACTGAATCATCTACCCTGCCTTATTATCTATGCATTTAATTATATTTTATAGTCTTTAATCAATTTAAATCCGTTGTCTTGTCTGACATGTCTTCTGTTAGAGGAAAAACCAGATTTTTAACATCCAAGCTTATAAAAATTACTTAAATGAAAAAGTTCCATTCTTAGCCAGGTGGTGGCACACACTTCTTTAATCCTAGTACTCGGGAGATAGAGGCAGGTGGATCTCTGAGTTGGAGGCCATCCTGGTCTACAGAGCAAGTTCCAGGACAGGCAGGGCTACACAGAGAAACCTTGTCTCAAAAATCCAAGAAACAAAAATCAGAAAGAAAGGGATAGGGAAAAAAAAAAAAAGAAAGGAAAAATTCTATTCATGTTTTCTTGGTTCTGATAGATATGAGTAGTCAGCCTGTTTTTAATTGATTAATTAAAATTAAATCTATCTATCTATCTATCTATCTATCTATCTATCTATCTATCTATCTATCTATCTATCTCTATCTCCCTGGCTGTCCTAGAACTCATGCTGTAGACCAGGCTTGTCTCAACTCAGAAATCTGTTTCCCTCTGGTTGTCTCTGGCTCTGGGGTATGTCACCATGTCTGGCTTAATTTTTTTTTGCAAGGTTACTGAGCCAACAGTCAGGTAATCTGGGTGCTAGTTTTGGCAGTCATTGGTCATTCAAGGTCTCATTGAGGACAGTCTCAATTTCTTGAGCTGTGAATGAATCAGGCTGGATCTCAAAGAACATTTAGAGTCAGTCTAATTTATGACACAAGGAATTTGGCCAGGCCTGGATCAACTTTTTATGATTATAAAGAATGAATTCACAAAGCAGAAACATTCAGTAACTGAACGGAGTGCTTTGCCATCGCTATTTGCAACCAGAGCAGATACAATGTGTTTCCTGTCCTTTTCACAAGTTGCCATGGGAAGACCAGGGAGCAGAGAGGACAGGGACAGGATGCCCTTCCCTTGCAAGTCACTCATCAGCTTGTATCTTGACTCTTTTTTTTTTCATGTCCATCAGATCAAAACAAAATTACAATTTTTTGGAGTGACAGATAAATAATTACTTAATTTCGTTTTCATTTTTTAAATGTTCTTCAGGCACCTTCCTCGCTCCAGTTGTTGTAGTGTAAATTTATAGTGATAATAGTTATCAGGGAGCTCAGAGAGGGAAAACACTGGCAAATCACTTAGAAGGAAAGGATTTTGGTGTGCCTTTGGTGTAAAGCTCAATTGCCCAAGAAACTGGGAAAGCGACAAGTGGGAAGGGAAGGTTCCCGGGTTCAGGAGTGCAGAGCAAAAAGGGACTTTGTTCCTTATGAGTGTAGCCCTTAGGGCTCTGTGACTCTATATGTACATCAACCTCCCTTTCATGACAAGAACTGTGACATCTATCTTTATATTCCTGGCACGGAATATACTTGTTCAAGCGAATTGAGTGAAACCTGCCTCAAAGATGGAAAAAAGATGAGATTGAACAGGCAGCACTTATTTATTACTGGAGATCTAAAACTTTGGCAGAATTTGCCGGCAGGATTACCACAGAGAAAGGGACTTTAATACCAATATTTCAGACTAAGTGTTAAAGTAGAAATTAAAAGAAGCCCTCCTGGCAAATGTCGAACCTTAGCAGAAAGACAGAGAGAGGACCAGAGTGCCTCCTTCTAAGGGAAAACTGGTCTGTTAACAAGCACTGAACCCATCTTGGGAAGAAAGGCTCGATGGCAACCCGTGGTCCAGGGGTGTCGAGGCTTCAATGAACCCCGAAATGGACGACGAGGGGGGAGACGACCGGATGGCTTGCCCAGCGCCTATTTCTTAACAAAACGACCAGGAAGCCCTAAACTAAGTGGAGCTAGGGCTGGTACTTGGCGTGATAACTTCCGCGTGTGAGTATGCAACAGGGAGCGCCGCTCGTGAACTTCCGCATGGAGGGAGCCTGCGGCGACGCGACCCGAGGGGCATCGGCGGGCCGCGCTGCCGAAGAGGAAACCCGCGCAGCCCTCAAGGGAGGGCGTGGCCAGGAAAGGGCGTGGCTCCGGTCCCGCCTCCGAGAGGCGCAGGCCTAACAGGCAAGCCGGGTTCGCCACGCCCCGGGACTACATTTCCCGGCAAGCCCCGCGGGCCGCAGTTGACCCACTTCCCGGCCCGTCAAGGGCTCGCCCGGCCCCCCGCGCCCGGGCGGCTGCTCCCTGCTGACTGGGGTGTGGGCGGGGAGCGGCGGAGGGAGGAGGCAGAGCTGGCCGCCGCAGTTTGCCGCCGCCGCTGCTGGGCGCCTAGGCAGAGAGCTCCCCCGGGGTTCGTGCGGCCGCCATGGACGAGCAGGCGGGGCCCGGCGTCTTCTTCAGCAACAACCACCCGGGAGCTGGCGGCGCTAAGGGGCTCGGGCCTCTGGCGGAGGCTGCAGCGGCCGGAGATGGGGCGGCTGCGGCGGGGGCGGCCCGAGCTCAGTACAGCCTCCCGGGGATCTTGCACTTCCTGCAGCACGAATGGGCCCGCTTCGAGGTGGAGAGAGCCCAGTGGGAGGTGGAGCGGGCGGAGCTGCAGGTAAAGACCCTCCCGGCCTGGCGGTCCCCATCCCGCCTCTTCTCTCTCTTCTGCCCCGCCCCGGACCCTTCGCCCCCTCCCCCAGCCCGCTCGCGTCCCCTCCCCCTTGTCTGGCGCCCATCACTTCCAGCATCTCATCCCCCTTCCTCCAGTCACCTTTGACTTTTTTGCTGATCCCACTTCCTTGAGCCTGTTTTTCCCACTCCTTCTGATCCATTTACCCTCCCGGCGGCCGTTTTCCCCCACTCTCAACTCCCGTGCTTCTTCCTACTGCTTGGCCATGCCACATTTTGGGGTTGTCTGTCCCTTTTTCGGTTTACTGATTGTGTTGACAGTAGTTTTGAGAGACTCGGAGCAGATCATCCTGGCTCAACCTGACGCACCCTAGGTCTAGAGACGTTCCTCGCAGGTTTTTGGCAGTTGACTACCGCTCACTCTGCAAGGAAGGTGACCAGGGAAAGCAACACAAGTTGTATCCGTGAGGCCTTGGCTTTCCTCGAGAGACTGACATTACTAGCAGTGTCAGCTCCAGTTTTATGTCTGAAAATGTTTCCCTGTCTGCCCTTCCACCCCATTCCACATTCGCATTTGGGTTAGATTCATTTGTTTCAATGAAGGATCTGATTGATGGGAGAAAATGGGCAGAGGAGGGACACCTTTTCACAGAATCTAAAACTTCCTAAGAGTTGATTTGTCTGTCCAGAGCTTAAAAGGAACCGGAGGGGCTTCAGTGCTACTTTGTCCCCTTGCATAACCTGCCAGATAAAGCATGCTTATCTGAGAGGAGCTCTTGTGGGCCAGAGAAGCATGAAAGGTTGATACTTCACTGGTCATTATGAGTTGCTAAGTAGGTTTACTGTGACGGTTTATAAAACTTCCAACACATACACTCATTTCCAGAGGAACTCAAAGAGCTGTGAATTGTGCCTCTCTGTTTTATGGGCTAAATCTGTATGCTTATGAAATTTGAGTACAGTTTTAGTTTGTTTGTGAAGCACTTGAAGTGTGTTCGTTTTTTTGTTTTGTTTTGTTTTCTTTTCTTTTTGGCATAAAAAATGAAGAGAAAGGAACACTGAAGAGACTCGTATGTAAAAGCGTGCTGCTTCTTTGGGAGGTTGATGTTGCCACAGAAGGAGCAAACAGGCAAGGTTATGGTAAATAAGTCTCTGATAAAGGCTGGGCTTGAGTCCGGCTCTGTGACCTTGAGGGAATTCTGTGACCTCTCTGGGCTTCAGTTTCATCCTTTACTTATTCAGCACATGCTCAGGGCTCATTGAATGCCTGCCTTGTATCCAGACGCGGATGAACGAAACTAAAAAGGGCGGCTGCCCCCCTCATGGAGTTTCTGTTTTAATGAGAAGGCAGACAGTCAGTGGATAGAGCTGTGTGAACTAGCCTACGAGGAAACGTAAGAATACCGGAGTTTAACCAACTTCGGGGAGATAGGTATGGGCAATTGAATGAAGTAAGGTAGTGGCCTGTATGGTTTCTTGCTTTTCTACAGTTACATGGTTTGTATTTGCTGACTTTCTCATACCTACTGTTAGGAATAAGTCTATTTGATATTTGTAAGTCTTCCTGTGATGACTGATCTTGTGCTCAACCCAATGACTTGAGAGTACGCAGAAAGTCTGATGCTTAGACATTTACCTGTCGTTACTGGCAATGCATTCCGTAAATGCGCTCATGCTCATGAAGTTCAGATCCAAGGGACTGCTGAATGAGAGCTAACTTTCATGCACGGTGATTTTTGTTTGTTTCTGTTTAAATTTTAGCATATTTTATAGTTTAGGGAATATAAAACAAATGACACTAATCTGGTAAAAACAAGCAATAAAATAATGTTTGCCTTCCTATGTGTAGGCATATGAAGATTTACAGACTAGCCTATGTTCATTCATTCTATTCTCTAAGGCTTAGATTTTACAATTTATGTGTAAATTTAATTAGTCCTTAATTTTTATACACACATCCAAATTAACTTCAGGTAAGTTTTATATTTTTCTTTATGATAAGGACACTACTTAATTTTTTTAATAGGATCTTTTGATTTATGTTCCAGAGAAAGTTAAAAAAATCATAGAATATTTTATAAATATAAGAAATATTAGTATTATTATTACAGGGTTTGCAGTAATGTATGTATGGTCTCTGTATCAACAGAATGAAAAAATTTAAAAACCATGTACTTTAAATCAACATTAAATATGATTCTCCCTTTCTGTGCCATTAGGCTTTTCCTGAGGGCGGGGGAGTGGAGGCAGTATAAAGTAAAAGAGTTAAATGAGTTGTGATGACACATGCCTGTGTCCTTTTAATTTTTAAATCTCTTCTGAAGCCGTTAACACCAAAGTCAACAGAAGTGCCTTTAAGGTTCAGTCTCATTTGTCCCTGCAGGAACCTGTCAATCCTGCTCTTTCAAGTTGTCAGGGCTGAGTTGTGAAAGGCAACCCAAGTTCTCATCTGTCTGGGCATCCTGTGTCACTTCCTCCCTCCTTTAGATAATGGGAGTGAGAAGGGAGTCACAGCGTATAAACGCATTTTTTTAAAATTATATTTTCCTCCTTTCTCATGTTTAGTTAATAGACCATCCCCCTACCAACCGTGAGAATTGGTGATTCACGAGGGAATAGAGAACAGGGAATATCAAGGTATGGCTGAGTTTTGTGTTTGAGAAAGGAATTGAAAGAATACTAATACTATTTGAGAGGTTTTGTTTGTTTGTTTGTTTGTTTTTGTTTTTTCGAGACAAGGTTTCTCTGTATAGTTTTTTCATATATGAGACGTGGTGCCAGAGACCCCAAAGAAGTTTGCATCCTAATCAGTATGGTGGTCGGTAGGAGACTCAAACTCATTTGAGGGAGAGATTGACTTTCTTAGAACAGTGTGAGAAGATTCAGCAGCAAATGTGGAGAGTTATGAAGTAATCAGAACTCGAGGCTTAGTCATTTGAAAGTTACTTACAGGAAGGCAAACATAAATAAAATCAAGTAACCCTAGGTTTTGATGATGTGTGTGTGGCGATGTCTACCTGGGAGCCATAGAATTGTTTAGATCGCCTAGTAGAGGACGTGTGCTATAGAGACTCTGGGCTGCAGCGTTTATGAATCTAGATTTTGGCACTAATGGTTTATATCTCATTTAGCAAATATTTTTCAAGTATATACTTCATGCCAGGTCCTGTTTTAGGCATGGAGAAGATATAAGATCTTATCTCGTGAAATTTAAATGATAGGGTCAGATAAACAGTGATGAATACTTGCTACATTGCAAAGTATTACATGCTCTGGTAAAGGGAAGGGATAGGAAATAAGTCATCACAGACTGAGAGTTATTGAGCAGAAACCTTCCAAGGCCGTACCTGAGGTCCAGAAAGAGTTAAAACAGCCAGGAGAAGGGAGGGTGCTTAGAATATCACCAGGACAACAATGAGGCACCTGTGGCTGGAATGGAGGAGGTGTGGAAGAAATGATGCCCAGGAAGATACTGGATCCTGCTTCCTATAAAGACGTTGAATTTTGGCTGTGTCTGGTGGCACAGGCTTGTAATCTCTGCTACTTGGCAGACATAGGGAGAGAGACATCCCAAGTTCAAGGCTGGTCTGGGCTACAGAGGGAATTCAAGGATAACATGGAATATTAGTGGGGCTAGCTTCAAATACAAAGTGGAAAGAGGACTGGAGACCACAGCTCAGGGCTTCTAGGTTCAACCCCCCAGGACCAAGAAAACAACCACCACTGGGCTTCACCTCAGTGGAGTTGGCAACCATTGGAATGTGTTGACAAAGGCAAAGGTGCATCTGTAAAAGGAAGGAACCCTTGGCAGGAAGTCAGAATATGCCCCAGGAGTGGGCAGAAGAAGCAGGGGAATGTTTAGGAGTCTGTTTTAATTAATGGAGGCCTGAGTTGAGAATGAGAGGTGGTGGGGAGGTTTTTGCATAGACATTTTGTTGATGTATCGTCAACTATCCTAGGTTCTGAGCACAGGAAAATAATTGACTAGCCAGTGTGCCCTGGGTAGGATGTGAGGTGTGAGGAGGAGAAGGGGACTGAGAACAGTTCAGCGCATTGTTTCTGAACACCTTTGAGATCTACTGAGCACGTAAGTGAAACGTGTAAGAACTTTAAAAATGATTGCCTTTTGTTAGTGACGGTGACGATTTCCCATTTCACAAAACGCAACAATGATATAGACCTGCCTAATAAATCTATACTCTAAACTTACTATTACATTTCCTGCCTATAAAACATATTCGCCAAGAATATGACATCTCAGAGCCTTAAATTACCTTGTGAGAATTAAGTGAGATTATTTTCAAGTCTCTAGTAGGTGCCCGGTGTATAAATCAAGTGCTGAACCAATGGTAGCAAATACGCGTTGTCACTTTCTCGCCTGTTTATTGCCTCTGAGAAAATGTGAATCTTCAGTCATAAACTCATCTTAGACCAGACCATGAGGGTGCCTTCCTGAGACCATGCAGTAGAACATTCAGGGTCTGATGCTGGCACTAAAGCCATTTAACAGGAATGATGGTAGCAGCCTAAACTCCAATGAATACAGTATCTTACCTTTGCATTATACATCTTGGATAACAAATCGTGGACATTTGTAACCATTTTATAAAACGAACTGATTTATCTTTTTCTTTCTACTTTTAAATTTGGGAAAAAAAACGAACCTTCATTAGATGACTTTGTGAATAGGTTTTTAAATTCTACTCATGTTCTTGTTAATTTCATAATCATTAATTATACTTTTGGAATGGCTACAGGGGTTTTTAAAACATACCCTTTTGTCATTTTCATTCAGTTTCTTCACCTTAATGGCAACCTTAGAATAATCTGTTCCCTGGGCCTCATCCAGACCAATTGAATCAGAATCAGAAATTATGGCTCTGGCATTAGCAGGTTTTGAACATTTTTTAGATTTTTTTTTTTTTTTGTGGTTTTACTATGTAAAAAAAATTGAAGGTAAATGCTTAGATTTTTTCTGTTCTCTCTGTCTCTCTCTGCCATAAAGTTTGGCAGTTTTCAACATCTGTTGGCATTCAGTATATGGATGGCTTTTTATAGGATATGAGATATAATTTCTGTTAATTTCCATTGTTCTTCCTGATGATAGCTAGCATTTTATTTTTAGGCAGTAGCCTATTATCATTTGAATCACCTCCTACTGACTGAAATATATAATGACAGAGTAATCTTTGAGGTGGAATGAACTTTGGAAGTAACTCCAAACTTTCTAAGTCACAAGAGAGGTTAAATGACCAAGAATGAAGTAGGTTTTGTATAAGCTCTGTCACTTTTGTCTCCAGGTATTTTGACAGGCTTTTCTTTTTTTAAAGTCTTTTCAGATTCTTTACCTCCTCTGCCTCCTCTCCCTCCTCCTCTTTTGTCCTCTCCCTGTAGCTTCAACCCAGGGCTTGGCACATGCTAAGCACACCCTCTATAACTAAGCTGAACTCAGCCGCAGTGTCTTCGTTAAGAATTCTTAAAACCTTCTGAAGTAATCAGTCATACTGATATTTACTGTTTTTCTTTTTATCTAAAAACATTTTAGAGACCTTAATGTGTTTTTGTTGCTTTCTGGTTTGTTGGATACATTTACATTTTCCCTCTGTCTTTGGTATTTTGTCTTTCATTAATTTTTGGGAGTATGGATTTCTGTTTGCTTTGGATTTTGTTATGCTCGAAATCTCATTAACTTACAGAATATCTGATTATAATTTCTTTACCTAGACCCTCGGCTGTACTTTCTTGCCCTCTTGGGTTTCTAGTGTACGTGCATCTTAGGCCTTCCTTCTCCTCTCTATGCTTTTCATCTTTATATTTCCCCTGTTTTATTCTGGCTAATGTATTCTGATTTTTCTTTCAGCCCATCATTTCACTCTTCAATTCGTTTCAGCCTGTTGTGGTTATGGAGTGAGTTTTAGCTTGGATTCATTTGACATTCATTTTGATTCCTTTTGCAGACTGTGTTTTTATTGTTCCGGGATGTCCTTTTTAACCCCAGTGTGTGGTGTGTCACGTTTAACTTGGTGTCTCCACAGTTCTCTGGTGTCTCCACAGTTCTCTGGTGTCTCCGTAGTTCTCTGGTTTGAGTGGACTCTTCCGGTTGCTCCTCTCTCAATGACTTTTTCCTCATCTTACTGTACGCTCGCTCTCCTCAGAAAAGTAGATGACTATTCCCAGTTTTCAAAGGTTCTGGACTTGCTTTCTTATAGATTACTAGTTATTGGAGGCAATCTTAGTCCAGCACTAGTTGAAACAAAAGTTTAAACAAAAGTTTGAGGCATTCAGACCACTCATCTTGAGAGAACTGGGTTGCAAATATATCTGAGAACAAAAACACTCACTATCTTTGCCTGGTGATTATAAACCTGTTAGTGTCTCATCTGAATGTGTCTGTCACCTGTAAGATGTCCAGTCTGGATGGACTGGGCTTTTGTTTTTTTGCCATTTGTGTTCTGTCAGCCTATTCAAGCTGACATACAGATTTGTTTTGTTGGGTCTGTATACAAATGCTCTTATTTCCTGACCTTGCTGGGTTCTGACAGTCTCTTTAATTTGGACCAGATAATTTTTTGCTATCTTGTCAATTTTATGTTGCGTTAAAGAAAATTGCAATATTTTGTCCAGAAGTTTTAGCTGTTTTCAGTAGAAAAAGTTGCTGAATTCTCTAGTTTTAGTTTCACAATCCAATAAGAATGTCCTCAATATGTATCTTGGGGGGAAAAAGTCATACTCAAAGCACTCCCTTACATCAAGAGATCGGTCAGTCTGCTTACTCCTGAGCTTTCTTGTTCTGTTGTTTTGGCTTTTCTTTGCTACAAGGTCTTGCTCTGTAGCCCAGTCGGCTACACAGTCCATCTCCAGAGCGCTGGGCTATGTAGTATCATACCTATATTTCTCTATTCACCTATCTTTGAATTCTAGTGGCAGGGAAGATCCACAGTTTTCTTCCAACGTAGTTGTCCTTTAGGCAGATTTTAAAACAAGAAACTCTTGGCTTTGTGGTCTTTGAGAAGAGTCTCAGAGAGCAAAGAATCTGGAGAGACTTCTCTTTGATGCTTGATACAGCTGTGCTGTTGGAGTTAGGAAACTGCTAATGGTGTTCAGCTTTCAGTGTTGGGCCATTAAAGAGAGAACAAACCAACCTTGCCCTTGGGGGTCCTTGGAGAGTCTTACCTGGGTTGCCTCTCCAAGTGATGACAGTCTTTAACCATCATTGGCAGTACAAGATGCGGGTGGGCCTTAGAGCCAGACAGCCCCTCTCACTTAGCACTTTCAGGTTTTGTAGGTTTCTCTTTTATTTACAAACCATTGGTGATGATACACAGATCAAGCTGGGTAGTTAAAAGTTTAAGAAATAGGAAATATATGGGCCAGTGAGATTGCTTACCGGTAAAGTGTGCTTCCAAGCCTGCCAGCCAGAGTATGATTTCTGGAACCACATGGTGTAAAGGGAGAACCAACTACTTGTCTTCTAACTTCTGCATTGGAGCTTGCTTCTGTGCGGTCGCATGGTCTCGTCGGTTAGCGCTACTTGGTGGAGATATCTCTGGACAGAGTGCATTAGTTTATATTGTCTATTTAGCATGTTTTAGAAGCCAACATAAACTGTCATCATCATTTAAACAGTGATTCGGTTGTCATAGTAGCTGCTGTACTGTCTGTGCCCTGTATGGTTTGAGAACTATAAATGAGGTGTTGGTGCTAATGGATAGGCTAGAGGTAGCAGAAGAAGGTGGTGCTAAGCTCGTATGCACTGGGCATAGAGGAAGACAGGGCAGCTGAGGAAGAAGATGGAAAAGGGAAAGAGAAATCTGGAGCCCTGGCAGACAGGAGGAAAACTACACAGCTTTGTAACTCTTAGTGGATGTTAGGATACTCTTTTGACTGTTGTTTTATTTCAGCATTTGTAATTGTAGAGTTCTAGAGAGTCCTTCCCTACCCTGCATTTCTACTTATTTTCTGTCCCATTCTTAGATTAAGAATATTTTGTCCTTTAAGGAACTTTAGAATATTGGTATAGACTTAGCTTAAACTGAGTCTTAGTCCCTAATCCAGGGCCTGTTTGCTCTACCAAAGCCTTCTATTTTATTGATTTCTCTGTGTAGTTGCTTCTGGTTTCAATGAATCTGGTAAGTCATAAGATTTATGATTATACATGTTTTGAATGACTATTAAGATAAATTCTCACCACTTGAAAAAGTTTTTTCCTTCAACTTGAAGAGTTAATGATACACAGAATAAATTATATTGTTAGGGTCTCAAAATAAGTCTTAAACAATTTGTGTTCCTCAGAAGCATTTAAGTATGTTATCTAGAGCCCACTCCACCCCACGTGGCTCAGACTGATCTTGAAAACTCTATGTAGTACAGATTAACCTTTAACTTCTGATCCTCCTATGTGCTGGGATTATAGGCATGTGCTCTCATACCTGGTTATATATGCAGTGTTGGAGATCAAACTAGCAGTTTCATTTTTTTTGTGTGTGTAGGGAATATTAAAATAAAACTTTCATTTTCTTCAAAAAATTTCAAATTTGGAGCCTTTGAATTTTTCCTAAGTTTAGTTAGATACATTAATTAGATTACATAAGTATATGTAGTTTAGTATAGTTTGTATGTGTCAATCAGACACGGAATTTTGTATAATGTTTTGCTTATTAGGTTTTTTTCTTTGCCAGCTTTATGTGTGCTGTGTGAGGACAGAATGATAAATAAGTCAACTGTGTGTTTTCTCTTATGCAGAAAGTTAAGGTCTAACTTTCATTACATAACATTATCCGATCAAGATGATGGACAGTAGAAAATATGGATATGCTTAGAGGGATGTTTTATTGCATAGTAAGCGGAAAGCTGTATGGGAAGGAGCACTTAATGTTTGGAGATGAAGTGGGAAGAAGAGCAAGGGACTAGGTAGGAGCTGAGGAAGGTGACGCCAGGATGTGTTGAGTAAGTTTGATGGAGTAGGTATTTTAGGTGTGGCAAATATGTTCTTGGCATAAATACACTGGAGAGATCCTTTCCAAGGAAGGGCCTGAGGGAATGTCTCACCGCCGATCACACAGGCTCCATTAGCACTCCTCTGTATGGGATAGAAATTGGACCCAATACAGTGTATCTGCTTTGGAGGAGCAGACTTGACGTCAGATTCCACAAGGTGATGCCAGTCTTGCTTGGTGGAAAAGTACAGCACTGGGTGAATTGTTTTCGTTTTTTTAAATTTGTTTTGCTTATGCTTCCTAAATGAGAAGGTTGTGCAGTGAGCAAAGGAGCTTGAATTATAGGCACAACCCAAACCTGCTCCTCAGGAATGTGGATTCCTATAAGGCTAAGAGGAGGGGACAGATCAGAGCCTGGAGATCTGGGTCAGCACAGTTAATGAACTTGAAAGAATAGGGCTAGTCAAGGAAGGCCTCGTCCTCTCAGCGTGACAGCACGCTGCTTAGCTTGCTGTCGTCATCACCCTCTGTAAGCAGTAAAGGCTTTGTTTAGTGAGTACCATGTGTCAGATAAATTGCTCAGTATTTTACACTTACAGTTTATTTTAATCTTATAAAACTCTATGAAAAAAATACTAATCATTCCCCAATAAACAGGTAAAAAAGATTGAGAAAGGGTAAATGTTATGCCGTGGAAAAAGGTTAATGATGAATCTGAGCACAGGAAGTAGGAAGGAATACTTTGATAATTTTCATTTTCTTTCATACTTCTTGGTCAGTGTATAGAAATGTTCTGCCTTCTAAATTCTGATCATCATCAAAATTCGGTTACTTTCTCTGGAAAACCTGTTTGACTTCTATACACAAAGAGTATTGTGCACTCTGAGAATATATACACCAGAAGCATTTAGTGTACGCCAGACTGTTGAATGACCATGTTGCTTGAAAAGATGGTCAACACAATATCCTTAGAATTTTAAGTTCCAATATATTTGCATAGTTATTTGTCAGTGTAAGACCAGGTTTACTTATCCTTCACTTATTCTAAATAAGACCAGCTAAAGGGGCTAGAAAGGCAGCTCAGTGATTAAGAGCATGGTCTAGAGGACCATGGGTCAATTCCCAGCACCCACAGGGTTACATCTCTAACTCTAGTCCCAGGCAATCTGACCTCTAAGGGCACTGCATGCATGTGATACATAGACATTTATGCAGGCTAAACACCATACATAAAAATAATAAATAAAATGTTAAAAAATACCAGTTACAGTTCTGTGTTCTCATTCCTAAATAAGCCACAAATTATACTGTTTATGATTTTTGGTTTTGGTTTTCCTTCATTCAGTAAAGCACACTGAATGAAAACATCTCAGGATTTTTGTGGCCCTTTCCCTGGTGTTAACATAGTTGTTTCTCCCACATCTGTTGTGATAGCATTATTTTTAGTGGCTCTTCCTTTCCTGCCTTCCCAGAATCCTCCTACCCATCTATCTACCCCTGCCTTTTTCCTTCTTCCCTTCCCTCCCCCTTTCTAAGTCATCCCATTAAACTCAATTAAATCATAACACATAAACATTTTTGACAGGAAAACCAGTGAATTTTGTTGTTGTTGTTTTGGTTTTTTTGAGACAGGGTTTCACTGTAGCCCTTGATGTTCTGGAATTTGTTCTGTTGACCAGGCTGGCCTTGAACTCTAGAGATCTGCCTACCTCTGTCTCTGGAATGCAGGGATTAAAGGTGTGCACCACCAGGCCCAGCCCAGTTGACTCATTTCTGTGGAAATCAAAGTATATGGACGAACTATAAGAATGGCTATTACTGTGACTACTTAACATGTTCTAGGCTTTGCACAGCGTTTTACCAAACAAGAAAAAACTCCTGGTTAATCTATAAAGTTGGTTAACAGAGATTTGTGGTGGAATCCCTATCATACTATCTTATCTCATACTCTGCATAATTGTTCCTAGTATCACTAGACTTTGAGTTACAGAGGTTTTTACTTTTGAAGGTCTGGCAGAGTGACTGGCACATAATAGTTGCTCAATAAATTCTCCTCCATCTTCTCCTCCTTTTTTCTTCTTTTTGTTTTTTTGTTTGTTTTGTTGTTGTTGTTGTTGTTGTTGTTTTGAGACAGCATTTCTCTATGTAGCCCTGGCCATTCTAGAACCCACTCTGTAGACCAAGATGACCTTGAACTCAGAAACCCACCTGCCTCTGCCTCCCAAGTGTAGATTAAAGGTGTGAGTCACCACCGCCTGGCCCTAATAAATTATTCTTAATTGGATGAGTCTCATATTAGGCTACAGTAGTATTGAATATGGATCAACACGAACATGTATATATGTTTATTCTGGATCCCATAAAATTTTTATTCTTAAAAGCAGGTCATGTGTTTCAGACATCTGTGATATTTATGTTTCCCGTGACTGTAGTAAATGTGCAGCATACACACTGTTATTAGGCAAATCCTTTATCTGTTCCTTTTGCTCCTCAGTAGTTCTACCTTGTGACACTGAAGCAAGGCCTGTCTGCATACTTGTCATGCAGAGCATGGGGCCCTGCCCTGGCAGATCAGTTTGACAGGGTTCATTTCAGGAATGGCACTGGCTTCATAAGGCTTCATAGTTGCTGCTGGATGCTACTGCAGTAAATGGCTTCACATGGGTGCTTTTGTTTGTCATAGTTGTGAATAAGGATTGTTTCCCACAACTCCCTCTTACACGTTGAACTCTGACCCCAGGAAATGCCTTTGGCATCATGTCCTAAAACATCTTTATGATCCATATGTAGCATTTTTCTTTTCTCTTTTCTTAAAAGTCCACACCCTCAAATTTTCCATGCTTCTCATTCTTTCTAAATAATCAGCTGTGTATTTGTTTCTCGGTGGTCTGATTTTAAATAAAAGGATCTTAAGGCTAGTGAGGAGTTTTTGCCTCTTAGGACTGAGGGTGTTGATAGAGGAGGGTTCACTTGTGAAAAGCCATCCTGGGCTTTGTAGTAAGATCAACTCAGAAGGAAAAGCCAAAAACCAGATAGCTCCCACATGCTCTAGAAAACAGACATCTAGGTATCATCACTTTATGTGTACTCTTCTAATTTTGTTTGTGTATTGATTACTACATTGCAGCATTTAATTAATTTATTTTTGTACTGGGAGCCTTTAGATAAATACTAGAAATTTGTCAATTGTCCTAAAGTTGGAATGGAACTCTTAGGTCTGAGCCTGCTTGTTTTCCTTAGGAATGTGCAGGCCAGCCAAGTCAGTGAGGTCTAAATAAAGCACACGGGACTAAGGGAAAACCCAGGTTGCTGAAGCCTCACAGAGAATGAGCCATCGGCCCAGGCTCTTACGTGTGCCGTGTAGTCTAGTTACAGAGAGAGGATGCTGACACAGGAGGCTCTCCTGACTCCGGAATAACATAGCGAGGCCCCTCTTTCAAAAAAGAACAGTGTGGCACTGTAGAATTTTTAAAGTTCAAAACCGTTTTGTACTTTTTCTTCCTGGCCTCTTAGGTCATGCTGTTTTAACTTTCCCCAGTAACAGAACGGACCCCCTTTTCTCAGTTATGCTGTTGGTGGTCAGTGCCGCCTTTGCTCCCTTCTGCTCGTCGGTCTAGATTTCTCCCAACAGACCACATTTACTGCCTTCAGGTATCTTTCCAGTGTTCTCTGGTATCTATCATTTCTCTCACTTCCTTTGTTCTCTCTTTCAGGCTACTGTTTCTCAGTCCCTGGTGACTTGGTTTACATTTCTCTCTCTGAAGCTTGCTGAACACCTCACGGGCCCTCCATCCCCTGCACTGGTTTAAGAGTTGCTGCTGTAGCAGGTTCCTTTTCTTACAGTATCTCTACACCACGGCGTCTCTGGCTTTGCTGATACTTTTCTTCAGTTGAAACCTGACATGCCTAGCTTTTGCAAATGTTGGGGATTACGTGTTACTTGAAATTTGATCATTTATTCTAAAATCATTTTTTCCAAAGCTGGCTGACTCTCATTCTCCTGCCTTACCAGCCCCTTAACCTTGGCTCAGTTATTCAGCCTTAGGCTTTCCTGTCCTCTTTCAGCCATGTGAGAGTGGCAGTGGCATGTGGATGCTTTGCAGTTCTGTTTGTTTGTTTTTGTCTTGTTTTTTTTTTTTTGCAGTCAGTGTTGCATTTTGTTTATTTACATTGTTAGCTTTCAAAATCACTTATCATGGCACTCCATCTATTATATGCAGGGCTATCTTGTTACAGGCACTGAGAATGATCGGACGTGTGCTTACTGCATCTCCAGTAATTTTCACTATAATAAAGAAATAATACAAATAATTTTGACAATCAGACAAATCCATCAGCAAATATGATGTACTTTTAGGGAAAACATTTCATCATTGACTTTGTATTAAGTACATTTCTGGGTAAGACTTCATTTCCAAGGCATCTATTATAATATATTCCAACATACATTTAGTGGTAATTGATCAACATAAAGCATTAAAAATATAGTAGCAGTTTACAGAACTGTTAACTTTACCTATTCATATGCATGATACATGTTTGTTGTACCTTGTGGTTCTTTTTTGTTTTGTTTTGTTTGTTTGTTGATTTTTTTTGCGACAGGGTTTCTCTGTATAGCCCTGGCTGTCCTGGAACTCACTCTGTTGATCAGGCTGGCCTCGAACTCAAAAATCCGCCTGCCTCTGCCTCCTGAGTGCTGGGATTAAAGGCGTGCGCCACCACGCCCGGCATGTACCTTGTGATTCTTGAGATTCTTTTTCTTGGTCCTTTTTTTTTATTGGACATTTTATTTATTTACATTTCAAATGTTATCCCCTTTCCTGATTTCAAGCCCAGAAACCTCCCATCCCATCCCCCCCTCTTCTTCAGTGAGGGTGTGCTCCCACCCTCTGACCCACTCCCACCTCCCTGCCCTCGAATTCCTCTACACAGGGGCCTTCACGGGACCAAGAGCCTCTTCTCCCATTGATGCCTGATAAGGCCATCCTCTGCTATATATACAGGTGGAGCCATGTGTACTCCTTGGGTTGATGGTTTAGACCCTGGGCGCTATGGTTGGTTGGTATTGTTGTTTTTCCTCTGGGGTTACAAACACCATCAGCTCCTTCAGTCCCAGTACTCCTGTCCTTAGCAATTCATGTCCTGTAGATGAAACAAGTTTTCCTAAGTTTTTGTTTTTATCTTCTCCTCTGGTGGACCTGATCTATGCTCTCCTGCCTCCTAAGCAGCAAAATACTAATTAAAAATTGATTGCTTCAAATGTTCTCTTTCATTTTTTTGCCTAATATACATTTCAAATCTCTCCATAATAAGTCTGTTAATATTTCCTACTTATTAGAGTACTATTTTTAAACTGGAGTACTGTGATCCTTCTTTTACATATAAGCCATATCTACTTAAGTGCTTTGTCATTAGCAGCTAGTATGCTGCCTTACGCTCTTTAATTGCTTCTTGTAAATCTGTTGAATTGATATAGGTATCTGTGGAACACTTTAGTAATACAAGCTGGATGCAGGACTTGGAGAGTAGTGGGTAAGAGCAGGGCCATCTTGTCTCCTTTCGGCTTTAGCAATGGTTCCTTAGCTATGGCCTTGTGGAAAATTTCTGGCTTACATAAACAATCCTGAGAGAACATTTGTGATCATAACAGTAAGAATGTTTGTGGGTAGAGAAGACACTGTGACCGTCGGTTCCAGGAGCTGAAGATTGCCACCTGAGCTTCGTAGAGCCCCTGGGCTCTTCCCCCTTCCTTTGGAGCCTCCTCTTGCTTATGCTTATATTGCCACTCCTGAAGAAAGTTTTTCAGAGCTTGATCAGTCTAATTGTCTTGCTCTCATTGTTCATGTTTCTTGTCCCTCCCACTCTCTCTCCCCTGCCCTAGGTCCCAGCAGGTCGGGTCTTTGTTTTTGTTTTTGTTTTTGTTTTTGTTTTTGTTTTTGTTTTTGTTTTTCGAGACAGGATTTCTCTGTGTAGCCCTGGCTATCCTGGAACTCACTTTGTAGACCAGGCCGGCCTCGAACTCAGAAATCTGCCTGCCTCTGCCTCCCGAGTGCTGGGATTAAAGGCGTGCACCACCACCACCCAGCCAGTGTATATGTCTATTGAAGTAGCACAGTAGCCCATAAATGCATACAGTTTAAATATGGGAATTAGCCAAGTGTAGTGGTGTGCACAGGCAGGCAGAGGCAGGCAGAGGCAGGCAGATCTTTTCAAATTTGTACTCAGCTTTAGGCTACATAGTGAATTCTAGGCCAGCCAGTGAGAGCCTATTTTTAAAAAGCAGGGGTTGGGGGTGAGGGCAGAGATTACATAATACTATAAAAATAGTAGTATTAAAAACAAAAGGGAGAGATTAGAAAGGCAACTCTGCTCCTGACTAAAATACACTCTAGCTGGAGAATGCAGTCATAGTTTTGGAGGATGAAGAAATCATTAGGAAGTGGTTGTTCTTGTCATCTTTGATGCAATAAAAATTAAAACATTAGTCAAACTAATACTAAATAAGTTCAGTTGTATCCCACCAATCTTGTAAAGGACAAGAGCAGAATACAAATAAGTAGAAATGGTAAAATAAATTTGACTTATTGTCCTGGAGCCAGTCCTTCTCCAGCTGTATTCCTCCTGCTGTCTTTCAGCTCCATGTAACAATATGGAGCTAAACAAGTTACTGTTGCTTTCTAGAGGAGAACTGGAGCTGCTCAGGAAGGCTGAGCAGAGTCCAGACTCCTACAGAATTGTTTTGTTTCTCCAAAAAACACTGAACTTGCATCTGATATTCAACATTAAGTTTTTCAAGAAAAGTTGGTGTTGAATTCTTCACTGGTTGTCTTGGAATTGAGTTAGGAATTTGTAGGCGCTAAGATTAATATACTTAGAGTTGAATTTTCCTCATAGTTACATAGTGGTCTAGTTTTTGTTGTTGTTTTTGCTTTGTGGTCTCTTGTGTGTTTTGACTGAATATACTGATTGGTAACGTTTTACTTTTGTGTATTAGGCTTAAGAATATGAGCATTATGATCATTAAAATTCACGTAGTTATGTTTACTTTAATCATTCTGTATTAATTTTAACAAGTCTTTATAAATATGCTTTAATATTAATTGCAGAAAGTTGGAACATAAATAACTTTAAAAACATCAATTTTCTACAAAATAAAAAAATTTAAATTTACAATTCAAAGTTAAATTTCAATTTATTTTTGAAAACTAAGATTTACATTTAGAAATTATTTAATATAGGTATATATACATAAATCAAGATGCATAGAAAAGTATACAGAGATGTATAGAAATATATTAAAAAGTGTAAAGTATTTCTCTCTAAGCCATCTGCAAAATTTTTTACAGATAAATTTCACATAACTTATTGAGCATATTTCTAGATTTTACATATGCGTGCTCATGAACATGCCTGATGCTTATCGTGTTTACATTTACCTTGGAGATAGCTGGGTTTTTAATGTTTCAAGTCTTTACAATTAATATTTTTCTTCTTTAAGTAACTATGTTGTTCTTAAAATACCTAGAAATGTGCCTAAGTATTTATAAGTTTTATTTGTGGTATGACTGGGCTCTTTTTCATTACATTCTGCCCTTTTTGGAGAAGTCCTTTAGTCCTCGCCATGTTTTATCCCAGTTGGCTTTCTTTCTGTTGTCCTTGTTAAATTATATCCTGCTTAGGTTTTTGTCACCTAACACAAACTAGGGTCATTTGAGAAGAAGAACCTCAACTGTGACAATACCTGCAGCAGATTGGAGGCTCTTCTTGGTTAATGGTTGATGTGGAAGAGTCCAGCTGATGTGTGTGGTGCTGCTAAACTGTGTGGGAAAGCAGGCGGAGCAGGCCACTCAAAGTGTTCTAACCATCGGGCTACAACGTTTCTATAAGTTCCTGTCCTTTCATAAATTGATTTCATATATTCACTTGTTATTTGTCACTATTATAAATAAAATACTGTGTCTACTGCTAAGAAGTGATATTATATAAAAAGGTTATTATAGAGGAATGCAGACAGGCCACATATGATATGAAGAATTAATTGGTACTTATATGATGGGATTTCAGTGATTTTATTATTTTATCTTACATGTTTCAGATTCTGGAGAATTATGCTTTAATAGTCACGCTTACAAGAAATCATGTACTAATTTTAAAACTTATAGGAGTTTCCCAGAATCTTTGTAACTTCTGTCTAGATACTTTTGGTAGAGAACCTGTGAAATCGATAAGCAAAAGTTGTTTTGGTGAACTTGGATTGCAGGCGAGTGAACAAAGGCTTGAGTTGATCTTAGAAGGCTAACCGGAGGAGCTGCTTCTCTGTAGTGCACAGCTCTCTAGTGAACCCAAGCTATGTCTCTGAGAACTTCAGAGAGAAGTTCTCCAGCTTCAGAGAGAGACCCTGGCTCAAAAAAACACAGCGGAAAGTTATTTTATTTTTTCCCCCAATTTTTTTAATTAGATATTTTCTTAATTTACATTTCAAATGCTATCCCGAAAGTTCCCTCTACCCTCCCCACACCCTGCTCCCCTACCCACCCACTCCCACTTCTTGGCCCTGGCATTCCCTTGTATTGGGGCATATAAAGTTTGCAATACCAAGGGGCCTCGCTTCCCAGTGATGTCCAACTAGGCCATCTTCTGCTACATAACAGTGGAAAGTTATCGAGGAGGAGACTGAGCATAAACCTCTGGTCTTCCCACTTGTGCACATGGAAATCAGGTTGTAAAGTGAATCTGTTGCATCATTGGCCTCAAGATTCAGGGCCACCTCACCTGAATTTGAGTTTTCCAAGTTTTTATAATTGACCTGCTTTTAGAACATATTTAGAATAGGGAAGCTCTAACAAAATACCAAGTACTTTATGCTGATTTTTTTGTCATTGTTGTTATTTTTGTAGGGTGACCTTCTATTTCTTCTGTAGAAAAAAAAAAGAATAATGTTGGGTTTCATGAAGTTAATATATATCCTACCACTTCGCTTAATCTGTGTATGATTATCAGAATTTTCCTGTTTCCTTGGGTATGGTACATATATACCCAAGAGCGGTAACTATGCCTCAACAGGTAAAGTGCTGCCCCAGCCTGAGGACTGAGTCTCTGGAGCCCACATGGTAAAGGAGAGAGCTGGTTCTCACAGGTTGTCTTCTAACCCACAAGCACACCTATACATACCCACATTTAAAGAAAATAAACAAGGGAGAAGTCATCCTACTTGGGATAGGAATTAATACATTATGTTGTATGTTTGGATATTTGCATCGTTCAGGTGTGATATATGTAGATATGGAGGGATTCTATTGTGAGTTGATTCTGGTTGAGTATGGTATAGTTGTGGTATAGTTGGATCTTCTTATGGCTTTGATTTCCACAGTAGCTACGTTGACTTATATTCCCACCTGCAGGAGTATGAGTGTTTCTCCTGTTTCTCCTTAGAATATTGTTGTTTTCTTGATGGCTATTCAGATTGGGATGGGATGGAACCTCGGTAGTCTTGGTGTCCTGATCCCTAAGGGTGGTAAACATTTTGTTTGTTTGTTTGTTGGCCATTTGTGCTTCTTAGAGAAGTGTCTGTCTGACTCATTAGTTATTTATTTATTAATCAGATTTTTATTACTTTTGGTATTTGAGTTTCTTGAGCTTTCTGTCCTAGATATGAATCATCTGTCAGACCCCAGCTGGCACAGATTTCACTCTGGTGTCCTTTGTGTCCCAGCTTTTTAATTCCACTCAGCCCATTTGTCCGCTCTTGTTACTCTTTTCTTCATTAAGTGTTTTCAGAGTATCCTCTGCTTGTGTGTTGTTTCCTTGTGATTGCCCCAGCAGCCTGGGAACTTCAGGTTTTACATAGACCCTTTAATCCATTCTGAATTGATTTTTTTTTTTTTTTTTTTTTTTTTGCACAGGAGGAAAGGGATCTAGTTCCACTCATGTACGTTTGTCTTTGCAGCATGATTTGTTGAAAGAGCATGTTCAATTGAACATGACTTGTTGACTGAAAACCACCCGCCTTCACTCCTCTCTTCTCTTTCCAGGCGGTTGGGGTAGGATTGTTTCCCTTTCTTCTTTCACAGTATGATCGCCATTGGCATGATAAAAAATACCTACTCGTGTTCATGTTTATTTAGTATCCAGTTGTGTAGCTGAAGATATTGTCTCAGCACTTCTGGTAGCATCTTTAGGGCCATTGTGGGATATATATTATATATATATATATATATATATATATATATATATATATATATATATATAATATATATATATTAATCAAAAGACTTGGATTGTCCATTGCGATGTTGCAGATGACTATAAAGCATCAGAATGTCTGGAACTACTAATTTACTTGCTTGGCTATTAGTCTGTTTCCATGTAAATACAGTTAATCTACTCATAACTCCTGTGCCTTCCTGTCATTTGACCTTCTTATATTTACAAAAATTGTATTGCTAAATTTATTAAGTAAAGTAACATGTGAAATATTCTGTTATGTTTTATGTATTTCTTAATTAAACCTCCATATAAAAAGATAAGCACTTTTTAAATAATTTAAACTTTTTCAATAGTCATATTTTTGATCTGAGCATCTTGGCGAATGCCTTTAATCCCAGCACTCAGGAGGCAGAGGCAGGATGATCTGTGTGAGTTTGAGGCTAGCTTGGTCTACACAGCCAGTTCCAGGCCAGCCATGGCTACATGGTGAGACCTTGCCTCAAAAAAAAAATTATAATTTTGAAATTTGGACCATTTGGGAATTTTTTGTTTTGTTTTGTTTTGTTTTTTTTCGAGACAGGGTTTCTCTGGTAGCCCTGGCTGTCCTGGAACTCACTTTGTAGACCAGGCTGGCCTCGAACTCAGAAATCCACCTGCCTCTGCCTCCCGAGTGCTGGGATTAAAGGCGTGCGCCACCACGCCCGGCTGGGAATTTTTAACATTTGGAATTATGGCGTCTAGACTGCGTTTATTTAAGATAAGATTATGGCCCAAATTTTAGGACATGAACAGATGAGTTAACACCGAGATGTTCTAGAATCATTGGCATACATTGTGTAGATTAGTTTTAATAGTAGTATTGTGAGTTTGGGGCTATTAGCTCTCTTTTACTAATAAAAGTGGGAATTTAGCAAATTTAAATAATTTGCCACCTCTAAGTAGCAGGACTAGATTTCAGAGGATGTGAAGGATTAAGAAGATCATAAGGCAGTTTTATGACACGTACTTTGGAAAAGTCACCATGCAAAAGCTGGAAGGGAATTCTGTGTTAATGGTTTTCTTTTATTTAGGAAAATACAATGTTTTCAGATTGTCTTAGTCAGGGTTTCTATTCCTGCACAAACATCATGATCAAGATGCAAGTTGGGGAGGAAAGGGTTTATTCAGCTGACACTTCCACATTGCTGTTCATCACCAAAGGAAGTCAGGACTGGAACTCAAGCAGGTCAGGAAGCTGGAGCTGATGCAGAGGCCATGGAGGGATGTTCCTTACTGGCTTGCTTCCCCTGGCTTGCTCAGCCTGCTCTCTTGTAGAACCCAAGACTACCAGCCCAGAGATGGTCCCACCCACAAGGGGCCCTCTCCCCTTGATCACTAATTGAGAAAAATGCCTTACAGTTGGATCTCATGGAGGCATTTCCTCAACTGAAGCTCCTTTCTTTGTGATAACTCCAGCTTTGTCAAGTTGACACACAAAACCAGCTAGTACACAGATGTTTGTTGTAAGAGCAAATACAGTTCCAGTCTGCCAGTTCTAGCGCCCTATGAGTCAGTATAGGGCTGAGGAGATAGCTTAACAGATAGAGGCGCTTGTGTCTGACCCAACTTCTCCATGTTGTCTTTAACGTCCGCAGGTTAAACAGAGGCACACACATGCTTATATGCATGCACACATATAAGTGAAAAAATGTAATAAAAATTAAGAGTCAGCAGAGATTGATAGTATAATTAACATGCTAAAACAGGAAAAGCGGAGGCAGGTAATTTGGCTCATGCCTGTAACTCTAGCACTTGGGAGGTAGAGGCAAGGGGATGGGGAATTTCCAGCTCATCCTTGCCTGCATAGTGAGGTTGAGGGCAGTTAGGGCTTCAGGAGACTGAAATTTTACAACAGGAAAAACAGACTGGAGGCAGATTATTATCTATGAAAATAAATGCAAATGGAAAACATCAGATATAGGGTAAGGTTCAGGCCAGCTCATCTGGCTATACATGAATATTTTTCAGAAAGTGTCTTACAGTCTGCTTTTTTAAATTACTGCTCTTCATTAGCATATATCCTTAATCTTCTAGCATGTGTTATAGTAATATGGTCCTTTGAGTGATAACCTTGTTTTTCTTCCTTTAGAAAAGTAGAATTCTTTTTTAAAATTTACCTTCTAAAGATTTACTTGTGTTACTTTTAATTATATGTAGGTATGTGTGTCTGCATGTGGGTTTGTGCATGTGGGGGCAGCAGCCCGCACATGCCAGAGGCATCAGATAATTTTGTGCCACATGACATGGGAACTGAGAACTGAATTCTGTTCTGGAGGAACAGCAAGTGCTTTTAACCACTGAGCCATCTCTCAGCACTTGGAAAGTTAATCTTTTAAAAGAAATCAATGTTCACAGCTTACTTTGTAGGTTTGTTACAATAACCCATTTATTCTCTTCATTTGTATACCAACCTGCGTACTAATTATTGCCTAGCTCTTTTCTTTCACTCCCGACCCCTTCCTCCCCTCTCCCACTCTCCCCCCTTCACTCCCTCTCTCTTTCCTTCTCACTGACTTTCCTTGTTGAAAAATTTGCTGGCAATAAAATTACATTTAAAAGTGCATCTTTTATTCCTCTTGCTGCCTGTCAGGACGGGATATTTTCTAACTAATCTGCTTGTCTGTTCCTTTCTCAGCTATTTCTTCAGGATGTGTACTTACTAACTTTCAAATAAACACTGTCATTTCTATTTAGCAAAGCCTGACACCTTTTTCTTTCCTTCTACTTTTGTTTTTAAAGCAGGTCTTGCTGTCCATCATGGATAGACCTTGTACAGTTGTGTCAGCCAGCTGGGCTTGAACTCATGGTAATTCTCCTGCCTTAGCCTCCACATGCTGGAATTACAAGCATACACCACTATTCCTAGCTCTCTCTTTTCTTCTTAACTGACTTTTTTCTCTTCCCAATTTGTTCTGAATCTTGCTGTCTTGATGAGAGTATTTTGACATATTGATCTGGAAAAATTCTCCTCTCTTAAATTGTGTTCTAAACTTATTTAAGAACATAGATAATTTCTGATGGAGAATGTTTAAGCATTGCCTAAAACTTTGCATGAAAAATAAAAGGTGTTATGTTTCATGAAGTACTAGTTGTATATTTATGTATATTTATGTACAGAAACTGTTTTGTTTTCAAGTAGGAGATAGTCGTGTGGGCTGGGTCATCTCAGAGTGGAACACTGGAATACTTGGAAAATAAAAGGGGGTTATGGAGGGGAGAGGCAGTGTGCAAAGGTGAAGACAGAAACGTGGGGAGTCTCTGAAGACAGATACTTCAGCCTAGTCTACAAATAAAAAGGAGCAGGAATGTCGCAGTCACTGAGAGGGATGCTTTAAATATTAAGCCCAGGCTCTGGGGAATGTGCCTGAGGTGTAGTCCAGGGCAGGTAACTTTATTGGTTTAAAACTTTTAGAACTCTTGAGCTTTCTAATGATAAACAACAACTGCTGCTGAGCAAACTTCTTGAACCTTACAAGCTCTCCAGCCGTGGAGGCGCGTTCCTCTTTCTCCACATCCTCGCCAGCATGTGCTGTCACCTGAGGTTTTGATCTTAGCCACTCTGATTGGTGTAAGATGGAATCTCAGGGCTGGTTTTTGATTTGCATTTCCTTGATTTGCATTTCCCTGATGACCTAGGACTTTGGACATTTCTTTAAGTGCTTCTCGGCCATTCGAGATTCCTCTGTTGTGAATTCTCTACAGGTATGTATAAAACTGGCCCAGAAATATTTCTGTGAGGAAAATTTTCATAGGCTCATTAGTTTCTCAAAAGGAAAAGCTCATTGTAGAATAAATACCATATTAAAAGTTCACTATTGAGCAGAATATCTATTGCATTATATGTGTCTCCAAAGGTAAATGGGCATCCTGATGGGGTTTATTTGTGTTTACTTTTATAATCACGGTTCCTGTCGCTATCTGTTTCTGGTTCTCTGCATGAATTATGTGCTGCTTTTATATATTTATGTATAAAATATATGTGCCTATATATTTATTATTATTATTATTATTTTTTCCGAGACAGGGTTTCTCTGTATAGCCCTGGCTGTCCTGGAACTCACTCTGTAGACCAGGCTGGCCTTGAACTCAGAAATCCGCCTGTCTCTGCCTCCCGAGTGCTGGGACTAAAGGCGTGCGCCACCACGCCCGGCTTGTGCCTATATATTTTATGCAAGACTTGCTTCTTCTATGACTGAGTTACCAGGCTCACCCTGACTTCATGTCTCTCCTTCATTTACTGATGGAGGGGATTGCAGGCAGTTCAGTTACATTATGCAGTGCAAGTAATTGTGTTGGACATCAAGTAGGGCTCAGTTAATACTGCTAAATGAGTCGCAAAGACCCTAACCTCATTAGAAGTGTGTTGTGAATAGGATTTTTTTTTCTTTCTGTTTTTTTTTTTCTTTTTGAGACAGGCCCTTGACATGTGGGCCAGATACATTTTGCATTCCATTACTATGGAACCCAGGCTGGCCTCAAATTCAGGATCCCCCTGCCTCAGCTTCCTGCGTGGTGGGAGTAGAGGCATATGCTACCATGCCATCAGGATTAATTTTTTTACCATGCCATTTAGTTTTTCTTTTCTATATTCTCCTTTACAACAGTTTAAACTGGTGGCCAGTAGATATTTCTAAACATGAGATAGAACATGTTGCTAGATTTGATCTCTTTATCAGGAGACTGCTATTATTTCATTCATAAGTAAGAAATTTGAAGGAGATTTAGAAAGCTAGTCTTTGTGGGCCTGTTTGCAAATTTGGGGGAGGAAAGAGCTGGCCTCTGAGACAGATCCAGTCCTTGCTTCCATAGTGCCCTGTTTATTTGGTTTCTAACTGTGTCACTATGTAAGTCAGAGCTGCTCCAAATTCAGCCTCAGGTCTGCACTAGCATGGCCTTGCAGTACATGGAAGAAGTGCAGGTTTACCTACTCTAGAGCCCATCACTCAGAAACAGCGGTCTTACAAATGCTTCAGACAGCTTTAAAGATGGGCGGGCAGCCATGTCGTGTTCAAGAGAAACTGCCTAGTGACCTAGAACAGAGAGCATATGTATACCCAGACCTCTCCAGGGAGCAGTTGTAGTTATAAGAAGGCCTTCTGTTGAACATACCCAGATTGAGACCAAACTTCATTATCTTCACTTCTTAGCATAAATAAACCACAGTGCTGACTTTACATTCTTCTCCTGTTGTCTGCATTTAGATTAAAATTTGAGAACCCCCAATTAGTCATGCGTTCTAATGCCTTGTTTTAGAGTTTTATGAAAATGAATTGTCTTTATGGCCCACAACAACTGACCAAAAAAACAGTTGGAAAGGTTTTTTCTTTTTTTCTGAAGATGTATTTATTTATTTAATGTATATGAGTACACTGTAGCTGTACAGATATGGTTGTGAACCTTCATGTAGTTGTTGGGAATTGAATTTAGGACCTCTGCTCACTCCAGCCCAAAGATTTATTTATTATTATACACACGTACACTGTAACTGTCTTCAGACACACCAGAAGAGGGCATTAGATCTCATTACAGATTACGGGTGGTTGTGAGCCACCATGTGGTTGTTGGGATTTGAACTCAGGACCTTTGGAAGAGCAGTCAGTGCTCTTACCCACTGAGCCATCTCACCAGCCCCTTGTGTTTTCAAGACAGGCTTTCTCTGTGTAGCCCTAGCTGTTCTGGAACTTACTCTGTAGACCAGGCTGACCTCTCAAACTCAGAGACCCTCCCTCCTCTGCCTCTTAAATGCTGAGATTAAAGGCGTACAACACCATGCTTGATTTCAATTTTGAATTTAACCCTTTAAAGTTTAGAATGCTGAACAGTTTATAATAATCTTAAAGTATGTGGTACATTTTATATGTTTTAATTGTTTATTAATACTACATATACATATAGATAAACCTGGTTAGGGATAGAAGATTTGTGTCTCATGTTTAACTTTACCTGAAATTCTTGGCCCAAATATGTTTAAAAATTATAGATATTTTAATTTTGGAAGATTTACATAGACTTTACTGGCTGAACATCTCTAATCTGAAAGTCTGAAATCCAAGATGTGTTCTGATGCTCACAAAATTTCAGGCATAGGAACATTTTTGAATTTAGATTTTTATATACAGATGATGTTAACCTATATACATTCTTTTTAACTAATTAAAATGGAAAATAATTTACAAATAAGCGTGGGCCAGGGATTTATAGCTTAGTATATAGTACAGAGTATATAGGTAGAAAGCTTGCCTGGCATTCCCAAGGCCTTAGGTTGAATCCACAACACCACAAAAACAGACTTGACTAACTTCTGGTTTGCCTTGTAGACTGGTGCAATATTCATCCAGTATTGTTTATCTTTTCGTTTACCTGCTTCTATAGATGAGGAATTAAAAGTTCTACTTAGATATAATATGTTAAAAACAAAAACTGTACTGCATCATGGAATTTTACTTTTTAAAAAAATAATTTCAGAACTACCATTATCATGTACATGTACAGAAAATGATTATATGCTGAATTTTGAGTTTTTAACCCATTTGTAATACTTAAAGGATAGCTTCATACCTTATCTTTGACTAGAATTAATTTCTCGACATAGTGTATCCCTTTTCTGGAAAGTAATTTTGTCTGTAGCTGAATAGGCCATTTCTGCCTAGTGACTACCTTGTCACAACGTACAACCTCACCTGGAGGTGAGATGCTTGGTTTCTTCTTTGAATCCAAGAATGGGGTACTGTGAGGAGCAGATATGTCTCAACAACAAATGATTATCTATGTAAAGTAATCTGGACTGTTGTCCTTTGACTTTTCAGCTATTTCTAATTAAAATATCTTGAAAACACCCCGACAATTAACTCAGAGCCATGAATTTGCTATCTGGCCCTTACCTCGTATGCTTGATCATCTAAAATCAACTTGTAATGGCAGTTAGAGAAGGACTAGGTCTAAGCTTTGTATACTTAAATTTTTGTATCAATAGAAGAAATTCATACCAATGAAAACCTTAAATCTGTATCAAAAAAAAAATTCTGTGCCAATGTAAGAAATTATAACTTCAACTTAGTAACAATTATAAAGATTTTTACCAAATGAGATTGTGACTAGACAATCAATTCTAGCTATTTCCTCCCTGTTCAATTTTGACCATTTCTAAATTCCCTAGAAAGACATCTTAGAAAAACCCACCTCTAGATCCCCAACCCAGGGAACCAGGACGACGACTCTTCCTAGCTTCTTCCGGTTGAATATGGGCATTGAGATATCTTTGAAGGGAGTGGAGAAGGGTAGGGAAATGGGGGAGTAGGTTAGGCCTTAGGAAGGCCACGCCAATAATTGTTACTAGTCTCTGATGGCTAAATTCTGACTGGATCTGTCTGAAAAATCCATAACATTGGGAGTTTGAGCAGGTCAGGATGATGAATCTCACCAAAGCTGTACACTCTGCAATATAAAAATCTCAAAACAAAATGTAAGTACCATCTAGATATCTATATGTATTATTTTAGTCTGTGCAGGGTTACAGACTAGTTAGGGTGGAATTCTGCTCTTTGTTTGAGCATGTGAAAGACAGTCTTTTTTATAAGCCTATTTTAATAGTAACCAATCACATAAGTCTTCATTCCTGCCATGTGAGGGATGGTACAAAGAATCTTTATCTTTTTTGATTGATTCACCTGAATCTAGTTCTTCATGGGGTCTCCCTCTGTCATATTTGATCCACATAACTCTGGAAGATGTTCAAAGTCTAATCACCTTTTCTAAAATCACAATCACAAAGACTTTCTCCCAAATTAGTACGTCCTTTAGCCAGTAACTAGAAAAACTTTTAGCTTGACCTTTCTCCCAGAGGAATAATGAAATAACCACAAAACTCAGAATCATACCCATCTTGATAATTAAACAATTTAAAACAAGTAAAAATAATTAAACAAATACTATTTGAGCATATCTTAGGCCTTTCTACTCTGTCAAGCCAGGATTTTTAACGCAAAATTCCCATGGAGCCCACATTAGAAAGAATCCTGCAAGACTTTATTAGAGAATTTTATCTCTATATCATCTTTAAAACAATTAAATCAAATTTCTATTAATGCCTGCTTATAGGAAGCGGGCAGCTTTTACCTTTGCTCTCTGTCTGGAGCCATTATATTTTCTGGATCACGGGCAGAATTCTCCATGTGACTTGGGCAAAATCTGTACCTTATTCTAACTTTAAAAACAATTAAATCAAACTTATTTACCTGCTTATAGGAAGTAGGCAGCTTTTACTTATATTGTTTCTGTTTACAGCAGGGGCACTTAGAGCCTGAACTGGGTCTGTCCCTGTTTCTTTGTTTAGAATCCCAAGCACACTGGAGTCATTCCTGTGCCCACTAAGAAGTAATTCTCCCAATTCTCAGGCCAAGAATCTTAAATTCCGAGAGGATTCGTGCACCACATTGGGCACCATCTGTAGCATGTATTGATAAAAACACAGTCCATGCTATGGCTGGCTAGACACTGGCAACAGTGGTCTCCACACTCCTATGGGCTGTCCCCAATGGTTCCTGTGGTTAGCTGCTACCAATTTACTCTGCACTTCCACAAGACAACCCCTTGTGGCTAGCCTGCAGAAACTGGCTTCCGCTTGCTATAATCTCCTTTGCCCCGAAAAATGACTACTCCAGAGACTTGTCATTTACCAGCTAGGTATAATAATAAATCTTCAACCCCCCAAAATGTCCACACCAAGAACCCAAAACTCAATTGGTATAGATATAAGCTGCACACCTAGATTGGACAAATGTGCCCTACATTATTCAATTGTAGGACCACGTGGTTCTAGATTATCAAACTTTCCCTCTGGTTCCATCTTGTCTCTCCCATCTCTGTCTCTTCTCTCCATCTCTAAAACGTTCAGCTCCGCCTACTCCTTCCACTGCCTAATCCCAGGCTCTTGGCTTATTTGACTAAGATTTCACCTGGCCTCACCTCAGACAGTAATCCACAACAGAGATGTGTTCATTTTCTCTTTTTGTCACCTTAGTTCATGTGTGAGGGCACACACCACTTAATGTTGTGGCACACCTTTGAGGCAGAGGCAGGTGGATTTCTGAGTTCAAGGCCAGCCTGGTCTACAAAGTGAGTTCCAGGACAGCCAGGGCTACACAGAGAAACCCTGTCTCGATAAAACCAAAAAAAAAAAAAAAAAAAAAAAAGAATTTTGACTATAACATTCCAAAACAGTCTGCAAAAAGGTGGCTTGGGAGCTAGATTTGGTAGATGAGTGTGTTTGGCTGTAATAGCTTTTGATTAAAACACTTTAAAAGCATATTGACATGCTTAGGGGACAACCTTTAAGAGGTACAGAGGGAATTTAAGGGGAATTTAAACTCTTTGTCTTCTGCCTCTCAATCATCTTATACCCAGAGAAACATTTATAGGTATTACAAACTTGAATTATTCTTGAGAGGTGTAATGATTTTAGCTGTTTTTCTTTTAAGAAAAGTCAGATGTCGGCAATCCACCCCTCCCCTTTCTCACTCCCCCTTTCCGTTACTGTCTTGTCTAGAATTCTCTGCCAATGTATTTACAATTGTCTGTACTAAAAGCCACTTAGTATCCCTTGATAGATGTTTTCTCTCTCCCCCACTTGCCCTTCTTTTCTTTTCTAGCCCTTTCTTCCTTCTATGTCACGCTCTGCTCCTTTTCAGTTACATAATCCAACACAGACAAGTATAGTGTGAAGTGTTGGCAACCCTCACCTGTAATTTATATTAAAAAAAACAACAACTTTACTTGTAATTTTATATTTTAGAAAAAAACCTAGATGTATACCATTTGTGCTTTAGGCTTGTGCTTTTTATAAAAGGAAGTGGTTTCCATAAGTAGCAACATATGTTTTAAGACTATTTTCCAGAACAAGGTAACAAGATAGACATTACTCTCACAAGACCATCTCTGTTTTCAGAGGTCTTGTTTGAGACACTTATTTCTCCAGGTCTACTAATACTTTTTAATCTGATGGAAAATGCCTTGTACATATAATCTTGCCTGTTTTTTAGTTTGCCATTTTACAATGCGCCAATATACTTGAAAGATACCACTCTAAAATAGCTGGTTTAAAGAATATGTGTATTTGCAGACTAAGAGATGTCACCAATTAGAGGGGAAAGGTGATTCATACTCCTACATCATAGAAATAAATGCCTATTTTTCCATCATTTATTATTACTGTTGTTGTTATTAGTTTGAGTCGGATCCTTGTTATTTTCCTAGGCTTATCTTGAATTTGTATAATCTAGGCAGCTGGTGGATTAGGGGCTAAGTTACAATACAAAGAAAAGAGCAATGGGATCGATGTGTATTCACTTGACATAGTGTCTTGTTATTTAGCTCAGGCTAGTCTCCAACTTTGAACCCTCCTTAGCCTCCTTCATGCAGAGATGACAGGCATGTGCCACCATGCCTAGCTTACATTATGTGGTGGTTTGTATATGCTTGGCCTGTGGGAAATGTGGCCCTGTTAGAGGAAGTGCATCACTGTGGGTAGGCTCTGAGGGCCAGTGATTAAGCTCTGCCCAGTGTAGAAGGAACTCTCCTCCTCGCTACCTGCAGAAGATAGTCTCCAAGATTGAGAACTCTTGGCTCCTTCTCTAGTACTATGTTTGACTGCACGTTGCCATGCTCCCCACTATGATAGTAGTGGACTGAATCTCTGAAATTGTAAGCCAGCTCCAGTTAAATATTGTCCTTTATAAGAGTTGCCATGGTCATGATATCTCTTCACAGCAAGGAAGCCCTAAAATACAATACTTTGACCTTCGCTTCTCTTCTCTTCTCTTCTCTTCTCTTCTCTTCTCTTCTCTTCTCTTCTCTTCTCTTCTCTTCTCTTCTCTTCTCTTCTCTTCTCTTCCCTTCCCTTCCCTTCCCTTCCCTTCCCTTCCCTTCCCTTCCCTTCCCTTCTCTCCTTTTTTAAAATATAGATTTAATGTATATGAGTACACTGTAACTGTCTTCAGAGGTACCACAAGATGGTATCAGATCCCATTACAGATGGTTGTGAGCCACCATGTGGTTTTATTGAACTCAGGATCTCTGGAAGAGCAGTCAGTGCTCTTAACCACTGACTTAACCATCTCTCCAGTCCCGACATTTTTCAAAGTTTGTTTTGAACATCGTTTTAGTGTATTTGACTCTTAGTTTCCTTCTGTTTTTCTATTGAGTTCTTGGTGGTGTTATACTGATTTGTAGGTATTCTGTGTGTATTAAGAAAAAAAAAAAACTCTTGTGATTTGTGCTACTCATAGTTTTGTTTTGATGTTTTTCAGGAAGTAACTCATTTTTCAAAATAGTTCTTCAGCAACTATTAAATTCCTGTTTAAAAATTTTAGAGGACATACTGTTTTAAAAAATTAGGAAATATTTATTAGTCTTTTATGGCTTCAGGATGTACCTTAGGAACAACAGCCAGTGTTATCTACTGGTCTCCACACTCACCAGCACATGTACATAGACATAAATATAAGTGAAGAAAGAAGCAGTGTGGTCTCCTTTAGCCCTTCTATGTGCTCTGCCATCGATCGCACTTTATACCTTTAGACCACTTCTCAGTTTTAAATAATCAGTATTTGAGTTTGTTTGAGGTTGTCTGGTATCATGGGTGTGACTTTGGAAGTGACTATAGAACTATAATGTGTTTCAGATCTTTAGAGCTTTTGGGAAGGAGGGTGCCTCAGCAGTTAGGAACCCTTGCTGGTTTCTGCAGAGGACATGGGTTTGATTCCCACCACTCACTCAGTGACTCTGTTGTCTGTAATTCCAGTTACAGGGGGATCCAGTGTCCTCTCCTGGCTT
This sequence comes from Mus minutoides, assembly GCA_902729485.2. NCBI lineage: Eukaryota > Metazoa > Chordata > Mammalia > Rodentia > Muridae > Mus > Mus minutoides. Next base: position 301,172 of record LR750238.1, on the reverse strand, counting down.
CCACAGGCACCAGGCGTGTGTGTGTTGCACATTTATACACAAAAGCAAACACTTCGTACACATAAAATAAAATAGCCATAAAAATTGAAAATACTTTAGAGCTTTTAAGTACCTTTGCTTGCTTATTTTTTATTTCTATGTGAACTTTAGAATTCCCATGTCTGGCACTTTAAATTTTTCATTAAATTTGCTGGTGGCTTGCAAATTATTAATTTAGAAAGAAGTAAAGTCTTGTAATATTGAGTTTATTTAAAAACATGAAAATTTTTTTATCAGTTCATATCATTTTTTTTGCTATCCCTTAGGAGAGTATTTATAATTAAAGAAAAAAAAAGAAAACAAAAACAACACAAATGCTTTCAATATCTGTTTTCTTGGAGTTTTATAGTATTCAGCCATATTATTTAAATGATTTGCAAATATTTTCTCTTTCTATTTTTACATCTTTTTCTCAGTATCTCTAAGCACATTGCTTAATGATAATGTAGAAATGGCTATTTTTATTTTGCTTCTATGTCGTTGGCTTTTGGATTGAGATGGAATCTTTTTTCAAGGTTTGTATTTTGTATCAATTTTTCTTTAAAAAGCCAACAAGAAAAATCTTAAGCTGAAAGAAAAGTTGAGAGGACCATTCAAAGAATTTGTTTTTCCCTGAACTATAAGGGCTAGTTTCCAGCTGACCTGATAGTCTGATGACGCCAACTGAATACTCCAGTGTTTGTTTCATACAAACAGTGCAGTCCTGTGTGACACTCAATATCAACCTCAGAAAGTTCACACTGGTGTATTAGTACTTTTCAGGCTCCATCCTTGTTTTATCGCCTGTCTCACTCTTTCTGCATAATCCATTATAGTTCAGAATCACGCCTTGTATGTGGTTCTTCCACCTGAAACAGTTTTTCTGTGGCTTTATGAATTAACACTTTTGAAGATCACAAGAAAATTGATGTGAAAGGACTCTCATGTTGAGTTTCCTCAATGTCTCCTTCATCTTTTATAAAAATGTCTCATAACTGAGTTGTAAATGTAACTTTTTTTCACTGGTGGAATTGTCATCTCAGAGGCTTCCTGCTGAGTAGGCTCACCCTTTCTAGTTCTTTCTGAACTCTGGCTGGCTGGTCAACTCAGCTGTTCTGTCATAAACTCCTCTCCAAGCTGACTGATTCAATCTGGGCTCTCTTGACTTCTCACTGAATATCTCTGCTTGGCCTCAAACTAACTCTGCCAGTCTGTTCTAATCGTCTGCTTCCCGTTCTCTGGCTACAGCTGCAGACTGATTAGAGCTGATGGTGCTCAACTCCATGGTACTGCACTCACTACCCTGACCTCACACCCACCCTCTCTCCCTCCCTCCGATGCTCTCAATAACTTCTCAAATAACTCCTCTTCCTCTGCTGTTCTCGTGAGAATTGGGTGTGTCCTATCTGACTCATTCTGTCAAGTGTTTCTCTAATTTGTCACTTTGTCCCTCAACTGGATGTCACTTTCAAACAAGACTGGTTCCTTTAAGGTAAAACTAACTTTACCTTAGAGATGTCTACTAAGGGTGTGTCTGTATTACAGCCAGAGGGATTAAAGGTGTGTGGTGTGTCTGCATTCCAGCCAGATCACACAGACCTAGGTCTTTGGATGTGATCCTTTGCCAGAGCTGCCATATTGATGGATTAAAATTCCTTTATGTCTTCTCCCTTTCTGTTTAAGCTAATAATCATACACAGTTTAATAATTAGGACAGAAACAATCATTAATCCCATCAATGTAACAGTCCAAATGTCCTTAGGAAGATCTGCTGATGAGATGGTCCTTGTCCTGTTAAGTGTGGTCCTGATCATCTGTCCTTCAGCAAGTGTCCATTTCAGCATCAAGGTTTCCAGTCTGCCAGTCTGGTGAATGCCCTGTCCTTCTTTGGTAGTTTGTTGAGCTGCCCCATGAAGGGGATATCAGCTTTCTACATCTTCTGAGTTGCTTTCTGTCTGCCTTTCTTCCAAGTTGTGCCTTTCACATGGAAGCTTCTCTTACTTGGATCCAGTCTTTATCAATTTTAATGGAACCCATAGTCTTTCATCACCTGTGGAAATGTTGACAAAACCTTCCCCAATTTCACATACTCTGACTTCCATTCTGATGTTAACACATCTGTACACAAGTTGATGTAATTTAGCAGTTCTGTCTCCAGCCCAGTGCCTTTCAGCAGCTCTGGTTCTTGCCTCACTCGCATTAAAAGTGTAAAGTTAATAGAGCACTACTCCATCTGTTTCTGAACTGACAGAACAGAGAAGCAGGTTGTAGGAAGACAGGCCAGGGGCCAGTGGGTTGGAGACTCAGTTGCAGTTAGACCATGTTAGAGGTTAAACTGTAGAACCATCCAGGATCAGAGACATGTCAGAAAGTCAGAGACAGCCAAAGAATATAGCAGACGAAGTTTGTAGTTTGTGGTATTATTACCTGGTTTGGCTGCACTGATTAGGTTCCTTGTTTTTAACACTAGTTTTTAAAGTGTATCTGTTTGTCAGTGCAATTGGTTTCTTCGTGAGATTGGTCAGGCTGACACTTTCTTGCAATGAGCTTTCATTTTTTTCTACTTGAAGTGCATGCACCATTATTCTACTTATGTCATTTTAGAATATATATCTTCTCTCTCTATAACACACACACATATACACACACACACACATATACACACACACACACACATATACACACACACACACACACATATATTCATTTAAAGCATTTTAGGATCTTTGAGTACTGAACAGATTCTATGGACATTCAGTGCCTTCTGTTGAGCTAAATGTGAAGGCCTGTTTCTATATACAGTTGAATTGTTGTCAGCCTTTTAATTATTTTAATAAGGAAAATGTCTTTTTAATTGAAATAAAAATTTAAGAGATTTTTTGAAATAAAAATAAACACATATTACCTATTTATAATTTGAGGTTATGAGAATACTGGCAAATTGGATTTTATATTCATTGTGATACTAAATAAGTAGAATTGAGTCTTATTTAAATTAAATACAGCCAAGTTTATTTCTTTACTAAACCACAGTTGGACAATCCTCGGACTTCTTTAGGTATGTTTTAAAGTCATTCTTTCTTTTTTTTAATGGAAAGCAGTGCACATATGCAATCAACCTTGCTGTCTGTCTCTGTGGGTTGGCATGGCAGAAATGGGTGAGAGGAGCGTGGGCAAATAGTAAATCAGTGGTTATCTTAGACACATCTTGTAGAGAGCTCCTTCCAGCCTGTATAGAGACTTCAAATTGCAAACATGAGCTGACATTCCAGCACTTGCAGTTCTTTAAGTACAGATGCTACCCTCAGTGGCCCAGCTCCTGAGAAGCTGCTCTTCCCGCTCCCTTTTCTCCTGAAGCTCACGTTGCTTCTCATCCCTCTCATGATGAAATGCACATTCAATTTGTTGAAGATCTGGCATCTGATTGGCTATTCCATTTTCTCTCACGTACTACATTTCCTCAAAGGAGATGAAAAGAGAGAGCTATTTATTGTTCGTAGGGTATCTAGGATTAAGTTAAGGTCTCTCTTGTAAAATTTAGATATATCATGAAACTTTTAAAATCTCATAGATATATGCAGTACATCTTGGTCATATCCATCTCCCACGCCCTCCCTTCAGCTTCCCAACCCCCCCATGCTTCCCCAACATGTCCCTGTCTTCCTCTCGACTTAATGTCTTTTAAAAAAATACCCTACAGAGTCCAGTTAGTGCTGCCATAGGCCCAGTGTGTTCATCCACTGAAGCCCAGGTGGCCTGCCAGTGCCCACTGCACCCCCCAGGAAGGACAGCATAGTCCTCCCCACTGCACCCCCCAAGAAGGGCAGCATAGTCCTCCTCCCCACTGCACCCCCCAAGAAGGGCAGCATAGTCCTCCTCCCCACTGCACCCCAGGAAGGGCAGCATAGTCCTCCTCCCCACTGCACCCCCCAGGAAGGGCAGCATAGTCCTCCTCCCCACTGCACCCCCCAGGAAGGGCAGCATAGTCCTCCTCCCCACTATACTCCCCAAGAAGGACAGCATAGTCCTCCTCCCCAGCCATCAGGTGCTTTTTGTCTTCTCCTTGAAGGGTGGGTGGGCATGAAGCCCTCCTCCCTTCTGTGCTGAGTGTTCAACTCTCTTGATCTTAATTATGAAACTCTTAATTTGGAAGAATTTATAAAAATTTGGTCATTTTACTTTTCCATCTTCATTCTTTATAAAAATGAAAGTTCTTCCAAGGTATAAAATACCTAATACGTTGCACAAACTGCTTGTCCACTCTGTACCTTGTTTGTCATTCCTGGGTTCTTAGGGAAGATGGCACCACATGCTGTCAGGCCCTCGTCTGAAGTAGACTGCTCAGGTCTCCTGTGGATAGTTTTTCAAATCAAGAGTTTCCCCTGTTAGTTTGCATTGTGACCGATTTGAAAAGGAATTGTATTGATTGTCTGCTATTCTAAAAGCTCTTTTAAAATGTAGTGGTTCTGAACTGAGTTTTTCTTTCTCTCCTTTTCAGGCTCAGATTGCTTTCCTTCAGGGGGAGAGGAAAGGTCAAGAAAATTTGAAGAAAGATCTTGTGAGGAGGATCAAAATGCTGGAATATGCTCTGAAGCAGGAAAGGTAATTCACTAAAATCCCATGTCCCGCCATTTTTACTCTTAGGTTCCTAAACTAAAACCATATTGTAATACCGTGTGCTCTTGAACCCAGAGCATCGAATAGACATCCTTATATGATTGCAGTTCAATAAGGCGGGTGACACGCTGTAGAACATTTTACACACTCCTTCACACTCTGCTTCTTCCTCCATGTAGACTGGCATCCATTCCTCTCTGGTCCACATTCCACTTTTTATTATTTATTTACTTAGCTTTGTGTGTTTTGAGGCCGGGCTTCATACAACCTAGGCTCTAGTCCCAGCCTCACCCTTCATATCCTCAGTTCTAGCTCTGTGTCATCTGCCTCTTAATTCTCAAGGTCTTACGGGTGACCCTGCCCGTCTGTTGCTTGTTTTTTTGTTTTTTCCTTTTAATGTAGTTTTTGGTTGTTTGTTAGTTTATTTTTCCTTTCATGGTTTTGAAGATTGAGCCCAGGGTCGTGGGCCTTCTGTGTAAGTAAGTACTTTACCATTTAGCTACATGCCCAGTGCTTAGCCATTTATAGAGTAATATTCTATTTAATTTGTACAGAAGATTCTATAATTTCTCCTTTTTGTAATGCAATAGTTTATTTAAAAGTTGCTCTGATAGTGTCTTTTCATAAACTGGGTTTTTTGTTTGGTTTTGGTTTTTTTTTTTTGTTTTTATTTTTGTGTTCCTCTGAGAGATGTCTTTATCTCTCCAGGGGGAAGGCCTTCTTATTTTGGTAGTGTTACATTTGGGTCATAAGTAAAGGAAAATAGGTCACATGTGAGAGTTTAGGAAATAAATTATCATGAGGATTAAGTTTCTTCAGTGGCTAATTTTTGGACTTTTTTCTTGTCAGCAGTCTGAAGTGGTTCATTATTTCCAGTAATCTGAACATCTGATAACCTGATATTAGAATGCTCTGTTTTGGTCATTTTTTTGCCTTATTTTTGATAGTCACTTGCTTTTCTTTCATTTTTGAAGTTGGCAAATGGACTGGTGTTTTTTTTTTTTTAATTATTATTATTTTTAAAAACACCATAAAATAACATAACATGAAATAATTTTAAATGTTGAGGAATTGACACACAGAGATTTCTCTTGCTGATGAAAAATAAATGGATTTTCCCACACCTTAAGTTTAGTGAAAGCTATGTTAGGGAGACAGAAAGGAAAAAAAAAAACCAGCTTAAGGATAGGTCATGTGCAAGTGCTTAAGACCTGGACTATCCTCACTGCAGGCTCCCTAGCGGTGGGGAAACATGGACAGAAACACAAGTCCTACTGTGAGCAGCTACCGTCTATGCCCTAACCTACTTTCTGTTGCTGTGACAACCTACCAAAACTAACTTGGTGAGGGAAGGTTTTATTTTATGTTAGAACTCCCAGGTCACAACCGATCACTGAAGTCCATCAGGGCAGGATACCATGGTAGGAACTGAAGCAGAGATCATGGAGGAGTTCTGCTTACTGCCTTCTTCCATTTGCTTGCTTTTTCTTCTTCATTTAAAAAAATTATTTATTTTTATGCTTATGGTTATTTTTCATGCATGAGTGTTTGTGTATCACATGTATGCCTAGTATCTGTAGAGGCCAGTAGAGGATTTTGGGTTCCCTGGGACTGGGGTTACAGATAGTTGTGAGTTCCATGTGGGTGCTAGGGATTGAACCCTGGGCCTCGGGAAGAGCAGTGAGCATTCTTAACTGAGCCATCTTCCTAGCACCTTCATTTGCTTTACTGTAATACCACTTGGGACCGTCTGCCCAGGAGTAGCACTGTCCACAGTGTGCCGAGCCCTTCAACTTTAATCTCCAATCAAGAAAATGTTCACAGACAGGCCCACTGCCAATCTGATGGAGGCAATACCTTAGTTTTGGTTTTCTCTTTCCAAGATAACTGGAGTTGTGTCAAGCAGTACAGTGTCTAGACCTAGAGACTTAAAACTAAGGAATTCTGTAGAGTCACAGGTCAGATCTCTCCAGACGGAATCTACCATTTACCATGACACCATTTGTTACCTATAAGAGAGTAGAACTGAAACACACCAATACTGAAGTAAACAGAAATGTGTGTGCATCTGTGTGAGCATATACACTATAAAAGTACACCGAGGTGCTCAGTGCTGTGGTAGAAATGTATACATGGTCTATAGGGAGATCAGAAAGAAGGAAGCAACTGTAGTACCTCTGCAAGTGGCTTGGGCGCATCATGTGGATAAGATGCCTCCCCAGTCAGGCACACGTAGGAAGCAGAGAGAACACATTGGAACCAAGCAGTGTGCTCAGTAATTTGTAGTCGTGTGTGTGTGTGTGTGTGTGTGTGTGTGTGTATGTGTAGTATAGTGCACATGCACATTAGTTGTTAATTGATGACTAGAAATGGAGACATGTACAAGAGTCAGATCATGGTGTCTATTTAAGTAGTTCAACTTTTATATGGTAGGAAACATGGAAAACTTTTCAAGAAATTTATATCAAAGATCTTGAACTAATTGGAGAGTTGCAAGATTTTTTTATATTCTTTTTTTTTTTTTTTTTTTGAGACAGGGTTTCTCTGTGTAGCCCCAGCTGTCCTGGAACTCACTTTGTAGACTAGGCTGGCCTCAAACTCAGAAATCTGCCTGCCTCTGCCTCCCAAGTGCTGGGATTAAAGGCATGCACCACCACCCGGCTTTTTTAATATTCTTTACTTAACTATACCAATTTACATATGTATCTTTGCCTAATTATGCCATCTATGAGCCTTTTGTTTTTTCAACTAAATTATTTGCTTAACTGCCCTTAACTAGTTTAATGTATAATTTCTTTTTGTTTTTAAAATTTCTTTTGTATTTTTTAGAGCAAGGACCTCTTCTTATCTAACCAAGTACTATCTAACTTATAACTAACTATATATCTTATATATATGTAATATCATTATATATAATATCTATATGTCATATATATCATAACTACATCCACACATATACTAACTTATTCAAGCAAGTGTTATTATTATTCTTTTTAAGGATTTATTTATTTCATTTATATAAGTATACTATAGGTGTCTTCAGAAACACCAGAAGGGGGCATCCGATCCCATTACAGATGGTTGTGACCCACCATATTTAAGATTACTATGGTAATCTTCGTAGTGGGCCACCTCCACTTCCAGTGTTGGACCATACTGGAATGATTTTAAGCTTGAAATACATTTTAGAAATATCTCCCTGAACAGTACTGGAAAGATCTCCTTCTTATCAGGGCAGGGAAATTATAATAAATGAGAAATGATAAGCATAGCACTTGATGGAATATAACAGTATCTTCCATAAAACATTTAAGTACAAAGAACCTAAAATTTGGAGGTATAAAAATGTGAAGATGGTATGCTAAGAGAGAGAGAAAGAGTTAAGAAGAACTCCCAGGTTTCTGTTTTGAGAAGGAGGCTTAAAACAAGGCAAAGGTGCAAAGCTGGGTTGTGCTGCGGAGGCCCAGCATAGGAGAGGAGGGAGCCGTGGGAAACAGGTGCTTAGGCAGGGGACGCAGGGGACGAGGGGGAAGAGACAAAACAGTGTGGCCTGAGGAGGGAGAGGAGAGCTGTGCTTGGAGCAAGGAAGCAAGAAGGGAGGTAGTCCGTAAGCAAGCTGGTGCCGTCAGTGGGGGTCACCGCTGGCGCCTGCTGATGCCCATGACACTCTTTTTGGTTTTTTGAGACAGGGTTTCTCTGTATAGCCCTGGCTGTCCTGGAACTCACTCTGTAGACCAGGCAGGCTGGCCTTGAACCCAGAAATCAGCCTGCCTCTGCCTCCCAAGTGCTGGGATTAAAGGTGTGCGCCACCACTGCCCAGCTTTTTTTTTTTTTTAAGATTATTATAAATAAGTACACTGTTGCTGTCTTCAGACACACCAGAAGAGGGTGTCAGATCTCATTATCAGTGTTTGTGAAACACCATGTCGTTGGGCCCTTGACATTCTTGACCTGGCTTCCCAGAGGTGTTAGGAATAGGAGCCAGGTCACAGGAAGAAGCAACAGAGGGACAGGAGATTAGAGACAGTGTGACCTTGCTGTCTCTAGATGGTTTCAGAGCAGATGAGATAACAGACTAGTGAAGTCTAGGACCATTTTCTTTTCTACTTTGCCCTCCTTTTCTTTAACAGAGAGATTTAAAACTAATTTAGGTTCTTTGAGTGTTCATGAGGATGATTTGGGAGTTTTTCTACTCCAGTGGTACTTGCCCCAACTCCCTTTTGTTCAGTTTGATTAGTTGTGTAGCTGGGGCTGGCCTAGAGCCCATTCATTTGCTGTAGAATCAGTGTATTCTCTGGATGCTGGGATTCTACACATACCTAGCCATGCACAGTTGAAATGAAACTTTTAAAGAAGGTTCATCATTATTATTATATCATTAGTAAGAGTAGTATTTTATGTATATATGTGTGTTTTACCTCTATGTACATACATGTAACATGTGTGGCTGGTATCCACAGAGGCCAGAAGAGGGTGTTGGATCCCCTGGAAAGTTGTGAGCTGCATGTGTGTGCTGAGAACTGAACCTAGATCCTCTAGAAAGTAGCTGGTGCTCTTAACTGCTGAGCCATTTCTCCAGCTCCTGCAGGGACCCTTTTTGAGGTTATTAAATTAACAAATTCAAGGCATATTCTTTGTAGCACGGAGCATTTGATTTTTTTTCAGTGCAAAATTATATTTTAGTACTTTAATACTAGATATTACAAATATATTTTTGAATTCTAGAATAATCCAGTGTTTTCTATACTGGGATTAATTTTCTAATCCCAGGAATGTAAAATAAAAAAATTGACTGAGGAAATTTGAAACAGAAATATGGAGAGATATGCCTTGGCCTATTTTACCTTTTTAAATATCATTTGTTACATAAGTTTGTTGCAGTGAAGCCGCAGGCAGGATTAAGGCAGTCTCTCAAAGCCTTGGCTGCCATGCATCCCAGTCAGGGTTTACGGGTAGCATGGCCACTGTGAGCTCAGAGCATCCCTTTGGGCTTTCCACATGCATGGTCAGTTACAGCTGGATAGCCATGGTCCATTTTAAAGGCAAGTCTAGACATAATGCCACTTCCCTAAGAGAGAACTAAGTAATGATAGTGTAGATTCTCTAAGCTCCCCTCTCTGAAGAGACAAAATAAAATCAAACTGAATCTTTGGATGGACTACTCACCAGCAATGAGTCTATCAAATCGTTCCTTAAAGCAGGATGAAGTTTACAGACTAGGCAGGTTACACATTCCTTTCAACAATACAGTGTTTGATTTGACATTTTTTTCCCAGCACTTTTCATTCTAAGAAAGCTCAGCTCTACATAAAATCCACTCTTCTTATGTGTCCCATCTTTCTCTGCCCGCGGTCACTTTTATCTTTATTGTAAGAGTCCAAATTTATCTCCAAATTCTAATGCATCTTCTAGGCAACAGAATTAATGTTCAAAACACAAAGGAACAACCATGTTGTAGCCCTGTTTTAAAGTACCTGATTAATTTCAAAGCAAATCCTATGTAAGTAGGCACTTTTTTTTCTGGTGTCTCTTTTGCACATCATTCCTAGTAATTCTTTTTCCTGTTAAATCTAGTGTTTTATTTTGACCCACTGGGTGTTTCTGTTTTAGGAGCTAGAACTTGTCCTAAACGCAGCAGTTATTTGTGAAAATCTAGACAGACAGAATACCTTGTACATCTTCTTGATTGGGCTTTAGTTAAAAATCTCACATTGCCTTCTTTTCTAGTTTGACTTGACCCTGCACTTTACCGTTAGACAGTCCCTTGCCTGCATTCCTCAGATGCATGCTGACAGACAGCACTTATGTCAGAATGCTGTGCTTGCTTTGCTGTGCCATAGGCATCTTCTTCTTTCTAGTCTTACTTTACTCTAACCTGAAAGTTATTTTTAACAGTCAGCATACTACTTCGCATATGATAAGAATTCAGTATTTGTTGAAATTAATCATTCAGGGACGGGGGGATGGCTCAGTGGGTAAATGCTTGCCATGCAAGCTGAAGGACCTGAGTTCAGATCCCCAGGCCTCACATATAAAGCCAGGCATAGCAGCATTGACCTGTAACCCCAGCAGGGGGCAGAGATACGCACTCAAGAGAGTCTTACTGACCGGCTAGTATAGCTGAGATAGCAAGCTCATGGTTCAGTGAAGAAAACTCTGTCTCAAAAAATAATGTACAAAACAGCTTAACCTGTGCTCTGGCCTCTACACACACGATCATTCTTTTTTAGCATTGACATTTAAGATGTGCTTGGACATGATTTTTAATCCCAAGATACCGCTTATGAGGTAGGTATTTAAACAAAGCTAGAATAAATGCTCTTTAATCTTTTAAATTATTTAATGTATTCAATGTATATTGGTGTAGGGATGTTAGATCCCCTATGACTAGAGTTACAGACAATTGTGAGCTGCCCTGTAGGGTCTGGAAACTGAGCCCTGGTCCTTTGGAAAAGCAGCAAGGGTTCTAACCACTGAGCCATTTCCCGAACCTCTCTCTAGGCTTTTATAATTATTAAGCATGTTCTATGTTATTTTATCCAATAAAGGCCACTTGAGAGTGGAAGTCTAGGTATATATGAAATATGAGATCTGTTTAGATTTGTTTATCTTGTAGTTCAAGTGAGACAGAAAAATAATAATGAAGAAGATTGTTAACACAATGACGTAAAGTATCAAAACAAAGGGGAGCTAGGAGCTCTTGAGAAACATTTTAGCATTTTTTTCTTCCAGAGAGTGTTCCTAAGATTGAGGAGGGTTATTTAGTAAAATGTTTTTTTAGAAAATTTAGTAAGGAAGAAAATACAGATTTTAGGAGCCAGAGCTTGGTTCTAAACACAAGTTACTTACATATTTTATTTTCTTCTAAATTTTTGTGAAATAATAGTAGATAATATGGCTGTTTTGCCAGATACATTGTATATGATGTTTTCTGATTATTTAGAAAACTAATATTGTAATTTTTTCTAAGATCACTAGAATGCAGTATAATGCAGTATGATGTATCAGAAATGCCTTCTCTCTATGTGTTTACATAATATAATTAAGGCTCAGAGAACTTTGTTGCTATTTTTATTTAAGATGTTGTTATTTGTTATCAGGCCAGTTATATTAATTTACTATTTTGACTTTTAACAAGATACTGTTGCTTTGTCTTATGATAGATGAAATATTTCTGCAAATTCAAAAGATTGACAATTACATTAAGAATATGTTTACTTATAACTGTAAATGAAGCTAATGTCTGCACCTCACCTGCTGATCATCACTATTGGAAAAACTTAGTTCAGTAATGAACGTATTGGATTAAGATACAATGGGAATATAGAGAAACATGTTCTAGATAATTTGGTGTCTATAATGTATAAATTATCTTAAGACCCCTTCATGCTTGCTTTTGGTTCTGGAAATTGTTGGTTCTAGGTATATATTTTTATTGTTTATCCTAACTCATTGAATATTTACTTTTTAAAAACCTTCATTTTGTAGAGAAAAAAGAGCTAAGATATACAAATATATTAAGCTGATATGGTTATCTTAGTTAATCTTTAAAAAAATTTTTCTCCTTATCTGGATTTTTTTTTTTTTTTGGTATCATTTGCCTAGATCTGAGCTAGTTAAATTAGATGGCTAGTCCAGTTTGCTGAAAATAATAATACTTTGCTAACTTTAAAAGAAATTAGATAGACCTCTTAATCATGGGATGTTTTTCTGGCTAAAGACAAAGTATATGTTGACTACAGGAAATATTTCATCATTACTGCTAGGGTATCTCATGCAACATAGATGATTTTGTCTGAGATTTTGTTTTTCTTTGATAGCACACTATAAGAATATTTGAATTGGCCAGGCGTGGTGGTGCATGCCTTTAATCCCAGCACTCGGGAGGCAGAGGCAGGCGGATTTCTGAGTTCGAGGCCAGCCTGGTCTATGGAGTAAGTTCCAGGACAACCAGGGCTACACAGAGAAACCCTGTCTCGAAAACCAAAAAAAAAAAAAAAAAGGAATATTGAATTGTAATTACCAAATAAGACCCATAACATTATAGGTAATGTTTCTTTTAAGGATAAGTTCCAATATTGAGAAAGGTTAATGTAACAAAATAAATTGTTAGACCTCTTTTATTCATTGATGGTAAACTTCAGCTTATAGTCATGAAGATAATTTGAATACAATAGAAATTAGAATTTTATAGTTCATTAAAGGTACAAAAGGAAGATTTATGATTCGTAGTGTTTGCCTTTAATCTCACTGTAATGACAGTTGGTGATTGGACAATCAAAAAAGGCAAGTATTGGCACCATGGAATCTCGCGGCCTTTAAAGTTCTGGACATGCTCAGCCTGGACATCTGAGCACTTCCCTTTAAAGCTTATTTAAACGTGTTGAATGTATTATAACGTGGCTTGTATTTTCTCATTTCTTTGTCAGAGCCAAGTATCACAAGTTGAAATATGGCACAGAACTGAATCAGGGAGATATGAAGCCTCCAAGCTATGATTCCGGTAAGTTAGCTGTAAAGGAAGTTTTAAGTAATAAAAAGTTAATATCTAGTATTTTGTAGAAACATTGAAACTGTAAGTATCATTTAGTGTCATGAGAACATTTTATACTACCAATTTCTTCATCTGTACTTTTGTTCATAGTTTTCTGCCTATGTTCTACAGTCAGCAGAAAGTTTAGATATGGTGGGGTAGTGTTGACTAGACTCTGCCTATCTTCTACAGTCAGTAGAAAGTCCTTAACAATTTCTGAAATTCTTTGATACCTGTTATAATCTTTCTCTTGACTTCTCGTGTTATTAATTTGGGTTTTCTATGTCTTTTAATTCAGGTCAGATTTTGTTAATCCTACTTATCTTTAAAAGCATTAACTCATCTCATCCATTCTTTGCATTTTTTCCATTTCATTTATTTCTGCTTCAGTTTAGATAATTTTTTTCCACCTATTGCTTTTGGGCTTGTTTTTTTCTTGTTTTTTCAAACTATTGAGGTACATTTTAAAGTTACTTCTCTGAGATTTTACTCTTTTTCTTACTTTTTCACTTATGAACTGTGAGCACATGTATGTGTAGATGTTCATGTGTGCATGAGACCAGTTTCTATGGAGCCCAGCAGAGGGTATTCATTAGGTCCCTGGAGCTGGAGTTACAGTTGTCTGTGATACATGGTTTAGAAGCTGAATCCTGAACTCAGGATCCTCTGCAAAAACAGTCCATGTTCTTCACTGCTGAGCCACCACTCCAGCCCCACTTTTTGCTGTCTTGTTTTTGTTTGTAGGTACTTAGAGCTGTAAGTTCCTCTTTAACTTTGCTTTTGTTTATTCCAGAGGTTTTGGTATGTTGTGTTTTCATTTCAGTAAATTCCCAAAATGTTTTTGTTTGTTTCTTGATTCCTTCAGTGGTCTCCTCATCATTCACTGTCATGTCCTTTTTTTGTGTGCAGTTTTGTTTAGTCAGAGTGTCAGTATGTAGCCACCGCCAGCCTGGAGCTCTCTCTGTAGAACAGACAGGCCTCTGCCAGCACAGCAAGACCGGCACTTCCTGAGCTTGCACTCTCTGACTTTGTGTGTTTTCTCTATACTTTCCTTTGTTGTTAATATCAAGCTTTATTCCATTGTGCTCAGACAGAATAAATGTAGTTATTTCAATATTTTTAAGTTTGTCAAGATTTGCTTTTTGTCCACATACATGTCTGTTTTAGAGGAACTTCTGTGGCCTGTTGAGAAGAATGTATATTCTCTAATGTTTGGGTAGAATATTCTGTAGATATCTGTAACATCCATTTGGTACTTGGTGGCATTCGGCTTTAATGGTTCTCTTCATTTTCTGTCTGTCTGTCTGTCTGTCTGTCTGTAAAACTGGACAATTAAAGTCACCTACTATTACTTTATTGTGGTTTAATCTGTAGACTTTCCTTCTACACATTCACTCTAAGTGATGTCTATCTTTGAGAGTGAGGTGTGTTTCTGGTAGTCAACAGAAAGATCCTGTTTTCTGACACAGTTGGTTTTAATACAGTTGTATCCTTTGAGGATTTGAGGCCACTAACATGTGGATGTATTATTGGAAGATGGATATTAATTGCTGTCATTCTGTTGATTTTTGTGGTTTGTGGTAGTCTTACTTTGCAGACCTGTCAACCTATCATCATTAACATTTTTTTCCTTATAGCCTTGGATGTTCTATTCTTCTGTTCATTCTGGAGTATTCCTTGTATTCTCTATAGAGCCAGTTGGTAGTCACATAGTTCCCACCAAGAAGTAGGTTTTATTCTTAGGGGCCTGCTCTTTATATGTAACTTGGGCCATATTTCTTTCATTTTAAATACCACCTCTTAGTTAGGGTTTTGTTGCTGTGAAGAGACACCATGAGTACACTCACTCTTACAAAGGAAACCATTCAGTTGGGGTTGGCTTACAGTTTCACAGGTTTAGTCCATGATCATCATGGCAAAACGCATGTCAGCATGCAGGCAGACATGGTGCTGGAGGATGGAGCTCAGAGTTCTACATCTTAATCCGAAGGCAGCAGCAGACTGTGTGTCACCCTGAGTGTAGCTTGAGCATATTAAACCTCAAAGCCTGCCCCACAGTGACACACTTCCTCTAACAAAGTCACACCCACTCCAGCAAGGCCACACCTCCTAATAGTGCCACTTCTTGTGGCCAAGCATTCAAACTCATATGACTCTATGGGAGCCATAATTATTCAAAGCGCCACACTCTTCCTCCTCCGTCCAGTACTTGGTGTTTAGCTATAACTGATGTAGAGAGTCTTCTCTGTACTTACTTATGTTTAGCTATAACTGATGTAGAGAGTCTCCTCTGTACTTACTTATGTTCTGTGTGCTCTCTAGACTGGAACGGGCATCTCTTTGCTGGGATTTGACTGAAGATGGGTTAGATACCTTTGGCTTCGAATTTTTTTTTTTTTTTTAAGATTTATTTTTATTTTATTATATGTAAGTACACTGTAGCTGTCTTCAGACACCCCAGAAGAGGGCGCCAGATCTCGTTACGGATGGTTGTGAGCCACCATGTGGATGCTGGGATTTGAACTTATCACCTTCGGAAGAGCAGTCGGGTGCTCTTACCCACTGAGCCATCTCACCAGCCCGGCTTCGAATTTTTTATCTTGTCTTATGTCCAGAATTCATTCATAGATTTGGTCTTGTAATGTCCAGTATTCATCTTTTTTTGTTTATTTGTTTGTTTGTTTAAAATACCATTGTCTTTGATTGGAAGAATCGGAGAGGGCAGAGCCCAGGTGAGCTAGCCTCTTTCTAGGTAGTGTGAGCAGCTGGAAGGGCCTTTTTTTTTTTTTTCTTTCTTTTTCTTTTTATTTTTTTGGCATTTACTTCATTTACATTTCAAATGGTACCCCCTTTCTTAGTTCCCTCTCTGAAAATCCCCTATCCCCTCTCCCTGCTCCCCAAGCCACCCACTCATGCTTCCTGACCCTGGCATTCCCCTATACTGGGGCATAGACTCTTCGCAAGATCAAGGGCCTCTCCTCCAATTGTTGACCGACTAGGCCAACCTCAGCTACATATGCAGCTGGAGCCATGAGTCCCACCATGTGTTTGATTGGTGGTTTAGTCCCAGGGAGCTCTGGGGTTACTGGTTTGTTCATATTGTTGTTCATCCTGTAGGGCTGCAGACCCCTTCAGCTCCTAGGGTACTTTCTCTAGCTCCTTCATTGAGGACTCTGCATTCCATCCAGTAGATGACTGTGAGCATCCACTTCAGTATTTGCCAGGCACTGGCATAGCCTCACAGGAGACCATTAGGGTCTTGTCAGCAAGCTCTCGTTGGCATCTGCCATAGTGTCTGGGTTTGGTGGTTATTTATGGGATGGATCCCCGGGTGGGACAGTCTCTGGATGGTCCTTTCTTCAGTCTCAGCTCCAAACTTTGTCTCTGTAACTCCTTCTATGGGTATTTTGTTCCCCCTTCTAAGAAGGATTGAAGTATCCACACTTTGGTCTTCCTTCTTCAGTTTCATGTGTTTTGCAAATTGTATCTTGGATATTCTAAGCTTCTGGGCTAATATCTACTTAGTGAGTGCATATCATGTGTGTTCTCTTGTGATTGGGTTACCTCCTCAGGATTATATCCTCCAGATCCATCCATTTGCCTAAGAATTTCATAAATTCATTGTTTTTAATAGCTGAGTAGTACTCCATCGTGTAAATGTACCACATTTTCTGTATCCATTCCTCTGTTGAGGGACATCTGGGTTCTTTCTAGCTTCTGGCTATTAAAATAAGGCTGCTATGAACGCATTTAAATACCATTTTCTTTGATTGAAGAGCCTGAGAGGGCAGAGCCCAGGTGAGCTAGTCTCTTACTAGTCAGTGTGAGCATCTGGAAGGGCCTTTTTTTTTTTTTTTTTTTTTTTTTTAATACCATTGTCTTTGATTGGAAGAGACTGAGCGGGCAGAGCCCAGGTGAGCTAGCCTCTTACTAGGCAGCAAGAGCAGCCAGAAGGGCCTGAAGACAGATGGTGGTCCCAGTGGCTTGAGAGTCCTAAGTGAGGGCAGTACCTGGCAGTGTGCTCAGCACTGGGCCCTGGAGGCAGAGCTCTCCATACAGATTCTTCGTCTGGACAGCCAGCCAGGAAGTCTCAGGTACTCTCCAGTCCCCCGACCTTCCTAGTGGTGGCCTTAGAGGTACAGACTGACCATTTTCTTTTCTTTTTTTTAATATTTAGTATTTTAAATGTGAGTGATAATAGTATTTACTCAGAGCTTCATGTTTATGTAGCAATTATTTTACTGATTGAACCATGTCCCTGTAATGCCAGAAAAAAAATTATAAAAATAAAACAAAACAGGTAGTTTTTCAGAAGACATATATTGTCTGTTTCAAAATAGTATGTTTAATCACAGTATATAAATTCTATATGTAGATGTAAACTTTATAATTATTTTAACCCCCTACCCCATAATTTTTATAGAGCTCTTTAGGAGTTCAAAGGTCTAGTTGCTGTGCATAAATAAACTTTATTAGGGGATGGAGGTGTGGCTTAGCTATTACTTTCATTGTTTTGACACAAGGTCTCATGTAGTCCTGGCTCATTGTCAACTTTTGATCCTTTTGTGTCTACTTCCTAAGTGTGGATTACACCCTTGTGCCACCATGCCTGGTCTCACGCAGTGCTGGGGACAGAGTCTTTGGCTTTACGCAGGCCAGGCAAGCAGTCCATGCCAGCTGAGATCATCTCTTTACATGTATCGGATTGTTTGAGGGCTCTAGGGCTTTGTTTGTTTTGATTTTTTTTTTTATGTTCTTGAATCTCATTTATTCATTCACAAAACGGGGTTAGCAGTATTAAACAAAAACTTTATGAAGATTGGGGGAGGTGATTTGAATTTTTTAAACTACCATTTCTAGGTTTTATAATATTTCTATGTGGTTTTCACTCTGTAACTTGATTTGATACGAGTTTGTCTTAGAGGAAAATTCTCAGGCTAGTGAAATGAAAGAAAAACATGTATTAGTCCTGGTGCTCTAAAGGGAATCCAGTGGAGATACTTAATCATACAGAGTTATGTTATCAAAATTGTTAAAAAGCATCATATTGTCCTGAAACGTACCTTTTAAAAGTTGCATTTCTCTATTCTTAACCTTATAAATGTTTATTGGACATTGTTTATGAACTAGGTTGTCCAAACATGTAAAATTAGTCAATTTCATTGTGATTTAATATTCTCCAGATGAAGGCAATGAAACAGAGGTTCAGCCACAGCAAAATAGCCAGTTAATGTGGAAACAAGGCCGGCAGCTACTCAGACAGTAAGTACCAAGATTAAATGTTCTTACTTGTTGAATGTAAGAACAGTTTTTCATGTTTCTCTTGTATTACTGCTGTGAGCAGCAAGTAGTAAGGTAGTTAAAAAAAGAACAAAAACATTAATTGACTTACTTTTCATTTTTCATGTTAAACCCTTTCCCCCTCTGTCCTGGTTTATGTGGTTAAAAGAGCTCCAAGTCGTTATTTCCTTTTCATCAACTCTCTAACATATGTCTTACTACAAACTGCTTCATTACAAGCCTTTTCAGTCCTCTGAAGAACTCTCTGAATCCCCATATTTTGCATGTGTGGACTAGCATACTGGGAATCTATAGGGGTCAAATAGCAGACTAGACCTGTCGTCTTGGAATCTTGCATACAGGTTTATGCCAAAATAAAAGGAAATTTGTTCTCATTCTCCATTTTGTACTTTTGGGATGGGTTATTAGTAGTTTATTTCTAAGATTTTCTTTTTTTTGGGGGGGGGGGTGTTGAGACAGTGTTTCTCTGTGTAGCCCTGGCTGTCCTGGAACTCACTCTGTAGACCAGGCTGGCCTCGAACTCAGAAATCCGCCTGCCTCTGCCTTCCTAGTGCTGAGATTAAAGGTGTGTGCTACCACACCCGG
Source organism: Mus minutoides (assembly GCA_902729485.2). Classification (NCBI taxonomy): domain Eukaryota; kingdom Metazoa; phylum Chordata; class Mammalia; order Rodentia; family Muridae; genus Mus; species Mus minutoides. Next base: position 282,118 of record LR750238.1, on the reverse strand, counting down.
CTATTTCTAAGATTTTCAAAGCATGTTAATGCAATCCATCCTTTTTGAGTAGAGGAAGGAATATTACAATATCCTATATTTGTCTTTTATCTAGACCAGTGGTTCTCAACCTTCCTAATGCTGTGTCCTTAATACACTTCCTCATGTTGTGCTAACTCCCAATTGAAAAATTATTTTGGTGCTACTGCATAATTATAATTTTGTTATAGGTATGAATTGAAATGTAAATAGCTGATAGGTAGAATTTCTTAATCTGTGGCCCCTATGAAAGGGTTGTTCAATCCCCAAAGGTGTCTTGACCCATAGGTTGAGATCTAGACAAAGTTAGAAAAGATGTAAACCATTAGGAGGATTTTCGTTTCTGTTCTTACTTCACTCTTAAATACGACATGTGTTTATCTTTTAAAGTTTATTTTTGGTAATCTAAGTTGAACCTAGGTTCTTAAGTATGCCAGGCAAGTGCCCTGCTGCTTGTACCACAGGACCTTGTTTTCTTGCACCACGTGTACCTCCTGTTTGCTTGTTAGCTTATTTCTTTCTTGATGTGGTCTCACTAAATTAACTAGGCTAGCCTTGAATTTGTAGTGGTCCTCTCTGAGCCTCCTCAGTAGCTCGGTGACAGGTAAGCATCACCAGTCTTAGCCAGTTTCAGTTTTAAATGGCTGAGTGCTCTTAAACAGCGGTGGGAGTTAAGAGCACTTTTGCTCTTGCAGAGGACCTGGGTTTAGTTCCCAGCCCCCACATGGTGGCTAACAACCACCTGTAACTCTACTTCAGGTCATCTGGCTTCTGCTGCTGGTCTCTGCAGGTGCTAGGCACACACATGGTACACAGATATACATTCAGGCAAAGCACTTATACACTTAAATAAGAATAAGTTTTAAATGCTGGTTAGTTTTTTATTTTTTTTAATGAGAAGTGATATTATAGTAAATTAAGACCTTTTTCAAGGCTTTAAAAGAAGTAAGCTATGCATCAGCTATTTAATAAGAGACGCTCTGCATCGCTGGTGGAGCAGTTTAAAGATTATTTATAGGGCCAGGCCGTGGTGGTGCACGCCTTTAATCCCAGCACTCGGGAGGCAGAAGCAGGCGGATTTCTGAATTCGAGGCCAGCCTGGTCTACAGAGTGAGTTCCAGGACAGCCAGGGCTACACAGAGAAACCTTGTCTCAAAAACAAAAAATATATTTTATTTATTTATTTTATGTATGTGAGTGCACTGTAGCTGTACAGATGGTTGTGAGCCTTCATGTGGTTGTTGGGAATTGAATTTTAGGACCTCTGCTCTCTCTGGTCAACTCTGCTCACTCAGTCCCTGCTCACTCTGGTCCAAAGATTTATTTGTTATTATAAATAAGTACATTGTAGCTGTCTTCTGACATATCAGAAGAGGGTGTCAGATCTCATTACAGGTTGTTGTGAGCCACCATGTGGTTACTGGGATTTGAACTCAGGACTTTAGAAGAGCAGTCAGTGCTCTTACTTGCTGAGCCATTTCACCAGCCCAGCAGTTTAAAACAGATACATGTGATTTAGTCTTGTTGCAAATTATTAATTATTAAAAGTAGAAAAATGAGCTAGAGAAATGGCTTAGGAGAATCAAACATTGGCTGCTTTTTGCAGAGGACTCAAGAAAGTGGGAATTTATAATTTCAGATTTTTAAAATTAAGACTTTTCTGTGGCTCCTGAGTGGGTTTGAACAGTGAGCATCTTGATTTAATGAGACTTCCCATCCCATGTGATCACCCATCTTTGTGAGGTAGCCTTCAGCTCTAGTAACTCCTGAAGTAAGCTGTCTTCTCAACCTGTGCTTTCCTCGTTCCTTCTGCAGACCTACTATATAAATAAACACGTTATCATTATATCATGATATCAATGTCAACATTTGATAACAATTCCTTTGTTCTGGTCCTACCACTACCACACTTGGTCTGTTAAAACAAATCATTATCAGCATTTAACACTGGAGTCCTTGGGTATAGAGTGCTTTCTACATATCCTGGGTGATATTAGGTCTCCTTGATGAGAATAAAAAGTATAAGAGAAAGTTGCATATCAAGAAAGTGGCAGAATTGGGCTTGAGCCATGGAGGTAACTGTATGCTCTGTGCTCTTTTTCTGTGCCTCTGATTCTCTTAAATTACACAAATTCATATGAGTTTGTGTACCTCAAGTCCCACAATTTAATTGTTTATTTTTGTTTTGGAATTTCTCAGGTCAGAAACATCTCTTTTTAAAGTGACTGGTATGAAATAAAAAGGTTACCTTTTTCTGTGGCATGGAAAGAAACCATTTACACTAGAAGCATCCTCTGCAGGTTTTAGTTAATGATACTTCACATAAGAAATGTTAAAACAACTGGAGCCATTTTTCTAAAATAGCAATGGTAGAGTTTGTGAGGAGAGTGTTCTATTCTTCCTAAAGCAAAAAGTGTGCTGTGAAATACATTGAAGAACTGTTTCTTCTTAGGATAAATGAATAGTGTATTGTATAGTTCTTTGGTTTTCCTTTGTGACTGTAGAGGCTGGTACTGCAAGAGACAGCCCCATCTGCAGCTGCAATATTATTAACAAGCCTTACTGACATGGCACTGTTCTCGTAAACCTTATATAGTCAGTGAGCTTGAAGAAATACTTTTATTTACATTTTAAATTTTACAATGCTAATTCCTGTGTGACTGAACTGTAAGGATCCCCTTTGTGCAGGTATCTCCAGGAGGTTGGCTACACAGATACTATTCTAGACGTGAAATCCAAGCGTGTGCGAGCATTGTTGGGCTTTTCAAGTGATGTCACTGACAGGGAGGATGACAAAAACCAGGACTCAGTGATAAATGGCACAGAGGCTGAAGTTAAAGAGACAGCCATGACTGGGTAAGTATTTTGTCTGGAAATTTTGTTTTAGCTATAACTTCAGTTCTTACTGAATAATTTTGGTATAGAGGATATTAAACTTTTAAATGATTACTTGGTAATAATTTAATTTAGTTAATTAAATGCTTTAATTTAAAAAGTTTCATTTAGTTAGAAGGTCTTAAGGTTATTTTAATTAAAGAATATAATTTTTTATTTAGGGTATTTTTATTTTCTTTAAATTTAAGGATTTAACATAGATTTTAATATCTTGAAACTCTGTTAACTGCTGCTAGAATCTCATAAAAGATGTTATTGAAATTAAATACAAATCTATAAGAAAGATATATTATTAATGAACCAGAGATCAGAAAGTAAATCTTTTATATTATAATGTTGTTCCTCATCTTTCCTTTGATATAAAATATCTATTATTCTCTTTAGTATACTGTGTGCTTGCTATGAATAGTTGTACTTTTACCTTGAAAGTGAAGTCATTAGATTTTTTTATATAGTTGTGGAAGCTTACATGAGAGGTCCAAGGAGGAGTTGTAGAAAAGAGACAATAGAAAAATGAGGCAGAGCTACTCGTTAAGGTTATCATGAAGGTCTGTCTGTGCAGAGTCTGTCTGTTAGAGATTGAGGGCTTCAGCACTCACTGTTGGACTTTTTCAGTTAGTGCACAGAACTGTAGTAGATGGGAATCAGTGTACATCATGGGATAGTTTAGGGGATCATTTATGACCATGTTGTAATTCAGGCATAAGGTGCTAAAACCTATCAACAGTTCATGTTTTTGGTGATGTTTTAAAAGATTACCTGAATATTGTTGTACATATTACTTAAACCAGAAAATCCGAGTTAACGGATTCTGCCTCTGTGCTGGACAATTTCAAATTCCTTGAGAATGCAGCTGCAGATTTCAGTGATGAAGACGAGGACGAAGACGTTGATGGAAGAGAGAAGACTGTCATTGATACTTCCACAGTGAGTTGGAGAAATCATTTCAATGTTTTTACGTGCCAAGATGCATGTGTTAGAAGTCCGTGTCCTTAACATCTTGGGCCCTTTAGTCACTTCCATAAACTTTGGGCAAGTAGAAAATTTTTATTACTGATTTTAATCTCAGTATTATTTGTAGTAAAACATTCTCTCCTCGGTATGCTTAGAGTTGGCAGCTCTCCATGGAAGTGCAGCGTGCTGGACGCTGCATGTTCTAACCGTGTCCTCCTATTGTCTGTGATGACAGTAGAACTGGCAGACACAGGATAGTGCCTGATGGTGGCTCCAGCAGCTCTGAGACAGTCTTGTCTCTCTCTGGAGGGCTGCAGTACAGGCTCTGCAGTTTCAGACCTCTCCCATCGCTTTCATTAGTTGTTTAGAAGTCTTAACTGTTGATTCAGCCTTTATGTGTACTGACTTTCCCATACATTTCCTACAATAGCAGGCATCTCTAAGTTAATGTTTCTTCTTTCTCTACTCTTTCCCCCTCCTTTCTTTCTTTCTCTCTCTTTCTTTCTCTTCTGTGAAGTAGGAGGTGAATGACTTTGTTCAGTGGAGTGTATGCACTTGTCTTTTATTTAAGAATAGGAAGAAGGAAAGTGAGAATGCGAAGTGGAAAGGCCCAGTGTGCAGGACTGCAGTGCAGGCTATGTCTGCAGCAAGGCTTTGGTTTTTTCTTTTTTTCAGGGGTGGGGATTGAGACAAAGTCTCACCATATAGCTCTGTGTATCCTGGAACTTATTATGTAAACCAGGGTGTCCTGGAATTCGGAGAGCTCTGCCTCTGCCTCGAGTGCTAGGGTTAAAGTCGCCTGGCTTTGGTTCTTTCTTAATATCTCTGGCATAATTTTATTAGCTTGTAAAATGAAGATTATAATAAGTCTCTCATTTAATCCTCAAAAGACTCTGATAAATAAGAGACTGTATATGAAAACAGTGTTTAGCTGTAATGTGCTTTCTTAGTATGAGCTCTGTTTTTTATGCTTCCTACTTTTTGGGCCTAGTCAGAAGCTCTTATTCCTGCCACCTTATTGTTTGTATATGCCACCAGTCATTTACATTGCTGACCTTAGTCTTATCAGACATAGTTTTGAATACCAAGTAATCACCCAGATTTTTCTTAGCAACAGAAGCTATAATAGTGTGATCTAAATGTCTGATCCTTTGCTTTGTCCTAACCATCCAGAGTTATATAGTTCCTTATGGACCTTTGTGTGGCAGTTGCTTTGAGATACCATTTTCCTAACAAGATACTTTATTCATAGCCCAGTGGCAAGTAATTCTCATAAGTTCTTTGTTGGTAATTATATCAGTTTAAATATTTTAAAATCTATAAATTGATTACTGAAACTATGTTAAATGATCAGATTGGAAAATTTTAACAATTTGGTTTCTTAGTTTTTAACCACTTAATTTTTTTTATGTAATTAATTTCAGTGTTGATACCATTCCAATTGATAGTACAGATTGCAGGATATTGTGAGCATGCATGAAGGTTCATCCTCTGGAAACAGATTCACCCATTATCCACATTTAAATACTGGGTTCAGAAAGCTTTTCTCCCTCATCTTTACCACATGCTGGGTATTGAATCCAGGGTCTTGTGTTTAATAGGCAAATGCAACACCCCAGCCTGAGAAGAAAAATGTAATTAAATAACTGGGTATTTTTTTTAACAGTTTCATTAAGTTTTACATTGTCTTGTATTAATTTCCACACACAGCTGTAGCCTGATACATGCATATCAAAAGGACTTTTTAAAGTTTTAAGTGTATAGAATGGTAAGCATGACTTATAAAATGTATTTCCATCTACACAGAGAAAATGGTTGAAATTTGTCATGTTAAAAATGCTCATAGAGCAAATAAGTTTTTAAAAACATTGTTTTAAGGCTAGGGTTGGTGGTGTATACCTTTAATCCCAGCACTTGGGAGATAGAGGCAGGAGGATATCTGTGGGATTGAGACCATCCTGGTTTACATAGTGAGCTCTAGGACAGCCAAGACTATGCAGAAAGACTTTGTCTTAAAATAAAATAAAATAAAATAAAATAAAATAAAATAAAATGGTGTATTAGTATTTTAATTAAAAAATTAATAGATCTAACCTGAGAGAATCTGGCTCCTGTTGGTTACATTTAGTCTGTTGTATGCGTGGTTTCTCCACACCCGCACCCTGTTCCTTCTCCTGACCTCAGGCTTTGCTTGTTCCTTGTGTTGCTCTCTAGAGCAGTGGTTCTCAACCTGTGGGTTGTGACCCTTTCACAGAGGTCACACATACCAGCTATTCTGCATGTCAAATAGTCACGTTACAGTTTATAACTGTAGCAAAACTACAGTTATGAAGTAGCAACGATATCGTTTTATGGTTTGGGGTCAGCATAGCATGAGGAGCTGCATCACCAGGTTAGGAGAGTTGGGATCCACTGTGGTCTTGAGCGTTCTGTCTTCTGTTCATCCTCTTCCCTTACTGTCGTCACCACCGATTGTCTTCATTACCTCACGGTGTTAGTGCCTGAAACATACCCTCTTTTGTGTAAGCCATAATTCTGTAAAAGTATTTGCTTTATTCAAGAACTTATGAGGAAAAAATGGAATTAAGAACTGGTAGGTGTGGTTTTAGTAACATAAAGAATACTAAGCCCTTTTGAACTATTTTTTGTTTTTGTTTTTGTTTTTGTTTTTTTTTTAGTAATTTTCAAAGTTATTTTTTTCTAACCTGCTTGAAACTCCCTAGCCTATAACTCATATTTCTTTTAAAAATCTTCTTAAATGTTTTTAGTTGAAATAGAATATATTCCTTTCCTCTTCCCTTCCCCCGCCCCTTCCAGCCCTTCCCAGCTACCCACCCTCGAAACCCTCCCACGTCCTCTCCGCACGCTCTAGTTGATGGCTTCCTTTTAAAAATTATTATTCTTACATGCATTAAGTTCGTATGTGTATGTACATACATATAACAAATACACATAAGCTCAGCTTGTTGAGTCTGTTCCTGTGTGTGTGTGTGGTTCAGGGCTGAGTTCTCGTCCCTGAGCAGCCAGTAAGGGGCTCACCTCCCCTAGCAGTGACTGGTTGCTGCAGTTCTTAGACTAGGAGTGAAACTGCAAAATTTCTCCTTCATGTCAACATGTTCATTGGCAGTGTTGTTGTTCTGGTCTTGTTTGCAGCCATTTCTAGAACAGACGGTTTCTCTTGCTCTACAGTGGACTTCCTCCTTGCATTTAATTCCAAACACTCCACTCCTGCTGCCATGTTCCCTGAGCAGAGGCGTGGGAACTGCCGTGCAGGTGTATCAGTTGGGGCTGGGCTCCTCCCCACCTGTTGATCTCTGTTGTGTCTGATTGTAGTTTCCTGTCATGGTCTCCATTTGCTGTTCTTCTCTCCTTAATTTCTTTCTTTCTTTTTTTTTCTTTTTTTGGTTTTTCGAGACAGGGTTTCTCTGTATAGCCCTGGCTGTCCTGGAACTCACTTTGTAGACCAGGCTGGCCTCGAACTCAGAAATCCGCCTGCCTCTGCCTCCCAAGTGCTGGGATTAAAGGCGTGTGCTACCACGCCCGGCTTCTCTCCTTAATTTCTTAAGTAGGAAATCTGTTTGGGGAAGGAAGTTATTACTATTACAAATTTTACCCCTTCCTACTTACTGATCATATATTTCTTTTGCGACCACAGCTCCTTTTTCTTTGGTGCCTAAGCATAAGAAAACACAGGGTTTTTTGGTTTGTTTATATAAAGTGTGACACTTGCTAGGCATGACTGTGATGATGGTATGGACCCAATGGCTGTCTCATTTTGTCTAAGGTTACGGAGACATGTTTGTCCTCGGAGTTGCTTTTGTTACTTAATACTATGTTTAGTAATAACTAAAGCCCAAAATACTCCGAGACATTTAATTAGAGGTTCCAGGTACTGTTTCTGGCTTTTCCTGCCCTTTTTGTCTGGCAGTGAGGACAAAGATTTTCCATCTTGATAGCTAGTGGTGGCCCCTCTGACATCAGCTTGATTCCTAACTTAGGAGCAGGTGGTACATTTACCTGTGGAACTGTGAGGATAGGGTAACCTGTGGATGCTTTGCCTGTTTGTGTACCACATGTGTGCCTAGTGTCCATGGAGCCAGAGAGAGCATTAGATCCCTTGCACCTGGAGGTACAGAGTTGTGAGCTGTGATGTGGGGGCTGGGAATGAACTCAGGTCCTGTGGAAGAGCAGCCCAAGCTCTTTACCACTGAGCCATCTCTTTGGCCCTGGTGCTAATCCCCAGAGACATTGGTTTATACCTGAGTTTTGTTGCTTAGTCACTTGAACAAGTTCTCAGCAAATGGCTTGTGAGTAATTAGAAAAATGAAACCATTTACTGCGGGCTCTCTGCTCAGAACCTGCCATGGTTGTCTTAGGGGTTTGTTAGATGGTAAGCTAAGAAGTACTTAGTGTAAGCATAACAGTGTTTCTTGTTTTAGGGTAATACTCTCTGTAAGAGTTGTTGTTTTTTTTTTAAAAAAAAGATTTTTTTCATTTATATATGAGTACACCGTATCTATCTTCAGACATACCATAAGAGGGCATCGGATCCCTTTACAGATGGTTGTGAGCCACCATGTGGTTGCTGGGAATTGAACTCGGGACCTCTGGAAGAGCAAGTAGCCAGTGCTCTTAACCACTGAGCCATCTCTCCAGCCCCAGTAAACAGAATTATAGTGTCATTAAATAACACAATTTGTCCTGTTTGGTTTTTATATGCATGATGAAGACAGACAGAGCATAAGCATGTTGGGCTCAGCACTCACCATCCAGTTTACCTTTTACAACTACTGGGTTTGGGGTTCCAGAGGTGTCTTTAAATATATAAAAGTGAGTCAGAAACAATGTTTGTGTTATCTCACTCTACAATATCCTTATCTTAGAGAGGAGAAGTGAATCTATAAGAGCCACTGATCTGGACACATGGTGCATGTGTCTCCCAGTATTCTGCAGTCAGGAGCAGCTCAGCATCAGGGGCTACATAGTAAGACAGGAAATAAAATAAAGCTGTTAGAGAAATTGAGGAAAGTGGAAATAATATAGGAGCCCATTTCTGAGTTTGTAGTTGTGGCTGGCATTGTGAGGGTGTGACAGTCATATGGAGGTATCATGGCTCCACTCTGGAACATTTCACTGTTTACAGAATGTGTTCTGTTTAAATTAGATCAAAGTCTGCAGTCTATACACACTGCATCAAAGGAATGTAAGATTGTTCTCATAAGAAGAGTGTAACATGTCTGTAATTTAAGTACAAATCTTACTTATCCAGTGATATATAGATTTCTTTTAGTTTACGTAATCTATCATACCTGTGAACAAAGTTTAAATTACTGCTTTAAGATATGCAGTTTTTAAGAACACAGTGTGTCTGGCTGAGTTAGGGGTCACCGTCCTTTAATACAGCCAGTACGTACATTCTTAAAAAACAGACGGTTTCTCTGCTAACTCTCTATTTAAATTAAATGCATAATATTTGTTTTTATTTTAGCTTGATGTTTTCCCTCCCCCCATTAGATTGTTAGGAAAAAAGCATTGCCTGATACCAGTGAAGACCGAGACACAAAAGAAGCTCTGAAGGAGTTTGACTTTCTTGTCACATCCGAGGAAGGAGACACCGAGTCTAGGAGTGCAGGCGATGGAACGGACTGGGGTAAGGGAGCACGCTGGATCCAGTCAGGTCTGAATAAGTATAGGGAATTAATGTTTCACCAGGAGGGCGGTGTCTGGGAAACACTCGGTGGTTCTGAACTGTTACACCTCGGTGAAGCTTGTCCACCCTTTCTTCTCTTCTGTCTAGTTGGGTGAGAGCCCGTAAGGAAGCTTGTATAGCTGCTGCCTCCTCCTTTAATGTGTGAGGAGTACAGTATGAAACGGAACTGAATTAAAACACGGGCTGCTTTGCTTTCTGCTTAGACAAGCAGAGGCTGCTGGCTTAGATTTTTGGGGAAGCTTGAGCGTGAGGGTGGCGTGGAGGACTTGGGCTTCCGTATGTCTTCTGATCTAAGTAAATCATGCTGTGTTAGGAACTGTAGCTTCTGTGCTCCCTAGGATCCGACATATTACACAGGCACAGTCACAGGTTGTGCAGATTGCTTTAAATAGCTAGAAACAGCTAAAACTGTTAACAGGCATTGTAACCAACATCTGAGGAGAACTGTGACAGATTATTCTAGTACTTAAAGAATTGTGATAAGTCCACCAAAAGTTATGAAAGAGAAAGAAACAGAAGAGAAGGGACTAGCATTTGTGCAGTTATGTATTGAGAGAATGTGATGCTATAATATCACTTTTACGTGTGCCTCTGTAAAGCTTCCTCTTAATTTTTAAAAGATGAGCCAATGATTTTGTGTTTGAAATACTCAGTATTTTGTTCATAAAGATCAGTGACACAGATATTATTTTATAGATTTATACAAATACTGCTATAAATGACACATTATGTTATAGAACTGTTGACTGCTGTTTAGATGTGGATGTATCACATTATGAGCTTCTCACTGGTTTTTGTTCAGGCAGTCAAGCTACGTGAAGGATTGAGAGCTGGAACCAAGACTACAGTTCTGCAACATGAGACTACTTATATCCAGCAAAATCTTCCTTGATACTTTTAGCTATAGACATTAGAAATATTTAGTTCTACTTAAAAATACATTTATTCTCTGAAGAAAAGAAATGAAAGAATTCTAAAGTTACAAAAGGAAAAACCAAGATGCATTTTCCTTCTTGATTTACACTGAAGGTTTTCTTTCTTTACACTAACTGATCATTATAGTAGTGACTTGTTGCAGGCATAGTTACTGGCTTTTCTGCAAAGACAGCTAGAGTATGCCTGCCTTGTTTAACTTTCTTCTCTCCAACCAAATCGCTGCAGCCCAGTGTTGCTTGGTATATATCAGCATATGTACATTTTAGTTCAGTGTTCCATGAAATAGATGGTGACTGTCTGCTAGATCTGTTAATAAGCGTGGGTGCATAGAGGGTGCATAGAGGCTCTCGGTTGATAGGAGATCTGTTTGCCAGGAGCTTGGCCATGAATTTTATCTCGATTTTTATCTTTAGATTTATTTTATTTTATTTCACCAGTATGAGTGCCTTGCCTGTGTGTATGTCTGTGTACCATGTCTGTGTGTATGCCTGGTGCCTGACGAGGTGAGAGGAGGGTGTCAGGCCTCGGGGATTGGAGCTGTGGATTATTATGATCTACCCACATGGCACTTACCATTAAACTCAGGTCCTCCACAAGAGCAGTAAGTGTTCTGAACCCCTCTGAACCATCACTCCAGCTCCTAGTCTTCTTTTATTTATTTTGTTTTTAAAAGAATTTTATAATTGCCAGGCGTGATGGTGCACAACTTTAATCCTAGAGCTTGGGAGTCAGCAGGTGGATTTCTATGAGATGAGGCCAGAATACTTTCAGTCTGTCTATCTATCTATCTATCTATCTATCTATCTATCTTACCTATCTATCTATATAATCTGTCTATCTAATCTATCTATCTATTGTGAGTTCTAAGACAGCTATGACTACATAATAAGACCCTGTCTCAAAAGTAAACTTTAAAAATTTATAAGTAAAATTCAGAGCACAGAACTTTGAGCAAGTTCAGAGAACTAAATCGTAAATCTTGTGAGGAAGAGAGATTGGCTGATGGTTGGCTGGTTGGTTGGGACAGGTGAATTGAAGCTGTCTGTGACCTACCATTGCTGCTGCTGGTACGAGTGCCTTGAGACCGTAATTACAAGTCTTTAAGGCTGCCAGGGTTGCCTAGCAGGGAAAGGTGCTTGCTGCCAAACCTGACAACGTGGTGAGTCTGAGTTTTGGAATCTACATAGTAAAAGGAGAGAACCTACTCCAGCAAGTTGTCATCTGACCACATGTGTTGTGGCTCTGCATGCACGCTCACTCGCTCATTCCCTCCCTCCCTCCCTCCCTCCCCCCCTCCCTCCCTCCCTTCCCCTCTCTTCCACCCATCCACCCATCCTACGACCAAAAAAATTAATTAAAATTCTACTACTGATAATATTAAATATTAATAGTAAAATAAAATAATAATAAAAAATAAATAATAAAAATTTTCCTACTACTGATAGATATTAATATCACAGATCTAACAGACACTTTTTGAAGTTGGAATAAACTTGACTTGCTTTGAAAATAGATTTCTGTTTATTCTGATTTTTTTTTTCAGGTAATTTCAGTGTTAATTCAACAAATAGATTGATCAGGTACTCTCCATGTCCTGGGCCTTATAGGTGACAATTCCTGCTCCTGTGGTACTCAGCAGGGACCTAGCATTGCTCATAAAATGAGTACCATGTGCCCAGAACATATGCCTCCTTTCCCCTTCCCCACTTTTGAGGATTATCTTTTTTTTTTAATCTTTTTTTAATAATAAAATATAATAATGTAAAACAGAAACTAACACATCTGAATTGGACAAGACAAATAACCAGAAGGAAAAGAACCCAAGAGAGGGCAGAATAATTGCAGACCTACTCTTGCACACTCAGGAATCCCATACAAACACTAAACTGGAAGCCATAGTACACACTCAGAGGATGTGGCGCAGACCCACACAGGGCCTGTGTTTGCCGCCTACGTCTCAGTGAGTTCATGTGAGCTTTGATCTTGTTGAATTAGAGGACTTTGGTATATTGGTGCCCTCCATCTCCTGTCTTTTAAACTCCCTCTGCCCCTCTTGTGGATTCTTTGAGCCCTAAGGGGAGGGATTTGATGATGGCATCACTTGTAGGGCTGTCCCAAGGTCTCTGCTCTTTGTAAGTTGTCTGCTCTGGTCTTTGCTTTGTTCCTGTCTGCTGCAGAAGGAAGCGTCTCTGGTGATGGCTGAACAAAGGCACTGACTGGTCTGCCTGGCTGGATCATTAAAACTCGCCAGGACCATTTGAGATGATTTTGTATCTTTTAATAATGATCTTCTATTCTATCACTGTATATGTAGGGTAGGAAATACATTGGCAGTGATAGATCATGCTTAGAGTTAATGAAATAGCTAGGTTTATTTTCTCTGTCCTTTTCAATGGAAATGCTTTGTTAATTAGGAAATTGAATTGCTCTTTGTTAGGTGTTACATTTGTATGTCATATGTATGAGTATAAGAATGGCTCCCTTTGGTGAGTGATATCATGAAGAAAATCGTGTCTTTCAGACATTTTCTTAGTGTTTGATATTTTATTGAAGAAAGACTGTTTGTCTCACCCTGTTTAGAAAAGGAAGATGAGTGTCTCATGCCTGAAGCCTGGAATGTGGACCAGGGGGTGATCTCCAAACTGAAGGAGCAGTACAAAAAGGAGAGGAAGGGGAAGAAGGGGGTGAAGAGTAAGTGGGAACATTGTCTCTATAAATGGAACCTCTGCATCTCTCCATCTCCCACATTGTTCTCAATGTTTTCCTAAGACTACTTACTCTCTTTTCATTTCTGCTCCTGACCTCTTTCCTTCTCACTGCCTCTCAGGGGTTGAAATTAAGCGACAGGTGTTTGACTCTGAACTTAAAAATCACATATGAATATGGAATTTTAACAAACATGTAAAGATTTGGGAGAATGTCGGCCTGTGCATTTGAAAATCGTTGAGTTGACTTTCGGAGCTCACTCACAAGAATGTTTATTTCTGGTGGCAATTTATAAATCTTACTTAATTCAGTTTGCTAGCAGTCCACCAAAGTGATTGCTTATACTTTCAGATCTTGAGACAAAGAAGTTAATTTCTACCCCTGAATAGTCTTGTGTGTTCACAACATGCAGTTCATTTGCTCTCGTCTGTATATGCTATACAGGGCACACAATCAAACACACCATTTAAAAGAGTCTGGTTTCTAATGTAAATGTTTTGGCCAATTTAATTTATAGCAGTACTACCAATTACCTTTTCAGTAAAATGTATGCCACATCAGAAATAGAAGCCAAAATGAAGTCTTAGCCCTGTGGATCATATAACTCATTATGCAAATGAAAGGTTTGTCAGTAGACCTAGCATGTATGTAAGGAAATGCAAGTCCTTACATATCAAAACCTGGATGAAAATAATATTAAACAGCCTCTTAGGGGCTGGGCATGTAGCTCGGATGGTAAAGGATTTTCCTAGCATGCATGCAGAAGTCCCGGGCTCATCCCTGGAGCTGCATAAAGGGAGTGTGGTGGCTCATGTCTGTAATCCCTGCACTCTGGAGGGAGAGGCTGGAGGACCAGAAGGTCAGGGTCACAGTTAGCTGTATGAGGAATTAGAGGCCGTGCCAGGTCTCAGAAAAACAACAACCATGTTTTGGGGAGAGTAAGAGTGAGCCACCGTCTGGGCGCCTACTCACTGACGTGGTAGATAGTGAGTTTTCCTTCTCATGGCAGTGGGGATTTGTCCTTTGAGGTGTGAAACTAGTACAAAACGAGATTCAAATCTAAACTTAGTGTGAAATGTACTTATAAATTGCAAAACACTGGAAGGATATTCCCCCTTGCTTTTTAATTATGGCAAAACATCAAGAGCAGTCATTCCTGCAGACCTTACATTACAATCTGGTAGTTACTTTTAAGACATTTCAATATTGAAGTCTTAGAATTTATAAATTCTGAGCTCCGTGAAGTCCATGTCCATTGGTGATGATAGCAGGTTTAAGAGTCACTGAGCAATGAGATTGTTTACTGTTAGCTCAGAGTGGATCAAATCAGAGTGAGAAAGGGAGCATTAAACAAGGCAGTTTCATTCCTTTATTCAGTTAGCTAAACTTATGAACTAGATGGAGACATGAGTTGCTATGGCTTTCTTGAATGAAGTCTGAGCCAGTTAAAGTAAAATGTTGAAGAAAACTTGTATATTGTACATTAGAAACATTATATTTATTTGGGTCATTACATTATAATGAGTATCTTGGAATGTAAAGCTCTTTTAATTGAAAAGGTAGCCAAGACTTCTGTGACTCATCTGCTCATACATTGTAGTTGGAATTTAGCCCTTAAGATCTAAAACTGCACCATTTGACTGGAACCGTATTGCTATTAGTAGAAGCAATGGGACTCCCTGCACTGGGTATTGAGATGCATATTTAAACATATAGCACATGGGCTTTTGAAGTGAATCAGCGTCCGACTCTGGGTAGACCATGAGCACCTCTCACTGAGAAAAGGAGTGTAGACTGAGCTCAGCACAGCTTGGCCCTCACACTTACTTGCTCCTGTGTAAAGCAGTAGTGTGAGGACAGGTGTAGATCTGTGATCAGGGAAAAGTAAATTAACACTTTGAGTTGATGCACAGAACACGAATTTATAACAACCAAAGCACACTTGTTAATTGAGCCATTACCTATTGTAAACTTTTTGATGTTTTTAATTGGTCTAGTATAAATATATCCAGTCAAATTGTGTATTCCAGTCATACTATCTTAAATTTTTCTAGGTATTAGTTAGAATTGCTTAGAAATAGTTGTATTCTTTGCTGGTATAGGAAATACCATAACGGACTATGGGTAAGATTTTCCCATTCTTAATTAAACTTGTAACAGGAAAAACTACCGAAGATCTGTTTCAGCCTCTATCCTATATAAAACAATCAAAACAGGGATGTGGGAGAATGAAGACTCAAAGCCCAGGTAAGTAGTCAGTAGGGCATGAGGCTTCATTCTGGGTCCGTAGCTTCAGGATGTAGGCAATGAATGTAACTTAATTTAAGCAGGGGCGCTACTGTTCAACTGAGTTCACATTTCGTTCATGATCTGTGATTGTCTTCATTTAGACCACTAGTCATTGGCTTCATTGTAGATAAGTATGCCTTTTAATAATGCATATTGGAAATGACATTCTATCTTGTGTAGTGATTCCATTAACTTAATTTATAAAATATATATTTAAATGTAATTCTTTTTCAGCAGTAATAAACTCTTACAATTTGAAAACTTCAAAAATAACTATTGCTTATTGATGAATCTAGTAGGATATTTTGAAGGTAAATGTTGGCAGTGTGAAAAGATTTGTGGTGCAGTTGTTATGAGATGAGTGATTCTGTTTTTTCTTTTTCCTCCTCTGCCCTCCCACCTCTTTTGGCTAGGGCCCAATAGGTCAAAACTACAAGATATGCTTGCTAATTTGAGAGACGTTGATGAACTTCCCTCCTTGCAGCCATCTGTTGGCTCCCCTTCCAGACCCAGCAGCTCCAGGCTTCCTGAACAGGAGCTCAGTAGGGCAGATGAAGGTGAGCATATGGACCTAGGGCTGAACTGAGCCGCCTCAGAGAGCACACAGTCTGCACACATCTGCTTTCTTAAAGCAGTCTTTAGCATCGGTCTGTGATTTGGAGCGAAGGACATAAGTTTAAGAACCAGCTCTTGGTTTCTGGTTCTGAATATTCCCTAGCTCCACTGGCAGCTCGGTGTTCCAGTGTTAACTCCACAGCAGCAGTGGGGGGACTGAGTCACACCCAGTGTTCCAGTGTTAACTCCACACCCAGTGTTCCAGTGTTAACTGCACAGCAGCAGGGAGGGAGGGAGCTGAGTCACACCCAGTGTTCCAGTGTTAACTCCACAGCAGCAGGGAGGGAGGGAGCTGAGTCACACCCAGTGTTCCAGTGTTAACTCCACAGCAGCAGGGAGGGAGGGAGCTGAGTCACACCCAGTGTTCCAGTGTT
>LR750238.1:123719-137331 GCA_902729485.2 Mus minutoides | reverse complement strand
CTCTCCTCTCCTCTCCTCTCCTCTCCTCTCCTCTCCTCTCCTCTCCTCTCCTCTTGTAGTCCCCCCCACCAATCCCAAAGTGACAGCCAGACAAGTGGTGCCACCTGCCACCCCTTTCTGTCTCTGACCCATATCACCAGAGTTTTGATAGCTATTTTCCCCTCCAAACTCTTGGGCATTCCTAACATTTTCTTGCACAGCATGTAGAAAAAAAAAGTGTTGTAAAGAACCAAGAACTTTATTTTCTTTGCCATGATCATGAAGAAATACATTTCCTTCTTCCCCACTTAGGTTCATTTCTGTGACTTCCGCTTATTATCCGCATTCGATTCTTCTTCAAACTAATATTTAGCCTTTCTCGTTTTCTTCTCTATATGTTATGCTAAACCCACATGTCCAGGTATTATTGGATGGATTCAAGTATGAAGTTGCATTTTGGGAGGTGGATATGTAGATATATTCAATACTGAAAGTATAGAATTCACTACGAAGCCCCCTAGCTTCTATTCCAAATGACTGTCCTCGCTGGACAGATGCTTACAGAACTGTAAAGTTTGGGGATCTGGATAATTTTGCTCTTTTATTTGCAGTTTTTTTTAAAAATAGAATTTAAAATAAAAAAAAGTGGGGGATAAGTCAGTTAGTTTTCGTAAGAATGATAGGAAAGGAGACGCAGGGTCACACATGACTTCTCGGACAAATTTGTAAATGGAATGCAGGGGGCTCAGTTAGATTTGTACACATTTGCTGGCTAATTTACAGCAACCCTGCAGCAGAAGTTTCTAAGAGTGCTTTGATCACTGGCTGCGGAATAGGTCATAGCCACCCACCTGTGAATCGCGGCGCCACACACGCTGGAGTAAGACGCGTAGACGCCAGTGCCGTAGACATGGTATTTGGGGTCCTGGCAACCCGCTGGACATTTCACCATGAACTCAGGATTGATGATCTTTCCAGCTTTGACATCACAGTTGATCTGAGGCACAGCTGGGAATACAGAATGAGGTCAAAGTTACCCCTGCTGTGTCGGTTTACACATGAGGTGACAGTGCCAGGTCCTAAGTGTTCATGTACTTAACCTGTAAAAGTCTGAATCTGAACTGGCCCTGTGTCCCTTCCCTCCCATATAATGAGGGTAAAGACGTAGCAAGGACATTCCTCAGACCTTAAGAAAGATGACATTCATTGCATCTAATGTGCTAAAAGGGGACAAAAAATATAAAGGCTGACCCCTGTTATTGTTTGGAAAATTAATTGAAAATAATTCTGAGAAAAAGGTCCAGATCAAGATTCCAAGATCAAGATGTGATGTGGAAATCAATCGAATGGGGGGGGCGGGTGTTACAGATGCTCTGTGATTATTGACAGCAAGAGAAAGCTCCCAAGGGAAGCAGGGAAGGCAAACAGGCTGAGACTGGGCTGTTGAGCCCTAGATAACTGAGATTCCATGGCCTTGGAGGCAGAGAAGCGGGAGAGAGAAGTGGCTATAGGCTGGGCCAGGCTCAGGGGAGGTGAGCACTTGAGGAAGTTATATTCAAAGCCACCTTTTTGTTTTGGTCCCAGATGATTTCTTTGGCCTAGATGTCGGCCTGGGTGTCAAGTCTCCATAGGACCCATCGTTGGCCTCTACACTTGCAAAGACTGGTACCCACACTGAGTATCCAGGTAAGTGCATCCAGGCTTATATCCTGCCTCTTTCTGTTGGTCTCAGCTACAGGGAGGTCTTTGGGAGCAGAAACCTTGCCTGAGGATAAGGTGAAAAACATATTTTGCTGACAAGGTGTTGAATGCTTCCTCTCTGCAAAAATTTTCCTCCCTCAAACAACAACAACAACAACAACAACAACAACAAAGCCAGAGGCATGGGTCCCACTAGTGTGCTCTTTGGTTGATGGTTTAGTCTCTGGGAGCTCTGGGGTACTGGTTAGTTCACACTGTTGTTCCTCCTATGGAGTTGCACACCCCTCCAGCTCTTTGGGTCCTTTCTCTAGCTCCTTCATCAATGGGAGGAGAGACCCTTGGTCCTGTGAAGGTTCTATGCCCCAGTATAGGGGAATGCCAGGGCTAGGAAGCTGGAGTGGGTGGGTTGGTGAGCAGGAGGAGGGGGGAGAAGATAGGAGGTTTTCAGAGGGGAAACCAGGAAAGGGGATAACATTTGCCATGTAAATAAAGAAAATATCTAATGAAGAAGAAGAAGAAGAAGAAGAAGAAGAAGAAGAAGAAGAAGAAGAAGAAGAAGAAGAAGAAGAAAGCCACCCTATCCCCAAGTGACAGTTCCTTAAGCTGTGGGTTCCACAGTTCTGTGAATTCAAGGCAAATCTGGTTTACACAGTGAGATATTCTCTTAAAAAAAAAAAACCAAAACAAAACAAAAGGGAGAAAGACCATGAGTTGGGAGAAAAAAATAGATAAAAATTTTATTCTATTTATATGTGTATGCATAAAATCACATGTCTATGTATGTGTATGTGCACACATGTTTTCAGATGTCTAAGGAGGTCAGAAGAGGGTATTGGGTCCCTTGCAGCTGGAGTTAGAGGTGACTGTGAGACTCAGTCTCTGTGCTGGGAACAGAACTCAGGTCCTCATGATCCGAGCCGCTGGGACTCTCAGTTGCCAAATCATCTCTCCAAGCCACAGTACTGCATGTTTACATGCAACAGAGCTCTCAGTACAGATGATTTGAAATTCAAATGTTGATCAACTCTGCAAAATATTGAAGGTTCAAATATTTAGATATGATTTAATTCTTTAAGTATAAAAAATAAATAAGCTTATCTCCCTTGTTAATGTGTAAATTTGCTTCCCTCTTTTATAAATGATAGTTATATGAATACCATAGAATGGCCCTAAGATAATTTTTATGAATATTAGTAAGTATATTATTTACATATCTATTTTATACATCTGTATACTCAAGTGGCATGAAAATTTCTGACCCAAAAGGTTTGTGCGTTGGAGTTTAAGAAACTCACCCCCAAAGGTGTGTTGTGTTGGTTCACTCCTTTAGTCAGGAGGCAGAGGCAAGCTGATCCTTAGGACCACCTAAGGATCTACATAACAAGTGCCAGGCCAGCCAAGACTGACTAGTGAGATTGTCATAGAGAAGCAACCTGCAAGCCTGCCTTAGGTGACTCCATAGCTAGGAATGTGTCCAGTTCTGGGACCAGCTCTTTAAGAAAGATTCCAAACATGATTCTGAAACATAAACACAGTTCAGTGCAGGCAAGTTCAT
Source organism: Mus minutoides (assembly GCA_902729485.2). Classification (NCBI taxonomy): domain Eukaryota; kingdom Metazoa; phylum Chordata; class Mammalia; order Rodentia; family Muridae; genus Mus; species Mus minutoides. Next base: position 134,096 of record LR750238.1, on the reverse strand, counting down.
GTGGATGCTGGAAAAGAATGTGAGTCAGGATAGGATAGACAAGAAAGGGTCATTTAGCCGCTAGAAGGAAAAACCCAGAGGCAAGGGGTCCTTTGTGTCTACAAGCAGCACTGTTGTGAGCTGTGACACCAGAAGGGGGGGGAACTGGAAGGGCAAACTTTCTATAGAGGTAAATTTGCCAAGAACTTTCTAGGAATTGATGCTTAAATGGGCTGTTCATCGCTTCACATGAACAGACCTTTGGTGGAAGCGTGCAAACAGAACAGTTGTAAGGGGTTTCTGTCCTGGGTGGGAGGTGGAAATGAAACCCCTCCCAGTGCTAAGAGCTGGTGATTACGCTCAGAGATCCAGGAGCTTTGCCAGGCCACCCACCCTCTGAGTTACTGAGATGCTCACGGAGTTGTTAATGGTTTCCAGCTGTATCCGAAAGTACACACTCACGCTCCCCCTTCCCTCCCCGTAACCCTAAAGTAACCGAAGGAGCAGTTACATTTCATTCAAGTTGGAGAGAGAACGGAAGTTGAGCCCCTGTCTTTTTCCCCACATGCCCTTCCCATAAGCTTTGCCACTCAGGGCTGGGGCAGCATGGCGCTGCTCCTGGGAGCCAGGGTTGAGCTTGACCACAGGCTTAAGCAATTTGTGGTCTCCGTTAAGAACGGGAGCTCTGTGCTTAAAACTTTTAGTTCTACCCCCCCCCCCCACCAAAGTTACTTCTTTTTAACCTTTTGTTCTTTACACTCTGATACCCAGAGTCTTAGAGTGTACAATTTAAAAAAAGGCAATTTGGTGACAGAAGATGCCAGCTTAGTCTCTCCTCAGATCAGCTAGTTGCTGGGTCCTGGGTGTAAACGGGGTCTTCAACTCCCATTTCCTCCAAAGATTACCCCCAGATACATCTCCTCTTTTAGATGCGAAGAAAAAAGAGCAGCCTTCTTGGCCTTAGTTATTTGAAATAGGAGATAGCAAACCCTGTGGCGTTAGGGTTACATTTTGATGACACCTTGACACTCTGAGATTTTGGATCTTCTGGAAAGGAATAAGTGAAGCCAAATCTGGAAAGTTGTTGGATGAATGTTCAGGGTTCGCACAGTACAAGCTGCCTGATCTTTCATGAAATCTCTAACTCAGTACACAAACCGAAATGCCCCCCATGGGGATGTTTTGCATCTTGCTAATCAAGTTTTTCTTTGAGGTACATTTGGTCTCTCTCTCTCTCTCTCTCTCTCTCTCTCTCTCTCTCTCTCTCCCTGAAGTATTTCAAACACAATGTCTTGTCTGTACAGAACCTGATTAGCAAAGTCGGGGGCTGAAGTCATTTTTGTCCCAGGGGATGACACAAATGAGGTACAGATGCTCATCTCACCCACTGCTCAAAACCAAGGAGCAATGGCAAAGTATGGCTAAAGGTCAAATCCTTGCTAAATTTATACAGAAAATTAAGCCAGAGAAAGCGAGCTAATTAAATTTTGCCAAGAGTAATTGCCAAGATCATTGGAAAGTGCAGTTAGTGTCCAGCCAGGAAAAAGCAAGTCACTTCGAATTTTCTGACAGCAATTCTTTGTTTTTTGGTTTTGTTTTGTTTTTTTGTTTTTAATTTTTTTTCACAGTATTTTTCTGGTTCCTCATGCAGAGATCTGTTTCTTGTAACCATCAATGAGTCCTCCCTGTCTGTCCTTGGTTGACAGGTGGGATAAGTACCTTATCTTTGTATTGTAAGTGAGTATTATGGTCACAATACACTGTTTGCATTGTTTTTATACTTTCTTACTCTCAACTCTAGAGTTTATCCACAAAATACATGGCGTAGACGTCTTTAAAGGGAAACAAGAATTGCAAGAATCGAACGCGGCACAAAACACATGACGTAGACATCTTTAAAGGGAAACAAGAATCGAACGCGAACGCGGCAAACCCAGCAGTATCTTGCTCAGGTGTGAGGTCACATCAGACATCAAGGGCAAAGCTGCTCTGCAGTTAACCCCGTGCATTTACTTACATGGCTTCTTCCCAAGAACATAGAAAGAGAGAGAGAGAGAGAGAGAGAGAGAGAAAGAGAGAGAGAGAGAGAGAGGGAGGGAGGGAGGGAGGAAGGAAGGAAGGAAGGAAGGAAGAAAGAAAGAAAGAAAGAAAGAAAGAAAGAAAGAAAGAAAGAAAGAAAGAAAGAAAGAAAGAAGGTTCTTCTTCCTCCTCCTAGCTGGTGGGGGAAGCCAGGGAGACACAGGGTGGAAGCCACTGAAGACCAGGCAAGCCGCCGAGGTCCAGAGACGCATCCGGAGATGCTTCAGCGGCACTGTGGTCTTGAAGCAGGCCTGGCCATACACTCTGCTTCTGTGGAGGTTTTCTCCCCAGCTCCTTCTGATGGGTCCTTATGGCTACCTTGCTTCCTAGAGCCACAATCGCTTCCGTACCGTAGCATCTTAGTGCCAGCCAAGAATTCCTTCCCAGAAGCCCTTTGAATCAGTCATGGGGAGAAGAGGACCGAGTGCAAACCGAGTGGGTATTGCTGTGAGGTTCCTTCTGGTCCGTCAGTGGTTCTCTGACTTCCTAATGCTGCAACCCTTTAATGCAGTTCCGCACGTTGTGGTGACCCCCTAACCATAAAATTGTTTCGTTACTACTGCATAACTGTAATTCTGCTATTGTTACGAATCATAATATAAAAATCTGATACACGTGATATCTGGTATGAACTCCCAAGGAGTCATAACCCAGAGGTTAAGAACCACTGCTTCACAGAGTTTATGGGGCCTATATGTCACCAGTATTATCACGGATCTCCCATTTCAGAACAGAAAACTGGTGGTCTGAGACAGCATTTTAATGTGTGATTTCTACCTTAGTGAAGGAAGCCTGACATGGTGGTGCACACCCGGGACCCTAGCACCCAGGAGGCAGGGATAAGGTCACACGTGAGAGACCAGCCTAGATCACAGGGGGAGACCCTATCTCAAAAGCAGAGCAAAACACAACAAAAATCTCTAGAGAGAGCTTCAAGTATTCTTGCTGTGTATGGGCCTTCCGCCTCCACTGATGATGGTAGGCTTTGACAGGTGTGGGGCAGGCCAAACCAGACTGCTCATAGGCTTCTTATTCACCGTTCATCTTTTCCGTAATCCCGGAAAGACCACGCTACTGCCTGGATAAAATTCCTTATTAATTAGGGAAAGCCTTGGTGAGCTCGCTCCACAGCTGCTAATGAGGAGGAATTATTACAACATAAAAGAGCTTATGCATGAAGAGTTCTAACATCAGGCTTCACTTTATTGGACTGTGGTGTTCAACTAGTTTAAAACTGTACTTTAAAGAAAATTACACAAAAATTTATTAGTTTAATGAGATAAAAAGGACATCAAGTTGAAGACAAGAGTCTCCTTCTTAGTCCTGGTCTCCAGGGAACAGGACATGTATGGGTTTTTTTTTTCCCCCCTTTGGGGAAGACATCTTTTGAAAATTATTCTTTTAATTTTCTTGAACATTTTTTTGATTATGTTGAATCTGCTCAAAAATTATCAGTAATTTTTTTGGTTGCCTTTAAGGAAAGGTTAAAGAAAATTGAGGCCTTTTTCCAATCTCTTCTAAAGGAACCCTGGGATGGCCAATGCTGTACTTCACTCAATTTTCTTTTCTTTTCTTTTTTTTTTCTTCCTTTTCCTTTTTTATTGGATATTTCATTTATTTACATTTCAAATGTTATCCCCTTTCCTGATTTCCCCTCTGGTATCCCCCATCCCATCCTCCCTCCCTTTGCTTCTATGAGGGTGCTCACCCACCCACCTACCCATTCCCACCTCTCTGCCCTGGCATTCCTTTACAATTGGGCATCAAGCCTTCGCAGGACAAAGAACCTCTTCTTCCATTGATGCCCGACAAGGCCTTTGTCTGCTACATTTGCAGCTGGAGCCATGGGTTGCTCCATGTGTACTCTTTTGGTTGGTGGTTTAGTCCCTGAGAGCTCTGGGGCATCTACTTGTTTGATATTATTGTTCTTCCTATGGATTGCAAACCCCTTCAGATCTTTCAGTTCTTTTTTTAACTCCCCCATTGGGGACCCAATGCTCAGTCCAATGGTTGGCTGTGAGCATCCGCCTCTGTATTTACCAGGCTCTGAAAGAACCTCTTTGGAGACAGCTATATCAGTCTCCTGTCAGCAAGCACTTCTTGGCATCCGAAATAGTGTCTAGGTTTGGTGACTGTATATGGGATGGATCCCCAGGTGGGGCAGTCAGTCTCTGGATGGCCTTTCCTTCAGTCTCTGCTCAACACTTTGTCTCCATATTTACTCTTGTGAATATTTTGTTCCCCCTTCTAAGAAGGACTGAAGCATCCTGACTTTGGTCTTCCTTCTTGAGCTTCATGTGATCTGTGAATTGTATCTTGGGTATTCTGAGCTTTTAGGATAATAGAAGAGAACATAAGGAAGAACATCGAACACATGGGCACAGGGGAAATTTTCCTGAACAGAATAACAATGGCCTGTGCTGTAAGATCAAGAATTGACAAATGGGACCTCATAAAATTGCAAAGCTTCTGTAAGGCAAAGGACACTGTCAATAGGACAAAACTGCAACCAACAGATTGGGAAAAGATCTTTACTAACCCTACATCCAATAGAGGGCTGATATTCAATATATACAAAGAACTCAAGAAATTAGACTCCAGAGAACCAAATAACTCTATTAAAAATGGGGTACAGAGCTAAACAAAGAATCCTCAACTGAGGAACACAGAATGGCTGAGAAGCACCTAAAGAAATGTTCAACATCCTTAATCATCAGGTAAATGCAAATCAAAACAACCCTGAAATTCCACCTCACACCAGTGAGGATGGCTAAGATAAAAAACTCAGGTGACAGCAGATGCTAGTGAGGATATAGAGAAAGAGGAACACTCCTCCATTGCTGGTGGGAATGCAAGCTTGTACAACCATTCTGGAAATCAGTCTGGTGGTTCCTCAGAAAACTGGACATAGTACTACCTGAGGAGCCAGCTATATCACTCCTGGGCATATACCCAGAAGATGGTCCAATGCGTAGCAAGGACACATGCTCTACTATGTTCATAGCAGCCTTATTTATAATAGCAAGAAGCTCGAAAGAGAGAGATAAGCACGCCTTTAATCCCAGCACTTGGGAGGCAGAGGCCGGTGGATTTCTGAGTTCGAGGCCAGCCTGGTCTACAAAGTGAGTTCCAAGGACAGCCAGAGCTATACAGAGAAGCCCTGTCTCGGAAAAACCAAAAAAAAAAAAAAAAAAAAAAAAAAAGAAAAAAAAAAGAAATCATCTCCATGGTTTGGAGAACATGAGAACACCTGGTGGCCTGGAGCAAGATGAGGGATGAGGGAGGAGATACCAATGGGGACCAAACCACATGAGAACTTTGCCAGATCATAGCCTTGTCATGGTCCCTGCAGCACCTGTGTCTCCACCAGAGGTCTTTCTAGGGCGGCATAATACTCTTTTCAGAGGAACAAAAAGGTCTTGACAAGCCTACTGAACCACGAAGGGCTTGTGGGGAGGGGGATGTATTGTTCTGACAGGGAAGAAGAAGGAGATACTGTGGAGTGACATGTAGTATGGTTGCCCACGAGAGTCAGAGGGGCAGGAAGTGTGAGGTCCACGAAGATCTTCCTCCATGAGGAGGAGCCTACGGTTGGGCTTTGGAAATCTATAGTAATGGGTGAGGATATGACAGAATGTCAGTTATAGGAGAGATCCCTTTTGTGGGCAATAGGGGAACTGAGCTGCATTGGGGAATATGACCGGAGGGCCACAGGAACACAGGAAGGGCTCAACAGAGACAATCATGAGGACATAAGCCTCAGACTCTGCAGACGCCATGGGAAGAGTTCCAGACTGCTAAAAAAAAAAAAAAAAGAAAAATGCGTGCAGCATTGCTTTTGCCTAATGTCTGAGGAATAAGAGACCCAGCTAATATCTGATGGCCTAGGATTCATTGAAATCTTCCTGCCTCTGCCTCCCAAGTGCTGGGATTAGAGGAGTGTGCCACTATGCTTAGCAAAAGGTACTTATCTTAGTACATAAAGACATGCTCAAGCCTTAACCCCTTTAAAGAGTGAATGAGTTGTTCTCATCAGTGCTTCCTTCCAGGCTGAGAAAATGCCTCTGTCCTCCTGGAAGGACAATGGCCAAGGAGTGACAGCGTACCTGTAATTTACCGGTGGCGATATAGTTTTGGAGTGGCTGTCACTATTTATGGCTAAAAATATCTTACTTGAGTTGACAAGGGACCCAAGTACACATCTCTTTACATTATTCTTACCAGATCACGAAAGACATGTCATTTTCATCTTGCCAAGAAGCAAGCTGACTGCCCATACTTACAAGCAGGGCCAGAGTCAAGAATCTGGCCCTTGCAGCTATAAAGCCAAGGTTCTGTTGATTTTGCCTGCCTGAAGTCAAATAAGCTGCTGCTTCTCTAGTGTAACCTTCCAGGGCCTTTCTGAATTCAAACATCATTAACAGCTACTATTGGGTAAATATAGGATATATACAGTAAATAAGTTGTACGTATCAGTGTGTGTGCACACATGAACACACACCTGCTTCTGTAAGTCCACCCCAAACACCTGCAAGGCAACTCACTAGTACAATGTTCCTTATGTTATTTTTTGTTGTTATTTCTTAGAATCAGCCATGATAGAGTTTACCTTCTTTGAAAGTCTGCAACAGAGAGGGTCAGCTTTCTTTCTTATCCACACATAACAAAGAAGTTCAGACATGCAATTTTTCTTTCTCCTAATCTGAGAAAAGGTACCCATGACAAGCTGTGTAGAGAACAACCAACATTGGCACCAGGAGTCTCAGAAAGGGGCAAACAGTGACGATGAATTCCATGTTGCTATGTGTGAATCTGCTTAAGAACCTTCACGCCTCCTCTACCAAAGCCTTCACCCAAAGACCTGTGCTTTTCTTCACCGTGTCCAAAGCATTCAACAACCAAGTCCCAGCACAATGACTTCTTCAGGCTCAAAGCAGAACGTCTGGAAAGCATCCATCCTTGAAAGGTTGATTGCTAAAGTTTTCCCATACCTCACATACAAGGTGTTAGGATTAACTGATTGGAGCGGATGCAATAAGTTAAAGGTTATACATTTCACCGCAAGTTGAGCCTATTTCAACAGAGTCCTGTGTAATGGAATTATTTCTGAATGAGGTTTTTGCATGCTGTTGGAGAGCGTCTTCTTCCCTTTGCTGACTGGCGTCTCCACTGGGTAAACTGCCTGCTCGGGAAGCCCTCAGTTACCAGGAAGAAAAGACAACTTCTTAAAACAGCACCTGCCCTATGGGCTGTGGCCCACTTTCCCCTTGAACCTCCAGGACTCCCCTACCCCTAGAGCCTGGTCCTCTTTCCCATCGTCGTCTCCTGACCTCACCCCACATTTATTCTCCATGATGTCAGCTCAGGGCAGCTAGACAGCTCCCTGACCTCCCTCTGTCTATAAAATCCTTGGTTTTCATGTCTTGTTTTGGATCTTATTGTGTGAAACCACTGTGAATCCTATTGTAGACTCCTAGTTTGTTATTCTCAATGTAGCCTTTACCCCATTTTATTTTATGGTGGTTTCTGTTGTTCATTTGTCTGTGTACCCATCTAACAATTACCTAATGAGGCACTAATTATATATTCTTGGTACTTTTGGCCTTGTTGGGAAGGCATACTATATTAAAATGCTTAAAATAATATGTGGTAAGACTCAGAGGGTGTATGACACACAGGAAGCATCCAATCTAGTTTTAAGTATGCGCTGGAGGAAGGCGTTGGATCTAGGGAAGCTTTTCTTGTACTTTTTTTTGTGGGGGAGAGTAGGGCAGATTTTCATTTTGCCAAGTGGGAGATTGGATGCTTGCTGAAGTCTGAGACTTCTAAACAGACAGCCAGTGACATGCTGTGTTTTGTGAACTGGAGTGGCCATCACCTGTGGAATGCTGTCTTTCCTGACCCTGCTCTGCTTAAACATCGTTTCTGAAGCTCTGCTGGGGCTCCTTCATGTGTGGAAAAAAAAAATCTTCTGATGAGATTTTACAACTTAAAAAGCTCTTCTGCCTCCAGCACAGATCCGATGCCAGGTACAGATTGTTCTAGAGCCTTTGGTGGCCATAATTTATGTGGAAACGTAAGATGGGTTTATTACAGTAGGGCTGCAATGCTTATGCATTGAAAAGCAGGCTTGTTTCGCATGCATAACCTACACATAAATGAAGTTAGTCTCGCAGTCTACAACCACTCTGTCATTATTTGTAGCCTTCAAAAATCAAGAGAAATGGAGCTGTATTTGGGCGATTTGTTAGACGCTGCTTCAGTAGGCTCTTGCTGACTGAACCTACCACGAAGGTGCCTCTGGGTAGGGTTAGATTTATTGCTTCAAAATGTACCAGGAAAATGAGAGCCTTGAAAAAAAACGTCACCTCTAAGAATAAAGTGTTAAAACTCCCATTAGTACAGCAAGTTAATTTATGAAGTCGCCAACATGCTAATTCTCTGTATATATGATTTTTCCTTTCTAGTACTGTAAGACAGTGGCCAGGCTTTTGTATGCTCTTACGTCTGGGGTTCAAGGTGGTAGCACAGGACACAGAGTGGTCCAAAGACGACCCTCCCTCTGTGCGTGGGGGATTATTATCTCCAAATCCTTCTTATTTGAAGGACTTGGCTTCTTTCTGCTCAAAGGTGATGGAGAGGAAACAACAAAGACCAAAACCAGTGCTCCAAGGCTGGGTGCACAGGACAGGGTCCGCAGGTTCCCCTGGGGGACATGCTTCTATTCCCTAGTGGCTTTTAGGGGAGCACGGGCTCAGAGCAGCACCTTGTATGGGTCTCCTAGGCAGAAGCCTTACATAGAAAGCTTCCTCATTTCTGCCAAGATATCATGTTCAGGAAAGAGCAGAGCTGCCCACCTTCCATCGAAGACAGATGTGGGCGCTAAGCCACCTGTACAGCCTCCCTAATGTTATAGGGGCTGCAGAAGTGGGGTGGGGAAGCTACTGTAAATATGGAATTTGAATCCCAAGCCCTCTCTCCACCCCGCCTCCCCCATGACTGCCAGTTTGGAGTCGGACTTGATTTGATTTAGAAAATCAAGTAATAAGCCAAACTCCTTGGGATAAAAATTCCATCAAATGCAGCTATTCATATGAAAGCTAAGCACTGGCTTGGAATGAATGTTCACCTATGAGCCTGAAGAGGGTTTGTAAGACTCTATTTCTGTTCCCTTTCTGAGGAGCCTTCCTATCAGATTGTCTTCAGCATGTGCTCACGGCAGGACTCTAGATTCAAAGGATCCCCGGTGAAGCTCAGGAAGACCCACAAGGACAACTGGAGACCATGGGCCAACCCAAGAGATGGGAAAGAGATAAGAATGGGAAGAAAAAGAAATGAAAAAAAAATCAGGGTTGGTAGGGAAGAGAGAGGAGAGCTCCCTAGCAGAGCAATGGCACAGCTATGAGTAGGCAGAGTACATAAGCTGATATGCCAGCACTCACAGCCCAGACCAAAGGAAGCTTTCTCCTTCTCTACGTCTCTTCTTGTTACTTTACTGCCCACTTGGTCAACTCTCAATCCTCTATCCCCCTATCCCATTGTGGGCCAACAGCTTCCCTCCGTCCCCCTGCTCCCTACCATGCGTCTCCACCTAGCTAGAGTTTAAAATCTGGCTTTGACAACTAGTAGAGTCCTGAGCACTTGAGCCTCAGGAGTCTAGGATAACATTTGGTGTTTTGGAAGAACCTGAAGATGGCCAGATGACCAACATGAACAAGTGGCCTCCTCTTTGAAATTTCAACTCTTTGGGATGTGAAGATATTTTTTTGGTCTTAAAAAAAAAATCACTAGTGAAACATGAAGGCTTCCAGAAGCGAGGGGGACAGAGGGAGCTATAGAGGATCTATCTAGATGGCCTCACATTCATATCTACAAGCAGCATTGACCTTGTCTTAAGCCTCTCATCCACGACTCTCAATGGTATGAAGCCTGTCAGAATCCCCTTGCTCATCAGGCCACAGATGACCAGAGTTCCCCTGTAGTTTCTAATTCAGTAGGACTAGAATTGCCAAGACAAAAAGGGCTCAGTTGATGTTGATATTGCTGGTCTTGTAATTTTGAGAACTTCATCTGCTTTCCCGCTGTGTAGGCAAAGCCCTGCTCCTATTATTTTGCAAGTACCCCCTATAAGATAGGTTCTGCGTTCTCAACCACAAATGTAAGATGACCAGGATTTCTTCATTTAGTGATAAGGAAGATGGCCTCTACCTCTAATCTCTTTGAGCATATGCCTTCTTGAATGTATTATAGATCAGTAAAATAGGTCATTGTAGGTCAACTCTTGGTCTATATTTCAGCCAAGGGGAAAGGTTAACATTC
>LR750238.1:13719-118719 GCA_902729485.2 Mus minutoides | reverse complement strand
TTCAGTAACCAGTGAATCGATGCACCGAAGAGTCTAAAGCCACATTTCCTGGCTCCTGTTCAAGTATATAGAATAATCCTGAGTACTATGCTTAAAAAAAATAACATTGGCTGTTTTTCTTATTGCAAAAGTAATGCATGATTCTTCTAGAGAAATGCAAAAAGCAATATAGGAGGTATGGATGAAAGCAAAGTGTGTTTTCTGTATGTATATTACGTGCATTTATATAGATACTTCAAACATTTGATCATGTGCATACTAGCTATAGTGCTTTAGAACTTATTTCAACATATATATGTTGAATCATACACACACACACACACACACACACACACATATATATATATATGCACACACATGAACACATATACATATTTTTCTTGTCATTAAATGTTTCCCCCCAATCATTTTTTAAATTTTTTTTAAAGATTTATTTTATTTTATTATATGTAAGTACACTGTAGCTGTCCTCAGACACTCCAGAAGAGGGAGCCAGATCTCGTTACGGATGGTTGTGAGCCACCATGTGGTTGCTGGGATTTGAACTTATCACCTTCGGAAGAGCAGTCGGGTGTTCTTACCCGCTGAGCCATCTCACCAGCCCCCCCCCCAATCATTTTAATGGCCTATAAAGTAATACATTATAAGCAGGTAGCTCAGACTAACTGACCCCCCATTTAATGTAAATACCTTCATCTTTGCACAGATCTGTCATTATTTCCTTAAAATAATTTCTTAAAATAGAATTTTTGTTTAGAATTTATATCCACTCAAAATTTTGGTATATACTATAACTTTTTTTATAGTATAGACTCCCCCTTCTCCATTCCTGTACTAATTGCACTTGTAACTGGAAGGGCCGTTCCATTGTTCTCAAAATCCCTGTCAGTCCCATTCCTTGACACTCCAGGGAGGTGTGGCCTCATCTTCCTTATGGTAGCTATGTTTGGAGACAACTTGCTTTCTGGATAGAGTTGGGGTTCTGAAGGGGGGCATGGGCAAACACAGCGATCTAAATCCTGGTTGGGGGACACACACCTATGGTGTGAGCACTTAGGAGACCAAAGCAAGAGGATAATAAACTTAAGGCTACATAGTGAGGCCCTGTATGAAAAACACAAGACAATTGATCTCCGTCTCTCTCCTTTCACACACACACACACACACACACACACACACACACACACACACACACATATATATATGATACATGCATATACATATACTGAATATACATGTATGTATATTCAATTTAGGTAAAAGTGAACTCTTAAATTGGCATCTAGTTTTGAAGGAAGAGGCAGTAATGTCACCAAGTATTTGAGAAAATTATAAGGCCACTGTTACAGAAATTCAGCTGTGCTCCCTTGAAACTGTTATGTCAAAATCATAACCCTTACCGGGACAATATTAGAAGTGGAGCCTTTGGTAGGAGATGAAGATGGAGGTAGCCCTGTTATGAACAAAAATCAATGGAGCTCCAGTGATGGTTCCATAGGCAAACACTTAAGTTCTGGAGCCCAGAGCCCAAGTAAAGCTAGGCAGAGTCACTTAACCCTGCGGCCCCCTGTCCCATCGTTCCTGTGGTGAGATGGGAGAAACCCGGAGACTCCTACATCCTATCCGGGGGTTACCACTGGCAACCAACAAAGAACCCGTGTCTCAAACAAGGTGGAAGGCAAACACCCATCTCTAAAGTTGCTGCTAACCCCCACATGTGCACCTTGTAATGCCCAAACTCTCTCACACACAAGTTATACATGTGCACACACATGTATCATATACATAAATAAAAAAAATTAAACAAACGACATTAGGGCCTTTGTAAAAGAGGTCTCCCAAAGCTGTTTGTGCCTTTCATCATATCCGGGAAGACCTGGTGTCTTTATCTTGGCTTTCTCATTCCCCAGAAGGTCCACAGATTAGGTTCCTACAACAGTTGGCTACAGCATTCCAAACACACCAAAAACCAAGTAACCTATAGCAATCATACAGCTACCATGTTAGCCCCTTCTTGGGCTCTTGGCACTAGCCCAGGTGAGGACAGTCGTCTGCTTAGCCATGAAAGAACAGAAACACGAAGGAGAACTGGGTGAGAGCAGGAAATGTAGCCAAGAAATGTGAAGGCTAACATTTTTTTAGGTGTTATTTACTTCTGGGGTTTGGGTGTGTGTGGGTGTCCTGGAGGTGTTTTTTATTTATGATTTCTTTTAATAGTAGTCTCTGTGCTGTTTAATTCTGTATAAAGACTACACTTTCATCTTTTAGGCAGAAATAAATAGCCAGAATCTAGGGCTATTTTGTAAAAGACGTACTAAACGCATTGCAAGTAAATGAATAAACAAATAAAAAGGTAAGTTTGAAAGCATAAAGTGAAATCAACTTGAGTGTCAGTTTTGGGGAAAGATAAATACTACTACCCATGTGGGCCTCTGGGTCACTGGGAAGTCTTTATAAGTCTTGGTGTCATTAGAACCATAAATATTTTAGAAAGACCACCTCAATCCTTGTTTAGTTACCCAAGACCCTCCAGGATGAGTGAGCGCACGCGTGCTGTCTCAGCTTACCAACAACAAGGGTAACAAGGTTGTTACTGTCCACATACACACAAGCCCTCCCCCGCTTTCCTCGAAGTATATGGGCTTGCTAATTAAAGCACCCTCTCTAATCCTGACTTCCAAAGGAGGGTTATTTAGCACAGCCTGCACATGTGGTGGCACCCGGGGGCACGTTTTCCTTTCTTATTTACAAGGCATCTCTTGCTACCTTGAACATAGCACATACACTATGAGGCTGGGGAGCTGGCTCAGGGCTAAAGTGCCAGCCGCACAAAGCATGCTGACCTGAGTTTGGATCTTGAGCGTCCACGCAAATGCCTGGTATAGGGGTTTGTATCTCTAACATCAGCACTTGGGTTGGAGGCAGAGACAGAAAGATCTCTAGAGCTCATTAGCCAGGCAGCCGAGCTAATCGCTGAGCTCCTGGTTCAGTGTGGCGGCCGGCCGATAGAGAGAAGACTTTGGATAGCAACCACTGACACCCGCACATGCGTGTTCAGGCACATCAACATACACACTTACTTGCCTATGAATAGTCTCGAACATGCATCGCTCCTTGTACTCATGAACAAAAATTAAGTAGGAAATGTTGAACTTGGGTAGGAGGAATGAATCTTGCATTGATTTTCCTCGCAGCCTGGCAAAACACTAAGAGGCAGACCCCATGCCTATGTAAAGCAGCATTTTCGAATGGTAGTTTTAATTACCTACCCACCGAGACTATTGGGGTCTACAAACCTGGAGAAAAACGAGGCAAGAATGCAAAGCTCTAATGTAACCATGACTCGATGCCCCTACGAGTTCCGCTTTGAACATCCTAAACCTTTTCATCTTTCTTTTAGTAGCTCTTGGAATTTCAAGGAAATTAAATATTAAAATTATGTTTTCTAATTTTAAAAGTTCTGCTACTTCCTGATCTTGCTCCCTCTCTGGTGCAATAGCAAACTAACAGTTAAGGTACCTGAGGTGTAATTGCTTTTAAGTTCAATTTAAAAAAAAAAAAAGTTGACCATACAGATAATTCATAAATAAAGAAAAAGCAAAAGGATAAGCTTGAAACAATATTGAATTAATGACTCAAAATACAGAATAAAAGATGAGAGATTGTTTTTCTGTGTTATGTCCCTGTGTATGGAACAGAAAATTACACTTAATCCTGGTGGGGATTTGGGGCTAGTAAATTTCTCTGCTCCGTTGGAGCAGGCGGAGCCATACAGGAAAGCAATTTGATAATAGGTTTCAAGAGCCTTGAAAATTATCTTCTCTGACACAGAAACTACCCTCCTAGGGATATATCCCAAGTTAGAATCTTTGATATAGACAGAGATTTATGTAGGGATTCTCATTAGAGCATTTCTAATGGCAACCTGGAAAAAAAGAAAATGTTGGAAATGCCCCAACAATTGGGAAAGTATAAGCAGTTATTACAAACTGTGTGTAGAAAGTGGCTAAATTAGATGTGGGGTGCTCCGCTCTAACCTTAACAATCATTCTGACAGTTAAAATAGAGGCAGAGAAAAGAAAAACCCTGGAACACTATACCAAAATGTTAATAATGAGGAAATCATGATTTATATATATCCTGTGTTCTGTATCCCTCCCTACTGTAGCATATCATTTATATGTAAAACATAGATTTCATAGGACATATGTTTCTCCTACACTTAAAAACAGGCCTTATCATTAAATTATTTTTAATTTCGTCATATTAAAGTCATATAGACTTATGAGGAAGAGAACATTCTAAAGTTATTGGCATGATTAATCTGTGTTCATGTTTTGTAGTAAGTTACGAATTATAGTCTAATTTAAAGCGAAGACGTGAAATGCCCAGATAGCCCATCAATAATCAAGTCAGTAAGCATTTAGGTGCCTGGATCGTTCACAGACATTCCTTGGTAAGTCTTTTAGGCATCTAATCCATTAGCACAGTTGCGCCCACAACCCCCTGAAACACTGTTTTATGAAGCAGATCATCTTAAAGTCATTCAGGCTCCCTAACGCTTTAACTTGTGATGTATGTGCTCATGGGGACCTTGTGCACCAAACAGATCCGTTTCACAACAAACACGGGACTTTATTTTCTATAATCCCATGGAATATCAACATAGGCTTCAAGTCATAGAATATGAAACCTGGCAGGGGCGGGCTTTGGAATTTAGCCTTTGCCCTTTGTTATAGGGAAAGGAAACCCAGGTCAAAGCTAACAAATTGGCCACATCTGAAAGCAGGATTGGTAGCAAGGCTCTTAGCTTGTTAAAATTTCCCTTCTTCCCTCAGGGTAGAAATGTTGACTAGTCTTGGACCCCCTAAGACAACGAGTAGTGTAAAATTCTGTAGTATGCCTGGGGATGTCTTAGAGGTCCAAGGTGGACGGGAGAGATGGCTCATTGGGTAAGAGCTATCCTGCTCTTCCTGAGGACCTGAGTGCATTCCCATCAGCCACATCAGACAGCCTTACGATAGCCAGTCACCCTAGCTCCAGGGGGATTTGATACCCCTGTGGGCACTTGCATTTGTATGCATGCATACACCCTCCCAGGGACTAGTTTCCTTCCGGGTTCTATTAAATTATGACTAATAAAAATTGTGATATCCAACCAGTCAATCTGGGGCTTTGATCTTTGTGTACTGTGTGAAATGAGTAAGTCATGTTAAGTGACATGGCCGTTACTTCACACACACACACACACACACACACACACACACACACACACACACACTCACAGAGAGAGAGAGAGAGAGAGAGAGAGAGAGAGAGAGAGAGAGAGAGAGAAAGAGAAAGGGAGAGACAAAGAGAGAACATTTCAAATCTACTTTTCTGAAAAGTTCCAAGCAAACAGAACAGCACTACAAACTAGTTAGTCACCATGCTGTGCATTAAAATCCCAGAATTTACCGACCTCACAATGGAGGACACCCCGTGGCTATTCTCCTATACCGTCCTCTACTCTCTGTTTATTTGACTTTTTTCTTTGTAAGTTCATACAATACCATTTTCTGTCTCTCTGTCTCTGTCCCTGCCCCTGTCTGTCTGTCTGTCTGTCTGCGTGAGTGTGTGTGTGTGTGTGTGTGTGTGTGTGTGTGTGTGTGTATGCCTATTTGCATGCGTGAGAACACATATGTATATGTGCATGAGCAGGTGTGTGTACACGTGTGTGGAGGCCAGGAGCTGATGTTAGATGTTTCCCTTGATTCCCAGTTTAAAAAATTACAGTCATACACACACACACACACACACATTTGTGTGAGTAGATTCTCATGTGGTTCCTGGGGGTTGAGTCCTGCCCCCACTGCAAACAGAAGCTGCTTTGACAAAGGCTGAGGGAAGCTCAGGTCTCTGATCATAAACATAAATATAGTCGGGAAGCAGTTTGACTGCATAATCATTTCACGAACTAACCGATTCTAAGTTCTGCTCTAGGGCTTATGACCTCTTCAACCATGGACTTCTGACCAGGTTTACAGTACCAGACTCCAGAATTGAGTGCCTACCTATGGTACAGGGCACAACTCCAATCAGAAAGAAGTTGGTTAGCCCATAACAATTGAGCCACTGTTCTAACAACGTGAATATCTTGTCTTGCAGGTTGGTGTTGAGTATACAACATACTCAACGCTGGGTAAGACCACTGACATCTTTTCCACCCCAGAGGCTTACAGAATACCTTCTGGCACCATGAAAGCTAGTTAGCACAGAGGATGTTCTCTGGTTGGTTAGAGACTAATTTTTCTATGTCTGCAACCAAATTATAGTGTGTGGAGACATTGCCTAACTGAAATTAGCCAGATGTAGAAAGACAACTGGGCTGGGAAGATGTCTTAACGCCAGAACTCTTGTCACATAACTAAGTACTGTGACTGGAGTTCAGATCCTCAGACCTCACTAAAAGCTGGGCTGATATGGCGCTGTCACCCCTCTCACTGAGGAGAGAGAAACAGAGGATCATCTGGATGAACTGGCAGCCAGACTAGCTGGATCAGGGAGCTCTGTGCTCAGCAAGAGGGTCTGCCTGCATGGAAAAAAAATAGAGAGAGTTGGAGAGATGACTCAGTGAGTAAGGGATAGCCCACTGCCTAACCTGGGATGGAATCTGGGCTGGCTTGACCTTGTTCAGGCCCTGTGTGGGTAACCAGAGCTGCTGTGAGTACCGGAGTCTAATAACCTTGTCAGGTCCAGAAAACAGCATCCCACAGCCCTTCTTCCCTGTAACCTGGCTCTTACTTTCTTCCTGCCTGCTCTTTAACATTCCTACGTTCCATCAATGGACACATGGCTAGAAGTGCAAATATCTTTGAATGCATAGATTCTATTTCTTTAGGGTGCACATCCGGAAGAAAGACAACCAGTAAGATGACAGGCTAGATTTTTTTGTTGTTGTTTGTTTTGTTTTGTTTTTTGTTTTTTGAGACAGGGTTTCTCTGTATAGCTCTGGCTGTCCTGGAACTCACTTTGTAGACCAGGCTGGCCTCGAACTCAGAAATCCACCTGCCTCTGCCTCCCAAGTGCTGGGATTAAAGGTGTGCACCACCACGCCCGGCATGACAGGCTAGTTTTACTTTTACATTTTGAGAAACCTCCATATAACTTTTCATAATGAATACCATCATGTGTGTACCATTTTATACACATGAGTGAGTGCCATTGTATTCACCACTGGCAGGCAAGAGCTGATGGCCTCTTTTCCAGATCCTTATCAACTCTTGATACCTTGTGCATTTGATAAGGGCCATTCTAATAAACATAAAGTGGTATTTCTTGGTGGTTTCGATTTGCATTTCCCTAATGACAAGGGATGTTGAACTTTTATAAAGTACATACATTTGCTATTTGCCTATCTATCTATCTATCTATCTACCTATCTATCTATCTATCTATCTAAGAAACATCTTTTCTAGCTTATTTTTGAAATTAGATTACTTTTATGCTAGTTAGATTTTTGAGATCCCCTGTAATATCAGTATTAACCTGTCATCAGATATATGGGCTTGCAAATACTCTTTCACTCCATAGATTGCCTCTATTTTCTGTTGATTTTCCCTGTGCTATGAAGAATTTGTTTTAGGTGAGCGCATTTGTAATTCGGCTTCTGTTGTCTGGGATCTTAGGGTCATGTCCAACAAGTCTTTGCCTAGACCAATCTCAAGATTAATTTCCTAGGCTTTTTTTCAGTATCTCTTCAGTTTCAAGTCTTATGTTTAGGACTTTTCTATTTTTTGGTTGATTTTAAGGCGTTGGTCACAGCTAAGCATCTAATACCATTCTTCTGCATATGAACATCATATTTCCTCAGTGCCATGTAGTTAGGAGATTATCCTTTTTCTGTTGTCTTCTTAAAAACATCATTTGACTATAAATTTATTTCTGGGATATCTTTACTTCCCCAGTCATTTTTATTCTAGTACCATGCTGTTTTGATTACTATGTCTGCTGTGGTTTGAATGTGACATGTCCCTCGTAGGCTGATGCCTTTACTTGGTTCCTAGCTGGTAGTGCTTTATTGGAAAGCTGTAGAACCTTTAGGTGAGGGAGGCTCACTGGAAGAAGCGAGTCACCAGGATTAGCCTTGATGTTCTTCAGTTCAGTCCCTCTTCCTGTGTACCCTCTGCTTTCCCACTGAGATCACCCCTGTAATCAGCACCCCTCAAACTCCCGTTGAGTTAAACTTTCCCGTGATGAAGGAGTGTATCCCTTGAACTTAAGCCCAAGTAAACCCTGTTTCCATTAAGTTGCTTCTTCATTTCAGGTACTTGGTTACTGTACCAAGAAAATCAGTTAATAGAGCATCTTTGAAAAGTATGTTGAAACAAGGTATCGAAATGCTTTGGTTGGTTTTGCTCAAGAAAGGAAAAGTAGAAAACATGTTGTTTGGGGGAGGGGGGTCAAAAAGATTGTCCCTTTAAAGTTACAAAGAAACAGTGATTGTTAAAGAAATGAGCATTGGACAAAGGGCTGCAGGGTTTTCATGGATCTAGCCTTCCAGGCATTCAGAGGTCACTGAAATCGTGGTCCAAGAAGTGCCAGCTGCTGCTTGAGCTAGCCCCAGAATTTTAGCACTCATTGTCTGTGTCCTCTGGGAGCTACAGGGCCGTGGAGGCTTCCAGCAGATTTTTGAGAAAGGCCTGGGAGGTCAGGCAATGTGTAGATGGGTTTGGATGCTCTGCAGACACCTTAGTAAGTAATACATGAGGCTTTAGCTTCAGGCAAGTTCCTAAGCTTCTGGAACTGCTAAGAACATGAGATTCTTGCTAAGGAAAGTGTCAGGGACCAAGTGGAGATGTCCAAAACAAAGAGGCCATGTCAACTATGAATGTCAAGGCCATCGAGGCAGTGATGTTCCAGCCTGTCGGAGCCTAGCTACCCTGTACAACGGGTGCTTGACATAGAGCTAACTAGTTTCTTGTTTTCCTTCAGCCCCACCCTTTCTCCAGGTACTCCATCTATCCATTTTGGAATGGAAGCATCTACTCTCTATCATTACATATTGGAAGAATGTGACTTTCTGATGTTATAGAGATTCATGATTAAGAGTTTGCCTTGAGCCTCAAAAGAGACCTTGACCTTGGACTTAAGAGCAGTGTTGAAACTGGGCAGGGCATTATAGATTCTGAATCTGAAATGTCCCCATAGGCACCTTTCTGAACAATTGTTCCCCAGTTGGGAGTATCATGAAGGAGACTGGGGAACCTTTTGAGGGCCAGACTTTTAGGGCCCAGGTCACAAAGGTTGGCTCTTGGGGGTTGTGTCTGACCTGGTGTTCTGTTGCTCTGTCTGCTGACTGGTTTACCATGGCCTGCAGTGCCTCTGCCATAGTTACTGAACAGAGCAGCCTGGCCGCACCAGGCTTTCCTGACAGCATGCTCTGAAACCACAACTCAAAGCAGATCTTTCCCCTGGTTATGTTGTTCTGTCAGCTAGAGTTGGTCATAACAATATAAAGGTTACAAAATTCTGTAGATGTACTGAATAGGTTTGCTAGTTCTAAGAGTATGTTGTTGTACATTTTTGGTATATGTTAACTGTTATGGTAGATAATTTTAAGTTTTTTTTCCAAATATAAATAGTATTTTCCAATTAAATTATTAATTTAATTATTTGGGGGTAGGAATATTGTGTGCAGGTGTCTCTGTACACAATGTCCAGAGGTGGAGTTACAGTGGGTTGTGTAATTTTGCCCCTCCCCCATGTGATTTATGCATTAAAGTCTAAATCCCTAGTGACTCAGAATATGACCTGATCTAGATATAAGTGGCACAGATAATTGGTTGAGTTCAAATGAAGTCATACTAGAGTTCTTGATCTAGTGAAACTACTAAAAGGGGAAAGCCAGAGGAGGATTCTATGTCAAGATGCTTAGGATGAGAGCATTGTACTCATAAACAAAGAATGCCATACATTTCCAGAAAGTGCCCATGTTAGAGCAGAGGCAGGGACAGACTTCACCCTGAACACCATCCTCACTGACACGCTAATTTTAGATTTCAAGTCTTCCAGATAACTGGAAGATAACACATTTTTATTGCTCTGGGCTCCCCATTTTGTGGAACAGCCCCAGTGAGTTAATATAGACTATCTACAAGAACTCTGTGTCTTCCAGTTTCACCATGGCATACAGGAATGTGCTAGCTGGCACAACCTCAGACAGTGGGCACTAGCAACACAATGCCACCCCCGGGCTTAGTCTTAAAACCCACCGGCAGTATCTGTATTCTAGCTGGCTTGTTGTCTCTCTGTACAATTGTGTTCTTTGGAGATAAAAGAAGATTCAACTATTTTATCTCCAAAGTATGAAGTTATGGCAGGAGTAAATCACTGTCATGTTAAAATTGTTTTTGATAAATTAATAGGAGGATCTCAAATTCAGAATCTATCAACATGCTATATCTGAAGTATTAGTTACTCAGAAATATAAAGGTATGTGGTATAGTATCTGTAACATATAAACGCTATACATGATATAAATATATGCTTTATATTCACACACACACACACACACACACACACACACACACAGTCTAAGGCATCTTGAATTTGGTCTATATTTAACACTTCCTTCTTTGGCCATATTAAAGTGTATCCAGATACACATATAAAAGTACTTACCAAGCAACACTTCAATAACAGATGCCTTCATAATGAGAACAATTCCCATAAATATCAAAATGGCACCCTGGAGAGGAAGAAAAATATCATCAGGCTTCAGGCAGGAGTTCTGAGTTGGATGTACAAAGGATGTGTGGATACTCTGCCTCATTTTGCATTGCCCCATGGATCCCAGATTTGAAGCTTCAGCTCTCTATAGGAAGACACGTGGATGGAGCTGCATAGCCGCACAGATACCCAGAGAGTCTGTTTTCAGTTAGAAAGCTCATTCTAGTTATCTGCCTCTGATTTTCTAGGGATTTGATCTTAGAACTGACAAGCACTCAAGGATTTTGATACTTTGTCCCAATAGCCCTCAGACCTGGGCAGTAGCTGTATTTATGGTGTCAAGAGAACAATTTAAGATTACAGACGAACCATTCCTTCAGAAAATATTAAATCCCTATAATGTGGTTGCTTTGTACAGAAGAAGGTGGCAACACAGAATTAAAAGCCAGTTCTCTTAAAAGGGCCTAGTTTAAGAGAGGTAGGAAAATGTACGTGTGTGAACACAAGCCATTGCAGCATCTGAGGGCAGGGGGACTCAGAAGACCTCCTATGGAAGTGGGAGGGGCATTTACAGAGCAGGTCTCTCACATCACTGCACATTGGTATCACTGGGAATTTTCATAACACCGATACCCAGATCAATGGAGTCAGAAGCTGTTGGGGATAGTCTAGGTATTAAGCTTCAAAACACTGATAATTCAACAGGCAACCTAAGTTCAAGAGGCAGTAGTCAGAATAGGGCTTCTCCTCAATGCATACAAATCCCCTGGGTGTCTTGACAAAAGTACAGATTTTTGCACAGTAGGTCTCAATATAACAACAGGGACACTAAAGGAAGAAAAGAAAGTCTAGGGCTGTACCACCCTGAATGTGCCCCATCTTAGCTGATCTAGGAAGCTAGAAAGGAAGAGGATTATGTTATCTGTGAGCATAAGCAGAAGCTTCATGGAGCTCGGAGCAGCTGGCCCACCTGGCTGGCATCAGCAGAATTTCAAAACAAAGAGGGAAAGGGACACCCAACGTTTGGATCAGCATAAACAGAGTTCTAGGAGATGGAAAGCACAGTAGGTGTGAAAAAGTAAATGCTATCTATGAGCAAAACACCTCCCTTCTCCTAAAGCTATAAGAAGACCCTCAAAGGTTCACTAACTCTACCATGCACTCGCACACATTAGACTTCGTTTTGTTCTGAATCTTTGAGGTAAATCAGCATGGTGGATTTGAAGGTTGTCATTGAATATAGAACAAAACAAAGATGTAAGATGTTCCAGATTACAACTACAGTCCCATCAGAGAGTGAAGGCGGAATAGAAAGGGGTTAGGTGGGTGGCATCTGCCTGTGGTTCATGCAATAGGAAAGAATGTGGTGGGGAATCTAGACATAAAATTGGCTTGCATTTTATTTGCATTATCATCAATGATAACGAAATACTCTCTCCCTCTGGGCAAGTGGCATATCACTGCTGGGTGGCCTGAAGCTGGCAGTCACAGCCCTATACCTTGCTGTGGACCAGGAGTTTTTGTAAATATACTTTCCAGGAAGGAAAAGGTCCTGAGTTGTATATTATGCCAACTCCTATGATATCAATTCTTACAAAATCTCACTTTAAGCCACAAAAGTGATTCTGCTAAATTGGAAATGTATAAACTTACATTCAATACTTAGCTATAGATCTGTAAAGAGTTAACACAAAGTGCTTATCAGTTATGATTGAAACACCAATACAAATATTAGTTGTGATAGTTTGTATATGCTTGGTCCAGGGAGAGGTACTATTAGAAGATGTGGCCTTGTTAGAGTAGGTGTGTCACTGTGGGTGGGGTCTTTAAGACCCTCTTCCTAGCTGCTTGGAAGCCAGTAATCTGCTAGCAACCTTCAGATGAAGATGTAGAACTCTCAGCCCCTCCTGCACCATGCCTGGATACTGCCATGTTCCTTCCTTGATGATAATGGACTGAATCTCTGAACCTGTAAGCCAGCCACAATTAAATGTTGCCCTTATAAGAGTTGCCTTGGTCATGGTGTCTGTTCACAGCAGTAAAACCCTAACTCAGACATCAATGAATTTAAAACTGCTGGCTATGTGAAAGATTTGTTCTAAATAAATTAAGCACAGATGACCTCCTCCAAACACTGGACCACTTTGTTGATTTTGAGCAACATTTGTGATGTTCTTAATTTTCCAGCTGAAGTAGTCTACCGTCTACCAGTACCTCATAGTAAAGCAATGGCCTTTAGCTTCAAAGGACAGACATACAACCTGCTTGCTAACTCAATGCTAAAGTAGCTATAACATATTTTGGAACAAGTGTAATAAATAATTTTTACTAATTTGAGACACTGCTAAACAATAGGCATGAGTTCAAACCTAAAGAGATGCAGGCACAGCTGCAGGAAGCTGAGTTATCATTGCTACTGTTACAGAGCTACTGTTACAGTGTTGCAGATTCATCCTCTCTCTCTCTCTCTCTCTCTCTCTCTCTCTCTCTCTCTCTCTCTCTCGCTCTCACTCTCTCTTCCCCTCTCTCTCTCCACTTAGTGGAGACCCCCCCAGGCTTGTTGGCTCCACACACACACTACATCCAGACTCAGTCAGTTCTTACCCTCACCATTGTACCTGGTGGAGGCCATACCCTGGCCCCCTGGATTAGTTTTGTTAGCCTTATAAGGAGGTTAACTGACATGGCCCTGGGCAAATTGGTTCTCAGCATCCCTCTGCTTAGAGCTGTACAGTGGGTCACAACCATACAAAACGGAAACCCAAAGTCTACAGGTGGCTCAAGGTCCTACTGGATTTATCCACCTTTCATTCCCTGATCGAATTTTGCATTATTCCTCACCTCACTTATCAAGTCCGGAGCACTTTGGGTCCTTGGTTGTTTTTAGAACATGCCTTTCACCTTAGGGTCTCACCTCTGCATTTACTGTCCCACTAATTATTTGCTCTGCCTCAACATACTTCCTCCACACCAGCACTTGACTGTTCCCGTGTTTTTCTGAGATCTTTACTCAAATGTTGCCTTCTTCTGGAACATTCTGCAAACATTTCATTTAAAAGTCACAATCCCCTTTCTGTCCACTGCCATGACTATGCCCTATTCGCGCCTTACTTTAGTTTTTCCTTGTTACTTACTATTTTTTACATACTCTACAATTTACTTATTTTATTTTTATTTGTCCACTGTTGGGTCCCCCAAAGAATGCTAATTCCACAAGAGTAGGGATTTTAATTTGACTTTACAGATGCTCAGCAAATGCGCGTTAGATGAATATATGAGTACTGAGAACTGTCTCCATTCTCTGGAAAAGAAAAACAAAGAAACAAAACAAAACAAAACAAAAAGACAATCTGGATATACACCAAAACCAATCAAGTCACACATTTTAACCGGCCCATTTTATAATATGTGAATGATATATAATAAAATTACATTAGAAGTTAGTTAACAAGGCATTATCATAACCTACACACAAACCCAAGGGGTTTGAAAACAAGGGAGTACAGAGGAACGCTCTCAGATCTTAGAAGTCATGAAGAACACATATGACCTTCACATAGTGGGCTGCATGGACAGCCACCAGCCAGCTTCCTCCTGGTGAAGATATTACCCACATATGACTCATTCGCAATAGAACCAACCAGAAATGCTTTGTGCTCTGGAAGCAGAGTGTATTGAAGGTTCATCCTCACGCCCCGTGCTTTCTTTCCTTGCTTGGTCTGTTTTTTTTTCTCTCTCAAATGTTAATGTGATTTTTGAAATGAGAGGGAAAACATTGAAACCCTCTCTCTCTGACACCCCAGAGGCCAGGGCTGAAGACTGCTGAAGTTCCGCTAAGCAATTTCTGCAGAAGGGAAGGCGGTCAATATCATGAAGTCATGGGGTGTTCAGCAGCTAGGGAGCCTTAATTCCTCCTGTGCTCCCAGAAGTGCTGACAAAAATTGAACAAGAGCTTCCAAAAGAATGTTACTTGTGCATGAATTATGGATTGTGCTGTGAGCTATAATTTAAAAATTCCTCAACCTGGAGTTCTGGTGAGACAGATAAAGCCCGGTTGTGAAAGAAAAAATATACTTTAGTGTAAAGAGATTAGCATACCCAAGCCAATTAGATATCATTGCCTGAAGTTAGAAGAGGACAAATTTGCAATAAATAATAATACCACCTTGTTCTAACTTCATCTCTCTTGCTGTGATAAGGTACTCTGACCAAAAACAACTTAGGGGAACACAGTGTTGATTTTGGGTTAAAGGTCACACCTGATCATCATGGGAAGTCAATGAAGTCAACTGAAGTAGAAACTCAAGAGGAATGCTGCTTTCTGCATCAAATACAGCCCAGGACCACCACTCCTTGCCCAGGGAATGGTGCTGCCCACAGTGGGCTAGTCTCCCTTACATCAATTAATAATGAAGATAATCTCCCACAGACATGCCCAAGGCCAGTATAAATTGGGCAGTCCTTCCAAAAATCTCTTCTCAAAGCTATGTCATGTTGACAGTTAAAGCTAACTAGGATATACCATATATATTCTTTACTGTGTTTCTAATAATTAATTACTTATTTATATCTCAAATGCTGCCTTTGTCCCTCAGTCCTCCCTCAGAGAGTCCATCCCCCTCCATCTCTCCTTCCTTTTGCCTCTGAGAGAACAGCAGCCCCCCATATCCCTTACCCTGGTGTATCAAGTCTCTGCAGGATTGACTACATTTGTACTGGGGACCTTGGACCAGCCCATATACAT
This sequence comes from Mus minutoides, assembly GCA_902729485.2. Lineage (NCBI taxonomy): Eukaryota > Metazoa > Chordata > Mammalia > Rodentia > Muridae > Mus > Mus minutoides. The sequence continues at coordinate 103,265 of LR750238.1, read as the reverse complement.
ATACATATACATATACATATACATATACATATACATATACATATACATATACATATACATATACATATACACTCTTTCTTTGGTGGCTCAGTATCTGGGAGCTTCCAGGAGTCCAGCTTAGTTGACACTGTTGGTCTTCCTGTGGGGGGTTGCCATCTCCTTGAAGGCCTTCAATCCTTTCCCCTAACTCTTCTATAGGGAGGGGTCCCTGACCTCCATCTAATGTTTGTCTGTGGGTATCTGCATCTGTCTCAGTCTTTAAAGAAACTTCGTGTGTGTTTCTAAAATGAGAGCTCCTCTGTTACTGTTTTTCTAGTTACTGTCTTTCCTCCTTCCCCTCCTCTTCCTCCCCCTCCTCCCCCTCCTCCTCCCCCTCCTCCTCTTCCTCTGACTCACTATATACTAAGAATAGCGGGGTTGGGGGGATTTAGCTCAGTGGTAGAGCACTTGCCTTGCAAGCACAAGGCCCTGGGTTCGGTCCTCAGCTCTGAAAAAAAAAATGAAAAAAAAGAATAGCCTTGAATTGTATATCACCACAAAAGGTTTCTGAGATGCAGAGATGAAAGCCAGGGTTTTGTTTGTGTTGGGCAAGCACTTAACAAGCTGAACTACAAGCCAGAAGGCTCTTCCTGCATCTTTGCTGATCACTTGGTTCCTGAACCCTGGCACATTGCTTGGCAACGAGGCCCACACCCTGTGCTTGCTGAGAAAATAAGGAAGGCTTGTTCTTACAGTGACCTAGTTCATGAAGTGGGGAGGTTTATACCTTGGTTTCCAGTTTTTGTTTTTGTTTCTTTTGAGACAGGGCCTTGACTCTCCTGGAACTCACTCTGTAGATCAGGTTGACCTGCAATTCAGAGATCTACCTGCTTCTGCCTCCTGAGTGCTGGGATGAAAGGTGTGTACCACCACTGCCCAGCTCTTGGTTTCCATTTCCAAGAGAAGAAAACCAGGGTCTCCAGTGACTGAGTGACTTCTCAAAGGTCACATACTCAAGTCGGGCCCAGTTTGACGATTCTTGCTTCAGTACAGTTTCTACTCCTTGACATGTGCAAAAGCAAAACTGACTTTTCCTGAGATCTATTTGTTAGCATGCTTGATGCTCGTGGGTGAGGAGGGCAAGCTACATGAGCTAAAGAAGGTCAAAGAGGAGTAGTGTTTGATAAAAGTGGAAGGAGACTGAGGGGTAAATAGAGAGAAAATGACTTGTGTGGCCCACGAGGGATGTATTGTGCTCAGCTGCTTAAAACTTACCCTGTGCACAGAAGCTGACAAACCAGATGGTTATAAGGCATATAAAGATGAAATAATGCTCAAATTCTCCAACTGGGAAGGGGCATTTAGGGACCGCCTTATCATCAATCACTGTGTGTGTATATATGTGTGTGATGCATTTACCTGTACCACTAACACATTTACTGCCTTATTTAATAGTTACACAGTAAACAGAAACCGACCTGACTGGTTGTCATAAGATGTGACCCGTGGAGAAAGAAGAGTTACCACTTCACACGATGACAACATCAAATGAGGAGCAACCACGGCCTCTGACCTCTGACCTACTTGCCCATTGCTCTCCCTGTTCTGCACTCCACTTGCCTTCCAATTAGAAAGGGCCGGCTTCCTAGAGCACAGGACTGAATGAGCCTTCAACTGTCAAAATCTTCACATCCCACTCACTCTTTAAATAACAAAGCCTAAATTCCTTGGGGAGTCATTAGAGACTCTGAAAATGTGGCCCAGGTGACCCTTCAACACCATTAATCTGAAATTCTCCTTCATAATTCTCTCTTCTGGGCCCAGCACCCATGGGCTTCTGATCTTTATTTCTGCACATTAGTACCATGGCTCTCACTCATAGTACTGTCTCCCTAGAAAACCTCACCACCTTCACCTGTCTCTCAGAAGCCTAGTTGTGTTCCAGGCTTCAGCCCAGGGCCCACCCCCTTTTATGCAGTTCTCTCTGGTTTCCTAAAGCCAAATCCCATCTTCCTTTCTAAACTAGATGATTCAAAAATGAAAGAAAGAAGAAAGAAAGGAAAAGGAAAAGGCTGTGTGTGCCCTACATGCTAAACAGAGAGAAACAGAATGCATAACCAAGTATCAAGTTGCTGCAGGTCTTCCAGAGGGAGATTGACATGTGTTTGGTCATAGCTAACACTTATGGAATACATGCTAAGTATAGATGATATATTAACTCACTAACCTTTACAACAGCTTGGCAAAGTATTGACTGCTTATTGACTTAATTTAGAGGTAAGGCCCTGGAAACACACAGAAGTCAGAGACTTTGCACACAGTGACAGGGCTGGAAGAGGAGCAACACTTTTCATTCTGGTGACCCTGCTCTTCTCAGTGCTTGCAAGCAGCAAGCAGCAACCCAGAAACCCAGAAACCCAGAAACCCAGAAACCCAGAAACCCAGAAACCCAGAAACCCAGAAACCCAGAAACCCAGAAACCCAGCAGGAGGAATAGCAGCTACAGCATCCCTCTTGGGGCTCTTGCATTCACATACCCTCTCAAAAGTCACCCAGAATCTCAAACATCATACACTTGCAAAAATTATCTACAGCTGGTAAAATCATGCTTCCGCCAGAGTGCAAGGCAAATGGCACAGCTGCTGTGGACGATCTGAAGCAACCCCAGATACCTGGATTTAAAACAAAAACATTTCCCCCATAACATCTCTATGTTTTTTTTTTTTAAAGATTTATTTTATTTATTATATGTAAGTACACTGTAGCTGTCTTCAGACACTCCAGAAGAGGGAGCCAGATCTTGTTACAGATGGTTGTGAGCCACCATGTGGTTGCTGGGATTTGAACTTATCACCTTCGGAAGAGCAGTCGGGTGCTCTTACCCGCTGAGCCATCTCACCAGCCCCAATGTTTTTAAAGAAACCAAAATTCTCACTGCAGGTCACAGAGATAAACCACTCCAGAGCTGGTTTCAGGAAACAGTTGTCTGCTTTATTGCACGAGAGGAACCACTTATATAGCGAAAACCTATCAACTACTGTCGGTTAGCATATTACCTCGGATTGAATAGTGAGCGCTTCTACAACCCGAGTCTCCGTGGGGAAGAAGTTACGTGGGAAGTGCGGACATCCAGAATGCCAGGTGCTGGCTACTCCTGCCATTTCAAAATCAGTGTTCTGACTTTGGGAGCATGCGAGCCTTAGGAGCAGAGTCTGCTCAGTAGGCTAGCCACCAGCTCATGCCTGCATTTTCTCCTACACTCCACTGGCCATTGCTGGCTCATGGCAAGCAAGTGCCTTTAGCTACATTCTGACTCAGGTGGTCTAAGCTGGTACCATACTGTTTGAATGCTCTCATACAGATCGATTCCACTCGGTAGCCAGGATTGAACCCACCTGCTATCTATCTATCTATCTATCTATCTATCTATCTATCTATCTATCTATCTATCTATCTATCTATTCGATTACTTAATTTACATCCCAACCACTGACCCCATTCTGGTCCTCCCTCACAAAGTCCCTCCTCCATGTCCCCTCCCCTATTCATCTGTGAGGGTAGAGCTCTCCTGGATATTGCCCCACCCTGGTGCACCAAATATCTGCAAGATTAGGTGCTTACTCTCCCACTGAGGTCAGACAAGATAGCTCTGTTGGAGGAATGGATACCACAGTCAGATTACAGCTTTGAGGACAGCCTCTGCTCCAGTTGTTAGAGGACCTACATGGAGACTGAGCTGTGCATCTGCTACATATGTGCCAGGGCCTCATTCCAGCCCTTGAATGCTCTCTGGTTGGTGGCTCAGTCTCTGAGAGCCACCCAGGGGTCCAGGTTAGTTGACTCTGTTGGTCTTCCCTGGAACCTACCCGCACCTAAAGCTACAAGAAGGGAAAACTGAGCGGTACATTGGTCTGGGGACTGCAAGAGACTTGAGCAACTTAAGTGAACTTGAGGGAGCTACTCAGCCAGGCATGGAAGAGGGATGCGATTTTACAGAGAATGGAATGGGCTGCATAAGCCTTGACTGTCATGCCTAAAGAATGTGAGATCGCTCCTGTAGGCAACAGGGAGACATGGAAGGCCTAAGAATGGTGTTATTTTTTGCATTCATCATTTTAATAAGCCCCTTGGAGGTCTACTTTAGCCACTCCCTGGGGAAAGACTCTGCAACATTGGTCATAGAGAGGTGATCTAATGTTGGTGTTTGCCCGATGTAGGTGTGTGTGTGTGTGTGTGTGTGTGTGTGTGTGTGTGTGTGTATGTGTGTGTGAGCACCCAACCATACTCCATCCACAAGGTGACGAGAGCCAGCTTCCATCTGGAAACATTTAGCAGTTAGGAAGCGTTTGGGCTGTTGCTTCCAACATGCTGAGATCCCTGGGGACATGTCTGTGTAAAGGGAGGCCACATCTGTAGCCTTGCTTCTCCGTTCCTGCTGGCCTGTCAGGCCTCAGTCACTTGTTGTTGGATGTGGGGTGATCAGGATAGAGAGGAAAAGAAGGTTGGCATTGGCGGGGGTTCATTTGCAAGGTGGATGTGGTCTCGATATGGGCAGTAACCTTTACACAGATTATAGAACTGGGTGGGGGGCTAGATTTCAGTGGCTTCATCCACTATTTCCTCAATATCATCAGGCACCATGAGGTGGATACTTGAGCATCAAGGATTTGAAGGGGGTCGGGGGCACATAGTCGTTCACTTTCCCAGTTCTCCCTGTTCCCACCCTCCCCTTTTGTCTTTAGGAAATAGTAACAGAAAAGTGTGTTGAGTCAAATGGTAGAGCGAACAAGCTGTCTTACTTATTCTTACTATACATTCATCGCACTAAGTATACACAAGGCAACCCACAGATGCCATTATCAGGTTACACGGTCAAGCCTGAGAACAGCCTTCCAGGTTTCACTCCCCTTTCTAACAGACCTTCTGAAAGACAGATCGATTCCACGGTTGCAATTGAAATGGCTACAGCTGGAGATATTGGGATGTATCTTGGACCAGTCAGCAAAGAGCCCAGGTTATTGTCACAAAATGAGCATCGGCATGTTCTGATATCTGAAATATTTTGTGAATTAAAATGACACCATGGCTAGAAAATTCCACACCATGAAACTTCATCTCGCGAACCTTGGTGTTTTCAGACGTGGCCTCCTACTTGGCCTGGGTCTCATTGTTTAGGCATGGTTGGGTGGCCAGTAACCTCATGGGTCCTCCTGTTTCTGCCTCCCCAGTGCTGGAATTACTGGAGTGCACCAGTACGCTCAGCTTTAAAAAGCAGGCTCTGGGACTCGGAGTGAGGCCCTCATGCTCACGTATCAAGTACCTTACTGATATCGCCAACTCTCTAGCTTACTGCTCTTTCTATTAATCATGTCAGACTTCCTACATAGCCACCGCTGAACACCTCAAACAACGCTGTAACTCACCAGCTCATCACGAAGCGAGATCTCCACACGTACCGGTGGTGCGCTGTTCACTTTCAAAGCCCACCTGCATCTCTAACTTCAGTCCTACGAGATGCGGGACCATCAGCAGCCCAAACAATAGTCACCGAGAACGTTCACTCGAGTTGAGGTGACTCAGCTGGTCAAAGCCTATAATCCAGCGAGAAACTATACCTTAGAGCAGCCGAGATCTCCCCTGGGACTTGAGAATTGAGACTTTGAGAGTTTTGACGTGTGTGGCTGCTGAGCTGTAGGCCTTGTGGGGCCCTGGAGAGAGAGAGAGAGAGAGAGAGAGAGAGAGAGAGAGAGAGAGAGAGAGAGAGAGAAAGAACAAGAGTGTGGGGAAGGTGACAGTGGGCACAGCATCATGGGGAGGAGCAGAGAGGGGCGCCTTCATTTCTGGCGACATCCCAGGTCCCACTTCCAGGCTGAGGGAGACCCAGCTGGACCTGGCTCTTGTGCATGACGAACGGACTTCCGGGTACTTTTACTCCGGGTAGTTTGAATTAGTCTCTGTTCCTGGCAGCTTGGATTAAAACCCCCTTTTCCATGGTTTTATTTTTTAGTTAGGTCTCATTTCCCTGAAAAGATGGCTGGTGGAATAAAAACTCTTCAAACGAGAAGGGTGCACGCACTTTTTCTGTTAGCATCGGAGCAAGGGCTTCGTAGAGAGGCTGCATGAAGCCCCGTAGCCAGGCTCTGAGAGGAAGCATGGCGGAAGGACACAAAGAGCCCTGAAGACGGGGTGACCTGAAAGCGAAGCTACCAGAACAATGTTGTGGGGTTTCTCGAGTACGACAGTACTGTGCCAGCACGGACATTTGACAGCTCTGAAGACACTTTGGTTGCTACAATTTGGTGAGGTGGGGGCAGTACTGCTTGGCACCTCATGGGTAGAGGGCAGTAGCTAAGACATTCCACAACGAACAAGCCAGCATTTCATATAAGGAGTCAACAAAGTCTAATCTGTGTGCATGATTATTTTTCAAGTTGTTTATGAAAATGTTGCATCAGCTGATATTATCACCCAGGAATTTCCCTTAAATTTCACATATACATAGGTGAATAAGGTGTGAACTATTTATGGATACATTCCTTTCTTGGAAACTGTGCTTAAACAAAATATGTGTGTGTGGAGCCGGTTGCCTCTAAGTGGGGTGTCCTGTGATGCCTCCTGGATCTGGAGTTACAGGGGACCCGGAACTGGACTTCTGTCCTCTGGAGGAGTAGCATGGCTTTTAACCACTGAGGCATGTCCCCAGCCTGAGGGTCACTTTTGCTCACTGAGAAAATCCCACAGCAGAGGTATTCATGGCCACCAGTTGGACTGAACAGCTCCTGTATGTGTACCATGACACACACGTGCACATGCATGTGCCACTTATCCATGTGGCATTTTTCGCATTTCCGCAGCCCCGAGCGGGAAAGCCCTTCTTGGTATGTGTTTGAGACCATCATTTTGTACCTCGTTAAGAACCGGCCATATGGTAATGCTTACCGCATCCACAATCACTTCCACCAATAGTGACTTCCAGGGACACTGCAGATAGCAATTACATCTCCTAAGTGGTAGTTTAGATCTTAGCCGGCCAGTGGTGGGAGGTGGGGGCGGGGAGGGGCGTGCACTGGTTTGTAGGCATGGGGGTGGGGGAGGGGGTGGGAGTCGGGTGGGGGCATGCACTGGTTTGCAGGCATGCAGTGATTAGAGTTACAGAACTCCTCCCGCGAGCCATCCATTCTGGGTAATGGAAAAGGTATCAAGAGTGGAACATCCGGGGAAGGAAACAAGGCCCTCTGAGATGAGGTGGGGCACGAGGGCACCTCCCAGTTACCCTGGAAACCAAAGAAGGTTACTCAAGTGGCTGTTAAACACGGGTCTCTCCCATCAGAGATGCCTCTGCCTAATGCTTTTGACCCTGCTTTAGCTCTGCCTCCTCTGTGTGAGTTCTCCCTTGGGCTTCGGTGGTCAGTGACTGCCAAGGGCTATCTACTGTGGATGTAGGGATGGGTATCTGTTTCAATTCAACTGGAAATCCCTAGAGCCTTCACTGGCACGAACACCCTGTGCTTCATTGCTCTGCCTCCAGTTCTGAGGCACAGAAAATCATGTCCAGCTCTGGGCCGCCCTTCCAGCTGAGAGAGGAATAGGAGGGCTTGGTTGTGGGACCTGGGCTTTCCTGACTGCCTCTTGGTAAAGAATGGGCTAATGTCAGATGACAGGCCTTCAGCTCTCCCAGAGCTGCCGTCAAGGCACATTCTTGAGTCTGGTCAAGGAGAGGCTAGTGGAAAATGGAGGGTGTGGAGGAGCGTGGGGGAGTGGCTGTGGCTGTGGCTAGAGAATTAAGGGCTGTGGAGGATTAAACTCTGGAAATTACCAGGGACAAACAGAGTCATTCTGATGCAAGATACTAAACTTTAAAGGAAGCCCCTTAGCCTCAGGTCCCAGAGCTCCTGAGAGCGTTATTAGCCCCTAAAGAGCTTTTTGCTTCACCCACATGCCTCTCCTGATAATTTTTGTTATGTCAGGAGGGGTTTGTTCCTTTATTCCTCTTCATGGAATTTATTTATTCATTCATTTATTTGTATTATTTTTATTGAGATAATGTCTCACTATGCTTCCCAGGAGCTACCTAAGCTCTGAGCTGATGTGCTCTTTCTGCCTCAGCCTCCCTGACTGACTAGAACTGTAGGCGTGCCACAGTGAGTCTGGGTTTTTTTGTGTTTTTTTTTTTTTTTTTTCAGAAAGTCCTGGAAGTTTTAAGTATACCCAATAACACCCGTCATTTCAGAACGCTCACTAGGACTTACGGACTTCTCACGGAAATAGTCTCAGAAGAGTACTACTATGTCCATTTGCTTTCCAGAGCAGAGAATGGAGACACAGAGAATGTTGTTAGCAGATTGCTCAAGGTCGTAGAGGATATGCGACAATCCTAGAGTGTCAGACTTGGACTCCTTCACGCCTTCAGCATCTCACGTCCCCACTACTCGGAGCATGGGTCCATTTCCCTTCCACCTGACTCATGGATCATAGGCACTTAAAATATTTCCTTGACAAGAGTTAAATTTCAGGCTGTAAAGCATACACATTGGGTAGTAAAAGTTGTCATAATTATAAAGAATCATACTGGGGTCTGAACTCGCAGTGTTCTCTTCCTCACAAATGTTAAAAATGATGTACAGGCATCATTTTTATGTTTAATCAGGCATGTCACCCCCAATATAGAAAGATACTTGAGGATATTACAGTTGACTGTGTGGTGGGATGTGAAAATGACAGGCTCTCAGGCGATTCGGGACTCGGTGATGGCATCTGACTGTTCTCATGTCCCCAAGGTGTCCTTCTCGAAGTTCCTCTCACTGTTTCCCAATGTGGAGTGGGAGAGAGGAACTGTCAGGAAGGGAGCAAAATGCCAATACACTTTCCCAAAGAAATTCTAGTCTCTGGTCTCTGAGCATTTCTCTTGGCTTCTACGTCCTTTTGCACAGTCTGGAGGAGGGAACAAGCTGGGGTTCCAGTCTTTGTGCCTCTTTGGAACCCCATCTTGGGTTCCCTGGAGTGTCCCTGGAAGCCTGTGTAGTAGTTTTTCAGAACTGAGACACAGAGAACCCAGTTTTGACTTACGATTTATTTATACCTATTCAGGGAAGAGTATGCACCCAGCAAGACTCCCTATGTAGCTGGGCCTCTTAGCACATGCCTACAATCTCAGCATTCAGGAGGTAGTGGCAGGAGGCCCACAGCCAGTTTAAGGCCAACTTGGTCTACATAACAAGTTCCAGGTCTGCATAGTAAGACACTGTGTCAAAAATCCAACTAAACAAACCAACAACCAAACAAAAACACAAATAAAACCGAGCAAAACAGACTCCCTGTGTGAGAGTCTTCCTGGGGCGGGTGGGGGTTGCGTCCTGTGGAATCGGGAGCGTGGAAGGCAGAAGGGACAGCATGGAAAGCAAGTGAGCATGGGTCAGAGGCTGAGGCAGGAGCACTGATGACCTGGTAGCTGCAGGTAAGGGATCCCCAATAAAGTGAGGGCCTCTCCAAAGTATGCACAGCTGTGTCTTTGGGGATCTGAAACAGGTGTAACCCCTTCCTTTATAGCTTAGGGAATCTGATGCCAGCCCACAACAGTGGCAGCCTTATCAGGCCTTTCTGTCACACTGACCACACCTCCCTTCCTGTGCTTCCATCCTAGACACAAAGCAGCCATTATTGCTGGCCAATGGGGTCATAACACAGAGGAAGAGATAACTCAGCACCCACGTGGAGGTGGGGTGTGAGGATATAAATGCAGAATGCCATCTTTCAGTCTTGCCTAGTATCATATACATGCTGACGAGACCTACACGTGTGAGTTAAAATATGATCAAGGTCATTGAAAACCTCGGGTGCTTGAAATACTAAAGGACCTAATCAGATTCTAATCAGATTCTTGCCTCTGGGCAAGAACTGTTCCAATGTGAGTTCGCAGTGCAGGTATCTAGGGAATATGGAAGGGTATGAGAAGGTCACCCTCTGAGTCCCTGAATCACATCTGTGAAAACACATCTGTGATTTCTCCTGTCCTCACTCTGTTCCAAACGCCACCCTGGCTCCCAAACATGGATCTACTCACCCGCTCAGGGCCTTTGCCATGACGCTATGCTGATCTGCTGCCATGAAATGCTCTCCCCAAGGACTGTACAGCACTTCCTAGCTGCAATCATGCAATGAAAATTATTCCCCCATAAAATAATGAAAATTATTCCCCCATCTCCTATAGCTCTGTCATGCTTCTTGCTTGTGTTTCTGCAGCTACCCCACCACCAGCTACACACACACACACACACACACACACACACATACACACACACAAGACACTCTCACACACACACACAAATACACACACCACACACACATATATACACACATATATACACACACAAGACACACACATACACACACACACACCACATACATACACACACACATACGCCAAACACTCATACACACACATACACACACACTACACATACATACATACACACCACACACACCACACACATACACAAACACCACACATACACACACATACCACACACACACACCACGCATATACACACACAAGATATACACATACACACACACACACCACACACACACAAGATTCACACACACACACAAGATATACACATACACACACACACACACAAGATTCACACACACACACACAAGATACACACATACACACACACATACACACACACACACAAGACACACACATACACACACATATACACACACCACATACATACACATATACCAAACACTCATACACAAACCACACATACACACACCACACATACACACACACCACACACACCACACACACCACACACATACACACACACCACACATACCACGCACACACATACACACACACACACACACACACACACACACACACACACACACACACACAGAGTTCTGAGAATCCTGGATGCACATGGTGGCGGCTCAGGAAACAGTAGTGGGTACTGTCATCAGACACTGCTGTGTCAGTTCTCCTGAGAGGCTTATTTCTGTTTGGGTACAAATATCCTCACGGTATTGCACAAGCAGAGGCAGCCTGGGCAAGCCAGCTTGCTGTACCTTTATGTCTAAAGCATGTTTTCTGCGCTGGGACACAAAGAACCCCAGGGGGAACTCACTCAGCATTAAGATGCCAGTGACCTGATCCACTGGAAACGGCTCATACTTCCTCCCTCAAGGAAAACAATCTCCTGCCTGAACTTTTAAAAGCTGAAAGAAGAAGAAGAAGAAGAAGAAGAAGAAGAAGAAGAAGAAGAAGAAGAAGAAGAAGAAGAAGAAGAAGAAGAAGAAGAAGAAGAAAACAACTGGAACGGGATTTCTTCTTGTAACAGCTGAAGGCTGATTTTCCACCAAGTTTTACTGTTCTTCCACACAAAACTTTAGCTTTCTTCCAACCGAGAAAAATAACCAGAGATATCTTTCCTGGAGTCACATCAATACTGAGTGGCTTTCTTTAGTCTGTGCTGCAAGGAACGGGGATTCCTTCTATACCAAGCTGCTAACCTCACCTCAGTGAAGATAAAGGAAATCTTTGGGAGACACCACAGCCTGTGTGGAAGGCTTCCATACCACCAGTCACCTTGAAACTTGGAAAGGGATTCTCCCCATGCCCCCCTTTTGGCTTGTGGAGACAGGGTTTCTGTGTATCCCTGGTTGTCCTGGAACTCACTCTGTACACCAAGCTGGCCTCAAACTCAGAGACTGACCTGTCTCTGCCTCCCAAGTGCTGGGATTAAAGGCGTGCACCACCACAGCAAGGCTGGAGAGCGAGTCTTAAATCAGGAGATTGTTCAAGGACCCCCAACCCTAAAGATCCCTTTCTGTGAGTCTCTTTCTCCTCGTTTTATTACAGAGAGGGCTCTAGTCAAGGCAGATATCCTTTCTCAGAAGTCTGGCTCCAAAACTATGTGTTCAGAATAGCAAAGACTGACCTTATGGTAAAACAAACAAACAAACAAACAAACAAAAAATGAAACAGGACCCTCAGTGCCTGCTGTGTTTAAAATGAAAGTCTTCTTGAATTTGAACCTGAGATCTTTTTATCTAGGACCTTAAACTTCAAGGACTTCTCAGTGTCTTAGTTTATTTATCTCTGTAAGGAGATAGCAACAACTCTTTGTCTATTTGGTGTGGGTGTTAATTGAGCTATCATATGGAAAGGTATTAATACTATTGTTATCACCTTGGTGATAATCGTTCTGTCCACACTGTCGTCATCATTATACAGTATCTATTATTTTGCAAGCTACAGTCCACCTAGACAGCAAGTTAGGACCCAACAGAGCAAGCAGTTGAACCTCTCATTAGGATGATGCTTCCTAGGGTAAACCAAGGCTTGATGGGAATCACTGTGGCCCAGTGAAGGAAACTTGTATAGTCTGAACATCTCTCAAGGCTCACATAAATCCTTGCCCCAAAGGCAGTAGTTTTTGGAGTTCGGGTCTTCGGGAATGACCAGGTCAGAGAGCTCTTGAGGAGGACGAACAACTTCATCAAAAAAGATACAATGGACTGGGGAGATGACTCTATAAGAGCATTGGCTGGGTAAACATGAGAACCCAAGTTCGAATCCCTAAGGTCTGTGTAAACTGTTGAGTATGGTCATGCTCTAGTGCTGCAGGAGGTAGAGACAGAGGATGCCTGGGGATGCCTGCAGCCTATTTCCAGATTCAGGGAGAGACTCTGTCTTAAGAGAACAGTGTGTAGAGTGATAGAGTGTCTCTCACAACTCCTCCTCTCATCACTCCCCACCCCATAGGCAGACACAGTGAGATGATGCTCTGTATGAAACAGAAGGTCGACTCTCACCAGACATAGAATTTGTGGGTGCCTCAATCTTGGACATCTCAGCCTGCAGAATTCAAAACGCAAATTTCTATCCGCAGGTTACTCAGCCTCAGGCACTTCTTACAGTAGCCCAAGTGGACTAAGATGTAAACAGGTCTCGTGACTGCCATTTGGCTAAGTATGTAAGTAGGGTTCGGCACAGTACTCTGGATATATGTGTCACCCAAAGTTCACAGTTGGGAATCCTAGCACCCACTGTGTTGGGATTTGAAAGCGAGACCTTAGGAGGTAAGAAGGCCATGGAGGGGGCATGAATAAGGTCAGTGCCTTATCATACAGGCTCAACCTCTTGCTCTCTGCCATTTGATGACTCGATGAGAATATGGTTGCCTACAAACCCAAAATCCTGTCGGTATCATATTTCAGCCTTTGAGCAGTTGGTTCCTGTGTTGCCATTCTCCAGAACTGCAGGGAATTAATGTTTGTTGTTTAGGACAGCTGGGCTGCGGTATCTAATAGCACTGACCGACTCAAATATCCAGAAAGGGAGCAATTCTGTGTGTTTGTCCCTTCTTCCTCTGTTCAGAAGTTTGTAAGGGTCCCCTGGCAATTCTCTTGAACATCTTCAAGAAGGTTGTATTATTTGGCCAGTCGAATGGCCAGAAAAATAACACCTGCCATTTAATTCTCAAGAAGAATTGAAAAACATCAATGAAGAAAATATGAACTAGAAATGGAGCTAAATGTTTTATATAAATTCTAAGATCAGAAACACACACACACACACACACACACACTGTAAAAAAAATTCTCTTTGTCGACTCAGAAGCACAGTAGTGTTTCTGTGTTTCAAGATTCTGGCGGCAGCCTTGACTCTGGACAGGATGTGGGTAACCCTTACTTGAGCTCACCCCTTTCCCTTGACCTGGAGTACAGCTGGCGATTCTTACTGAGTCACATCTGTTCTATGTGAGTTTGCCATTTTCAGGTTGCCATGTAACGTAATTTTTATAGATGCTTCCATCAAACATCACATGGTGCCTGCTTTGGATACTTCCCAGGCAGCCTGAACGTTTCTACTCATCCCTAAGGACCTCAGGAAGGCTTACAGAAAAGTTTCTAGCTGATTAAAAACAAATTCTACAGCCAGTATCCACAAATGTTTGTTTTATGGATGAGGTAACCATGGAAAATGCAATAAACAAAACAGAAATAGTTCTTGCTCCATTGTGAACATGTTACTCCGGGCATGCTGCTGTGGGGGTGGGGGTGAGGGTTCGTTCTTTCAGTTAGGTGATTTCAGGCTGAGGTGTGTGTGTGTGTGTGTGTGCACGTGTGCACATGTATGTGTGTGCATGTGTATGTGTGTGTATGTGTATGTGCAGTGCTTATGTGTGCATGTATATGTGAATGTGTATATGTGGGTATGTACATGTGTATATGAATGTGTGCCTGTGTGAATATGTGTGCATATTGTGTATGTGCATGTATGTCTGTGCATATGTATGCATGTGAGTGCATGTGTGTGCGCACATGTGTATGCATGTGTGTGGTGTGCATATGCATGTGCATGTGGGTGTACATGTGTGCATATGTGTGTGTGTGTGTGTTTAATGAAGAACCTAACAATCAGTACAATCAAAAAGTAACTTCTAACCTCTATAGGAATTGTCTACTCCTCTCTTGATGCGTTTTCTGGAAGAATGGAAGCTGTGTGCTGCCATTGCCCAAGTCCTGCCCACACCTGTGAAAAGCAGCACTTTCCCTGTGTAGTCCTCCCCACCTTGTGTTTGGAGGGTCAGGAACTTCCCTGTCTTCTGGTCACTGCAGGGAGACACGTCCTGATGGAGGAGCAGGGAGATTTCTCAGCCCCACAGAAGTTACCTCTTCAATTTACCCTGATCTGAGCGAGGCACCAGTCAAACCCTCTGAGAGAAGGAATGGCAACTGATTTTGAGCAAGTACAAGAACCTTGTAGAAACCCACAAATCATTTGCTCATACCACCCAAAGTGGCCATGTTTAAAAGATCAAAGATACCAAAGAGTGCACATTGAGGGACCCATAGCTCAGCTGCACATGTAGCAGAGGATGGCTTTATCTAGCATCAATGGGAGGAGAGGTCCGTGGTCCTGCGGAGGCTTGTTGCTCCAGTGTAGGGGGATGCTAGAAGGGTGAGGTGTGAGTGGGTGGGTGAGTAGGGGAGCACCCTCTTAGAGGCAAAGGGGAGAGGGGGATAGGTTGGGGGTTTTTGGAGGGAGATTGGGAAGGGAAACAACATCTGAACTGTAAATAAATAAAATAACCAATGAATAATAAAAAAGGTCAAAGATAATTACAGATAACGCAGTTGAAGCTCTGGTTTCTTGTTTCAGTCATTAATGCAATGAAAATACTTGCTACCAATACCCAAATAGCGCAGGGAGGGAGGGAGCTTCCCAGGAGTGTAGACAGACTTGTGAGTGCAGATAGAACCACCACTGCTGCTCAGAGGAACCCGCCCTGAACCCTCAGAACACAGGAACTGAGGGGCTGCCTGGAACGTCTGTGGCCAGAGCTGATCCTGTGCTACAGAGATACATATATAAATACTGCCAGGAGAGAGCTGGTCTCCCAGGAGTGCCTACAAACCTGCGAGCACAGATAAGACTACCACTTCTTTCCAAATTCCTGGCCCAAGAGGGACCCTCACAGACATATCAGGACACAGGAAACAACTATCATCTGGGGACAGGATCCTTCTGGTCTCTGCACCCCACAGCTGATCCTGTACCACAGTTCTCCATATCCAAATTCCTCCCAGAGAGAACTGGTCTCCCAGGAGTACTGACACACAGGCTTGCGGGAAGGACAAGTCAAAGTCAGAGACAACAAGACAAGCTAACACTAGAGAAAACCTGATGGCTAAAGGCAAGCACAAGAACATAAGTTACAGAATCCAAGACTACTTAGCATTATCAGGACCCAGTTATCTCACCACAGCAAATCTTGGTTACTCAAACACATGAGAAAAGCAAGAGTCTGGATTAAAATCACATCTCATGATGATGATAGAGGAATTTAAGGATATAAATAACTCCCTTAAAGAAATACAGGAGAACATAGGTTAAACAAGTAGAAGATCTTAAAGAGGAAACACAAAAGTCTACGAAAGAATTACAGGAAAACACAACCAAACAGGTGAAGGAACTAAACAAAACCATCCAGGATCTAAACATGGAAATGGAAACAATAAAGAAATCACAAAGGGAGAGAACTCTGGAGATAGAAAACCTAGAAAAGAGATCAGGAGTCATAGATGCAAGCATCACCAGCAGAATACAAGAGAGAGGAGAGAGAATCTCAGGTGCAGAAGATACTATAGAAAACACCGACACAACAGTCAAAGAAAATGCAAAATGCAAAAAGCTCCTAACCCAAAACATCCAGGAAATCCAGGACACAATGTGAAGACCAAACCTAAGGATGTTAGGTATAGAAGAGAATGAAGATTCCCAACTTAAAGGACCAGTAAATATCTTCAACAAAATTATAGAAGAAAACTTCCCCAACCTAAAGAAAGAGATACCCATGAACATACAAGAAGCCTACAGAACTCCAAATAGATTCAACCAGAAAAGAAATTTCTCATATCACATAATAATCAAAACACCAAACTCACTAAACAAAGAAAGATTATTAAAAGCAGTAAGGAAAAAAAGGTCAAGTTACACATAAAGGTAGACCTATCAGAATTACACCAGACTTTTCACCAGAGACAATGAACTCAGAAGATCCAGGACAGATGTCATACAGACCCTAAGAGAACACAAATGTCAGCCCAGGCTACTATACCCAGCAAAACTCTCAATCACTATAGATGGAGAAAACAAGATATTCCATGACACAACCAAACTTATTCATTATCTTTCCACAAATCCAGCAAAGGATAATAGATGAAAAACTGCACCACAAGGAAGGAAACTACACCCTAGAAAAAGCAAGAAAATAATCTTTCAGCAAATCCAAAAGAAGATAACCACACCGACATAAAAATAACATCTATAATAACAGGGAGCAATAATCACTATTCCTTAAGTTCTCTTAGCATCAATGAACTCAATTCCCCAATATAAAGACATAGACTAACAGACTGGATATGTAAACAGGACCCAGCATTTTGTTGCATACAGGAAACACACCTCAGTGTCAAAGACAAACACTACCTCAGAGTAAAGGGCTGGAGAACAATCTTCCAATCAAATGGTCCCAAGAAACAAGTCATAGTAGCCATTCTAATAATGTATAAAATTGACTTTCAACCAAAAGTCATCAAAAAAGATAAGGAAGGACATTTCATACTCATCAAAGGAAAAATCTACCAAGAAGAACTCTCAATTTTGAACATCTATGCTCCAAATGCAAGGGCACCCACATTCATAAAAGGAACCTTACTTAAGCTCTAAGCACACATTGCACCTCACACAATAATTGTGGGGACTTCAACACCCCACTCACATCAATGGACGGATCAGGGAAACACAAAGTAAACAGAGACACAATGAAATTAACAGAAGTTTTGGACCAAATGGATTTAAAAGATATCTCTAGGACATTTCATCCTAAATCAAAAGAATATACATTCTCAGCACCTCCTGTACCTTCTTCAAAAATGACCATATAATCGTTCCCAAATCAAACCTCAACATGTATCAGACGATTGAAATAATCCCATGCCACCTATCCGAACACTATGAACTAAGGCTGGTCTTCAATAGCAACAAAAACAACAGGAAGCCCACATACACATGGAAGCCGAACAATGCTCTACTCAGTGATAACATCATCAAGGAAGAAATAAAGAACGAAATTAAAGGCTTTTTAGAATTTAATGAAAACGAGGACACAACATACCCAAACTTATGGGACACAATGAAAGCAGTGCTAAGAGGAAAACTCAGCTCTGAGTGCCTCCAAAAAGAAATTGGAGAGAGAATACACTAGAAGTTTAACAGCACACCAAAAATGCTCTAGAACAAAAAGAAGCAAATACACCCAAGAGGAGTAGATGGCAGAAAATAATCAAACTCAGGGCTGAAATCAACCAAGTAGAAACAAAAAGAATTGTACACAGAATCAACCAAAACCAGGGGCTGGTTCTTTGAGAAAATCAACAAGATAGATAAACCCTTAGCTAGACTAACCAGAGGGCATAGAGACAGTATTCTAATTAACAAAATCAGAAATGAAAAGGGAGACATAATAACAGAAACTGAGGATATCCAAAAAAAAATCATCAGATCATACTACAAAAGCCTATATTCAAAAAAACTGGAAAATCTGGAAGAAATGGACAATTTTCTAGACAGATATCAGGTACCAAAGTTAACGCAAGATCAGATAAATGATCTAAACAGTCCCATAACCCCCAAAGAAATAGAAAAATCACTAATAGTCTCCCAATCATATAAAGCCCAGGACCAAATGGGTTTAATATAGAGTTCTATCAGCCCTTCAAAGAAGACCTAAAACCAATACTTCTCAAACTATTCCACAAAACAGAAACAGAAGGAACTCTACTTGTTCTATGAAGTCACAATTACTCTGATATCTAAACCACACAAAGACTCAACAAAAAAAGAGAACTCCAGACCAATTTCCATTATGAATATTGATGCAAAAATACTCAATATAATTCTCACAAACCAAATCCAAGAACACATCAAAATGATCATCCATTATGATCAAGTAAGCTTCATCCCAGGGATGGTTCAAGATATGGAAATCCATCAACATAACCCACTACATGAACAAACTCAAAGAAAAAAACCCACATGATCATTTCATTAGATGCTGAGAAAGCATTTGACAAAACCCAACAACCTTTCATGATAAAAGTTTTGGAAAGATCAGGAATTCAAGGCCCATATTTAAACATAGTAAAAGCAATATACAGCAAATCAGTAGCCAACATCAAACTAAATAGAGAGAAACTTGAAGTAATCTGACTAAAATCAGGGACTAGACAAGGCTGTGTACTCTCTCCTTTCCTGTTCAATATAGTACTTGAAATCCTAGTCAGAGCAATTAGACAACAAAAGGAGGTCAAAGGGATACAAATTAGAAAGGAAGAAGTCAAAATATCACTATTTGCAGATGATATCATGGTATACTTCAGTGACCCCAACAATTCCACCAGAGAACTCCTAAACCTGATGAACAGTGGCTGGGTATAAAATTAACTCAAGCAACTCAATGGCCTTCCTCTACTCAAAGGATAAACAGGCTGAGAAAGTAATTAGGGTAATAACACTCTTCTCAATAGTCACAAATAATATAAAATAACTTGGTGTGACTCTAACCAAACAAGTGAAAGATCTGTATGGCAAGAACTTCAAGTCTCTGAAGAAATAAATTGAAGATCTCAGAAGATGGAAAGATCTCCCATGCTCATGGATTGGCAGAATTAATACAGTAAAAATGGCCATTTTGCTGAAAGCAATCTACAGATTCAATGCAATCCCCATCAAAATTCCAAATCAAATTTTTTATAGAGTTAGAAAAAGCAATTTCCAAATTCACCTGTGTACTGGCTAGTTTTGTGTCAACTTGACACAGCTGGGGTTATCACAGAGAAAGGAGCTTCAGTTGGGGAAGCAACTCCATGAGATCTAGCTGTGGGGTATTTTCTCAATTAGTGATCAAGGGGGAAAGGTCCCTTGTGGGTGGGACCATCTGTGGGCTGGCAGTCTTGGGTTCTATAAGAGAGCAGGCTGAGCAAGCCAGGGGAAAGTAAGCCAGTAAGGAACATCCCTCCATGGCTTCTGCATCAGCTCCTGCTTCCTGACCTGCTTGAGTTCCAGTCCTGATTTCCTTCAGTGATGAACAGCAATGTGGAAGTGTAAGCTGAATAAACCCTTTCCTCCCCAACTTGCTTCTTGGTCGTGATCTTTGTGCAGGGATAGAAACCCTGACTAAGACAACCTGGAATAACAAAAAAATCCAGGATCGCAAAAACTATTCTCAACAATAAAAGAACATCTGGGGGAATCACCATGCCTGACCTCAAGCTGTACTACAGAGCAATCATGATAAAACAAAACAAAACAAAACAAAACTGCATGGTATTGGTACAGTGACAGTCAGGTAGATCAATGGAATAGAATTGAAGACCCGGAAATGAACCCACACACCTATGGTCACTTGATCTTTGACAAAGGAACTAAAACTATCCAGTAGATAAAAGAGCATTTTCAACAAATGGTGTTGGAGCATGTAGAAGAATGCACATTGATCCACTCTTATCTCCTTGTAGAAAGCTCAAGTCCAAGTGGATCAAGGACCTCCACATAGAACAACAATGGCTTATGCTCTAAGATCAAGAATTGACAAATGGGATCTCATAAAATTGCAAAGCTTCTTAAGGCAAAGGACTCTGTCAATAGGACAAATGGCAACCAAAAGATTGGGAAAAGACATTTACCAATCCTATATCCAATAGAGGGCTAATATCCAATATACACAAAAAAACTCAAGAAGTTAGACTCCAGAGAAACAAATAACCCTATTAAAAATGGGGTACAGAGCTGAACAAAGAATTCTCAACTGAGGAATGGCTGAGAAACACCTAAAAATGTGCAACATCCTTAGCCATTGGGTAAATGCAAGTCAAAACAACCCTGAGATTCCACCTCACACCAGTCAGAATGGCTAAGATCAAAATTCAGGTGACAGCAGATGCTGGCAAGATGTGGAGAAAGAGGAACACTCCTCCATTGCTGGTGGAATTGCAAGCTGGTACAACCACTCTGGAAATCATTATGGCGCTTCTTTAGAAAATTGTACATAGTACTACCTGAGGAACCAGCTATACCACTCCTGGGCATATACCGAGAAGATGCTCCAACATGTAATAAGGACACATGCTCCACTATGTTCATAGCAGCCTTATTTATATAGCCAGAAGCTGGAATGAACCCTTATGTCCCTCAACAGAGGAATGGATACAGAAAATGTGGTACATTTACACAATGGAGTACTACCCAGCTATTAAAAACAATGAATTTATGAAATTCTAAGGCAAATGGATAGATCTGGAGGATATTATCCTGAGTGAGGTAACCCAATCACAAAAGAACACACATGATATGCACTCACTGATAAGTGGATATTAGCCCAGAAGCTCAAAATATCCAAGGTACAATTCTCAAAACACATGATGCTCAAAATGAAGGAAGACCAAAGTGTGGATACTTTGGTCCTTCTTTGAAGGGGGAACAAGATACCCATGGGAGGAGTTATAGAGATAAAGTGTGGAGCAGAGACTGAAGAAATGACCATCCAGAGACTGCCCCACCTGGGGATCCATCCCATATACAACCACCAAACCCAGACACTGTTGTTAATGCCAACAAGTGCTTGCTAACAGGAGCCTGATATAGCTGTCTTCTGAGGGACTATACCAGTGCCTGACAAATACAGAAGTGGATGTTCACAGCTATTCATTGGACTGAGCACAGGGTCCCCAATGGAGGAACTAGAGAAAGGATCCAAGGAGCTGAAGGGTTTTTCAGCCCCATAGGAGGAACAACAACAGGATCCAACCAGTACCCCCAGAGCTCCCAGGGTCTAAACCACCAACCAAAGAGAACACCTGGAGGGACCTATGGTTCTAGCCGCATATGTGTCAGTGGATGGCCTTGTCGGTCATCAATGGGAGTCCTTGGTCCTGTGAAGGCTTTATGCCCCAGTGTAGGGGTTATGCCAGGGACAGGAAGCATGAGTGAGTGGGTTGGTGAGTAGGGAGGGGGAGAGAGGATGGGATAGGGAGTTTTAGGGAGGGGAATCCAGGAAAGGGGATAACATTTGACATGTAAATAAAGAAAATATTTAATTAAAAAAAAGGGAAAAATACTTGTTACCATTGGGTGCTGACAGGGTGACTTCCAGTGCTTCGGGCTTTGACTGAAGGATCCTTGCCAAAGCTATAGGAGGTAGGGACTAATTCAAGGTCTCCTTCATAGATGAGAACACTGGGGTCCATAGATTTTTAAGTCACCAAAATTTGAAGAAGTGTCAAAGCCTATTGACTACACAACCCTCGAAGAGCCCCAAAGCACTGCAAGGCTAGTTAGCCTCAGCCTTGGCCTCACATGACAGCTTTAAACTCAGACATCTGACAGTATCTTCACACAATGATATACAGGAATATACCAAGAAGTGGAATTAAATTAGCCATACAGCTTGGACTACCCTATCCTAGATATGGTATAGATGGACGGACACACACACACACACACACACACACACCCTTTAACTATTTTGTGAAGAACAGTTATTTTGAGTTTCATTTTCAAAGTTTCAGTGTCTTAGCTATGTTTCTATTGCCTTGATGAATAAAATACCATGCCCCCAAAGCAAACTGGGGAGAGATGATGACTCTCATACTCCATCACTGAGTGAGGTCAGGCAGGAACTGAAGCAGAGACCACAAAGGAACGATACTTACTGGCTTGCTCCTCTTATCTTGATCATCCTGCTTTCTCATACTATCCAGGACCACTTGCCTAGGGAATGGCACCACCCACAGTGAGCTTGGCTCTCCCACTTCAGTTATAATCAAGAAAATGCCCCCACAGTTTTGCCCACTGTCCAATCTAGTGGGGGCATTTCTCAGTTGAGATTCCCTCTTCCCAATTAACTCTAGCTTGTGTCAAGTCGGTATCACACACACACACACACACACACACACACACACACACACACACACACACTATTTTTACCTATTCAATTAAACACAAGTATTTAAAATACGGTTTCTTTAAGTGTATTTTGTTTTACTGTATGGAGAGCTGCACAGTAAAATGGACTGCCTTGTCCCCCTTCTTCGTTTCATATGTCATGTGAGGAAGTGGAGATAGTATTAGCTTCCTGGGGTGACTTGATGGCCTTTTACTGACAGAGCACTGTCTTCTGCCCTGCACTCACTACTGCGAGCCCTGGCTCACCTCGGGGAGAGCCTGGGGAGAGCCTGCACATGTGGGCACATGTTCGTAGGACCTTCTTGGAGCAAAACAAGCATTTATCATAAGACCAATGACTCCTCCCACTAGAACTTTTTTTCAGACTGTATAAAATACATTCCTATAGAAAACATGTCATCTTTCAAAACCCCATTGGGGCTGCCAATCCATATTAAGCCTCATGCCTGGCCTGGGAAGGCGGAGACACAGGCATTGCTGTCTCTGTTTTTCAAAGGGGGAAACAAAAGTCAATGAACGTTCCCCACCTTGCTGGAGGTGGCACACAGGTAGTAGCAGGGCTCCTCTTGTGAGTCAGGACTCCTGGCTTGGCAAGTGGGTGAGAGCACACAGCTTTCCTGTGTCTTGTGTGTCTTACAAGAATTACAGTGGAGAACAACACAAGCATGTCTGCTTTCTCAGCCCGACTCAAACGACCTGCAGTACTTTCTCTGAAAGAAGCTATTCTCTGCGAGACAGGCAACTTGCTGGAAAGAGAATTATATCTGCTGAAGGACAGCCACAAACACGATTTCAGCAGAGATAGGGAGCGTTCCCAGCATTCCTAAGGCATTTCCTGCTCAGCCTTTCCAGTGGTGAGGTATAAGGTATATTTAAATGAAGTCTAGCCTGGTAAATTAGCATATTGTAATAAAAATGCATTCCTCATAGTCTTAAAAGTCCTTGTCTAATGTCTATTTTTAATAAAAGAAGATATTTATATTTCACAAAACAAATTCTTCCAGCTTTCTACCAGCAGACACACACACACACACACACACACACACACACACACAGACAGAGACACAGAGAGAGAGAGAGAGACAGAGAGAGACAGAGAGAGAGACAGAGAGACAGAAAGACAGAGAGAAACAAAGAAACAGAAGCAAAGAAAAAAAATACAGAGTGTTTGATTCTGTCTGCTTCAGGACATTTCACCCTTCAAGAGACCAGGCAAAAAACAACCTCATAACTTTACCACCAAAACTTCCAAGTTTATTGCAACACAACATGATGACAAAATATTATTTTCTTAGCAGAAACACTTTAAAAAAAATCCAACCACCATGGCCAAAAGTGCCTGGTTTTGTTTTTACAATAAGCTCCAAGCAAACGTTGAATTCCACTCTCGATTTGGGGATGGTTAGAGGCGCTGTGGCTTGTTAGGAGGAAAGGATTCCGACTAATTGTTCAATTCGATCCTCTGTTTAACCTGTGCCTCGGGCATTTATTTCATGTTTATACTGGTTCCACACAATAGTGCCTAAAAGAGTTTGTGCATCCTTTCTTCTTGTGCAAAGCCGAGCCACAATGGCCAGACTCACAATGCCAACCCCTTCTTGGGCTTATCAATAACAGAAGCATTCAGCCTAAGAAAACATTGCTATTGTAAGCGGCCAACGACTTGCATATCTCTCCACATTCCACGGAGACCTGCCTCAATAGAGAGCCTTGGAGATCAACTCTGAATCATTTCTCTTTTAGCACCACTGTGCCTATTCCTCATATGGCTTTTCATACATTAAGCAGTTGCTATTATTTTTACTGTATTTCTTATAGAAAACAAATTGAACTTAAAAGGAAAGACATAAGTTACTTAAAGGTGCCATACAAACATCACATTTTCCAACTTAAACCATAATGAGGTTGCTTTGGTGACACAGCAGAAAATCTGTTCTAATATTTAATACCTTAGCATTATAACACACACATCTGGTTATTTACAACCATGCCAGCTAGCACCCACTTCTATCGCAACTCTCTTTAAATTGAAATTTATTGGCTGGTTATTCTTGCTTTTTCAATGAAAAGAACTTTTTAATATTTTTTAAGATTGAATGGAAAGCAGCTATATATGTATCCCTTTAGTAATTCATCAGACATACCTTGTTTGAAGAAAGCAGTGGGTTTTTTTCCCCCCTAAACTTTCCACCACAAAGAATAGTTATCCTTTTTTCTTTAAGCTTTTCTGCATCACAAATCCCATCCAAATTATTCTAAAGAAGAAGCAAGAGGAGGTCGAGGAATCTTTTCTCTTCTCAGGCGAGCTAAGCAAACATTCCCATCCACCTCTCTCAGCCCTTTGGAAAGCGCATTTTGTAACACACACACACACACACACACACACACACACACACACACACGCCTCTCATACTGGGCTTAGTACTGAATTAGGCGGTCCTCTTTCAAATTTCCACTCCCACTTGCTTTTTTTGGGAAAAGGATTTCTAAATATTCTTTTCTAACCCAAAGCACACATTCAGTAAGCAAGTTCTACAATTAGATATTCCGAGATGCAGAAGTGAAGTTGTTAGACAGGGACTTTTATTTCTTTAAAACTTTGCTTTATAAACTATCCAAGAAGGGGCCATTGGTTTTTTTTTTTTTCTTTCATTTTTTTCCCCAGCACTAATGAACAGAGCTGTATGAAGACACACACACACTGCCAAGCTTACACTATCAGACTCTCACCCTTTGCTCTGAGAACACATATTTTTCTTGGTTGTGGATGCTTTGCTTTGCTTTGTTTCCACCCTTGCTGCTTGGGCAAACTTCATGAAATAATTGAGGTGCAGGCTGCTGGTAACAGGACACAACGATAATAACAGAGGGAAGCAGACTCTGACTCATGGTTCACAGAAAACTCCCCTCTTAGGTATCTTCCCATCATGGGGGCGGCGGGGGAAATGCCCATTTTAGTTACTTAGACATTGGTGACATCAACTAAGCCAAAGAGATTTCGGCCCAAAACATACATAAGAGTATCTCAGCGTGAAAAAGAAATCTGACCACCAAGTAAAATGAAAGAGTCCATCTGACAGTCCTCCAGGCTGCACTGACTATCTGTGTGGCGGGCATCCTTTTTTCCAGCTGGGCAAAGAGAGAAGCAAAGAACCATTCCCCCTCCTGCTGGGGAATGTGCATTCAGGCAGCTGGCGAGGAGAACTTTCTTCAGCTCTGACATTTCTATGTCCTCCTCTGCTGGCGATGGGATGGCTCTTTACCTAAGACTCCAGTTGTCATGCTACTTAGCCTTTTATTTTTCCCCTTTCTAGATGTGCACTGAAATTACTTTTGAATCTTGTTTTTTAATCTCAACAAATCCTGGTGCCAGGTCCACAGTAGACAGGACCGTGCCCCCTACCCACTTTTAATCTCTTTTCTTTTCTCTTCTTTTCTTCTCTTCTCTTTCTTTCTTTCTTTCTTTCTTTCTTTCTTTCTTTCTTTCTTTCTTTCTTTCTTTCTTTCTTGCATCTTAACAATATTTAGCTTAGCCCTTAACAATATTTCCTCTTAATTTTGTTTCTATTGAATATGTACTAAGGTACTGAATACCTACTAAGATAAATAAATATAGGCTCTGGTATAAAGAAGGTCTTAACTGTTTATTCACCTACATGTTCACAACCAGGTAAAGGGAGTAGGCTTCATTGGCTCATACGAGGATCTAGGACTTTTCAAGCAACCAGGAATGATCAACAAGTAGCATAGAACCTTAGGGAAACTGCATGGTTTTGCTTTCTGCCTCCACTTCCATCCCCAGCACAGCAGAAGCTGGGCATGGCGACACATGTCTGCAGTACCAGCAATTTGGGGTGAGGAGGCAGGAAGACTAGAAATTCAAGGCCATTTTCAGCCACATAGTGAGTTCAAGTCCAGCCTGGGCTACAGAAGGCTCTTTTCTGCAAGGAGAGACAGTAAGGGCAGGAAGCAAAACTGTCATCCAGCTTCCTCGAGCTTCCATACTGCTTGTCAGTCATCCCTAGTTGGCTTGAAAGCGCTTGTTATTCCCCGAAGAGTTTGTCACTACACACAAGTGCCCTACTTTTATATAGTATCTAACACACACACACACACACACACACACACACACACACACACACACACACACATGCACGCACGCACAACCTTCCAATCTCTTTTAGAACATTCTCTATTGAAACTTTTTTATTATTATCGTAAGCAGTGAACTTGATGGTTCTATAAAATACTGCCTCATTTTTCCTCCTGTTTTCGCTCCATAGCATGTGAGGTGATCAGTGCCATTGTCACATTACACATCCATTCTTTTATGTGACTTTTAAAAATGCAGGCTGGCAATTTAAGAGTCTACGTAATGAGGCATCCTTTCCCGATATGCCAGATACTTTTACTGCGTGCAGGTATAAAACACGGGAGTTATACCTTTCATAACACAAATGCACTGTAATATCTCAGGCTTTAGTGTGTTTTGATGCTACATCAATTTTTCATAGAAATATGATTTTGCCTTGAACTCTTGTGTAACAGCTTCAAGACTCTCCTTTTGGAGGCCGGACTCACTGCAGGGATCTGATACCAGTTCAGTGTCCCAGAGGCTGTAGAACAGTGCTGAGCACACAACCTTTATGGCATCAATGCAAATGGAAAAATCCACCAACCCAATTAGCCTTTGTGCGATATATATCACCACTGTTGTCAGAAGCAAAGGGGTTATTATGAGAAAAATATACCTTTCCTAAGAACAAAAGGAGCCAAATGAGGAGCACGGGGCAACTTACAGGCAGGGGGAAAACAGATGAGCAGAGAAGAATTTTTGCCAAGCAATGTAAAAATGTAAGAAAGAGGACAGGAGCATGCTAAAGGAAAAACTGATTAAATACTAAACATGAGCCACTAATTAGCAAAAGGAAAACCCAGGGAAGGAAGATGACCGGGCTCTTGAATGCATCGTCTTCCTTGGGTCATTAACACCAGCCACAAAAATGAATGTTGAGAATATTACTAGTCAAACGCTGCCCGGAAGCCAATGAGTTGGACCAGCTGTAAATACTGGTCAATACTCACAATAATCTAGGATAAACAGACCAGGAAAAAAAAAGTAAATCCAGATAAGTCACTGTGACTGCCCTGGCATGAAAGAGCTTAAAAGGCCTACTGGCTGATCCCAGGAATTAGAGACTAGCCTGTGCACCCTAGCACTGCACGCCATTGCTGACCAGACAGGTTTGCAAAGCATAAAAGCACCTTGTGCAAAACCAGGGCTCACAATGGCGAGCGGGAGATTATCGGCCTTGTAGCTCCCCATTTCTGCCCAGTAAGCACACTGAATCTAAAATAAAAGACTGGTTCACAGAACATGGCTAGCTGGGACTCTGCTGACATAAGCTGTGTTCTACATTGCTATGTATCTTGTCTCTGTAGGCAGTGGGCCACCTGGGGGAATGTCTGGTATATATATAGTCTCCTCTCCCACTATGGAGACAGCATATACCAGAGAAGATCTTCTCCTAGCAACAGTAACGCTGCGAGAGGGTAGTAGGAACGAGAGGAAGTTGCTTGAAGAGGGGGTGACAAAGGCTAGGGGCTGCTTCTCCTAACTTAACTCGTTTCTTCTAGGTCCTGCGTTCTATCCCTGCACCCAGGGGCAGGGCTTTGTGTGACTGGGTGTTGAAGAGAAGGGGGAGGAAGCAGAATCAGTAATCCCCCTGATCACAGCGTTCACTTCTATCCCCTCTTCCTCCTCGTGTTCATCAGATAACCACGTCAACAGCATTCAGTTAAATCTCTTTCTTTTATTTCTAGGTTGTCTTGGCATTTTAGAAAATTAATCTATTTATATTTATTGTGATGGCTGACAGGGTTGGTGTTGTTTTTGCGCCTTCCTTGTGTCATCTATTTCCTTTAGTCTTTGTGGGCTCATTTTCTGTCTTCCTCTAGCTCCTACATTGGTGACCCTGTGTTCCATTCAATAGATGACTGTGAGCATCCATTTCTGTATTTTCCAGGCCCTGACAAAGCCTCATAGGAGACAGCTATATTAGGGTCCTTTCAGCAATATCCTGCTGGGGTATGCAGTAGTGACAGCGTTTGGTGGCTGATTATGGGATGGACTCCCTGGTGGGGCAGTCTCTGGAGACTAACGACGTTTCTATGTTCTTCAGTTTCTTGCTCTTGTTTTGGGGTTGCCTGTTATGTCTCTGAAATGCTAGAGCTTCCTTCTAAAGTTCATATTGTATCCGTAGCTATGAATATTTCATTCAACTTACCCGTTATTTTATTCCTTTTTGCCCTGATAAGACTCTCAGACCCTTTTATGTCCTCTCTGTCCTAGCATTTTGTTGATAATTTTGGTGTTGCTCTTTTAAAATACTAAGTTGGGTTGTTTTAAAGGGACATGGGCACCTTTAACATTTCAGAGTCAGAAGGAGGCAGATTTTTGTGAGTTTGAGGCCAGCCACGGATACACAGTGAGATCCTGTCAACAAAGAATTCATTAGATAATTCATCAATTAAAAAGATGGCTACAGTTTTTTTTTAATAGCATCTACAGTCACAATTTTGTTTTTCGTCTCATTCCTTTTGAATTTAGACGTTTTCTTGCTGACAAAGACGTCTGACAAGATAAAAATTGACAGGTAATAACCTAACCACAAAATTTGTCTTGTCTACAAGATGTGCAGGTATAAAGATGGAACAGAGACTGAGGAAACAGCCAACCAATGACTGCCCCAACTTGGGATCCATTCTGTGTGAGGCAGCCAACTCCTGACACTACCAATGATAGATACTCTGCTATGCTTGCAGACAGGAGTCTAGTGTAACTGTCTCCAGCACTGGATGGAAACAGATACAGACACCCACAGCCAAACATCTGGTGGAGTTTGGGGAGTCTTGAGGAAGACTGGGGGAAGGATGAAGCAAGCTGAGAGGTCAAGGACGTCACAAGAAGACCTACAGAGTCAACTAACTTGGGCACATGGGGGCTCACAGAGACTGAATTACTAACTAAAGAGCATGCAGGGACAGACCTAGGCCCCCTGCACACTTGGAGCAGATGTGCAGCTCTGCCTTCATGTGGTCCCCTAACAACTGGAGCACGGGGGCTGTCTCAGACTCTGTCGCCTGCCATTGGATCCCCTTCCCCTACCTGGACTGCCTGGTTGGGCTTCAGGCGGAGAGTCCTCTAGGACTAGATGTCCTAGAATGGGCTGGTACCCAAGGGGGGCTTCCCCTTCTCTGAGGAGAAAGGGAAGGGGTAATGGGTAGAGGAATTAGTAAGGGCGGGACTGGGAGAAGAGGGGGGAGAGAGGGCTTCAGTCAGGAAGTAAAATTAATTAAAAAATTAATTATTGAGAAAAACAAAACAAAAATACAAATTAAAAATTGACAGGTAATTTTAACATCAGACAGTATATATACCTTGGGTGGAAATTCCGTCATCTTAATGAAGAAACCCTACCCTAGAGACTTCCCCACCAAGATCAGAAACTCAGCAAAAATGCTTACTGTATCTACTACCATTTACTAATTACTGAAAATATGGGCCAATGCAATTCAACAAGAGAAACCTATTGGAGGAAAAAACTCAGTAAAAGAGTTAGACATTATCCTTCTTTCTAGATACAGTACTGGCCATAGACGTGTCTACACCTATGTCTCCGCTGTGGCTGTAGCAAAGACTTATCAGCCACAAAACCGAGCTACAGTGAGCATGTTTGGAAGCAAGCACTTGCCTTCCAGGTGCTCAATAAACAAATTAGAGCTCCTTGGAAAATAGACAAACCTAGGAATTGGATAGGAGAACATGAGAGGTGAGATGTATCTGAAACACATTGCATCTGAAAATAAGAAAAAGGCCAAAAGCAATAAAGATATTGATGTGCTAAAAGAACATAGAACCCATCTTAAAGAACCTACCCACAGACAGATATAGAAAAAATGATACACGATATCAATGGATCATTCAATATCAATTTATGGGTATATACTGGCGTAACAATCAAGCAGATATCTAAATGGATAAGAGAGTGCTCTTCTTTATAATGGAGCCCATAGTAGTGAATGAAGAAAGAACAGCCCAGATAGAAAGCTATTGGATTTTTGTGTGCCTGTTTTGGGGTTTTGATCCAAGCTGTCCTGGATCTCACTCTGTAGACCAGGCTGACCTTGTACTCAGAAATCTGTTTGCCTCTGCCTCCCGAGTGCTGGGATTAAAGGTGTGTGCCACCACTATCTAGCTTGAAAACTATTGTTTAGCAATGTAGTAATGGAAAAAAAAAAACCAGAGAATCTCTTTTATTTATTATTTAAATAGAGAAAATAGCATCTCTATAGTGGAGAGGTCCAGAAGAACCCTGTTAACCTGGAGATCACAGTTAGCGACCCGAGTCACTGGAGAAGTTGGCAGTGCGTCCCCGACAGAGGCACAGAGAACAGACCATCCCCACTGACCCATCATCGCCACACGTGTTTAAATGGTTTCACTTTTGAGGATATAGAAAAAACCAAACAAAGAAGTTATGTTCAGACACTCAAACTGTCAGAGTTAGGACTGACTAGAGAAACTGAGTGCGCGGGCACCCAACACAATATCAAATTCAACCCCGGAGCAGGAAATGAACATCAAGAGCGAGGAGAAACCAGCGAAATGCAAATGAAGCCTATGGATTCGGGATGGCAGTGCAAAATTTCCATTTTGACAATATTACAGCCATGTGACGTAATGATATTTGAGGGGGCCAGAGGATAATAGCATAAAAATTCTCTGAGCTATGCTTACAAGATTTTTTTCATAAATCTGAAATTATTTCAATATAAAAACATACATTAAAAAGATGACATCATGAATAGAAACTTGGATGAGAAACAAATAACTAAAAAATAACATTCTTTTTTTTTTTTTAAAGGAGATCCGTGTTCATGACTTTTGGCTCTTGAACACTCAACTTTTTTTATCCATAAAAGGAAAAAAATAGTTTGCCCTTTTGAATATCAGATGGGATAAAATTGGCCAACACCCCCACTATCATCAGGAAGTGCTGTGCAAATGATTATTTACTGATTACAATTTCATATGCCAGTTTTTGTAGAAGTCAGAGGTTTCAGAGATCGTTTCTTTTCCTTAATATTTGCTAGTAGCGTGGAGGTGGAGCTCATGGTCATTCCTGAGGTTTTCCGATGGCACCTACCTAGTCTACGATGATGAGAAGCAATGGAAGCTGGGCCTGGTGGGAGTGGTGGAATGAGTGGGTCTGGAGGCAAACAAATTCCCCAGCCACAAGCACGAATGAAGGGCGGGCTCCAAGTGCCTTTAAAGGACACAAAAGAGAGCCCAGTTCTCTTTGTAAAAGGGACTCAACGAAGCCTGCATGAAGCCCAGTCACACACATCAACATATTTCTCATGATGTTTTAGTGTTAATGTTGAAAGAAAGAAAGAAAGAAAGAAAGAAAGAAAGAAAGAAAGAAAGAAAGAAAGAAAGAAACCGTTTGCGAAGAAGTGTACAATAGGTGACATCTGTGTCTGGGTGAAGGTGGTCAGGGGGTGGCAGCGACACTGTGGAGACTGGCCTCAGAATTCCCATAAGAGTGCAATGAATAGGATTTCTGTTTGGAAGGGCAAAGTCTGAGAGGGGACGTGACTGAAATTGCATACAAGCCGGGGAGAGAGCACAAAAGAAAAGTGCAATAGGCTTAGCAACATTAGCATTAAAACCACAGTGTGGTCTAAAAACAAAGGGAATCTGCACATCTACTGTGGAGAAATTAAAATACAGATGGTCAAATGACAGAAAATGCTTGCAATAAATGTCATAAAAGGCAAATACACTAATTAATACATATATATGCTTAAAATCAATGAGAAAAACATCAAAAGAGCTACCAAAAAGAAAGAGACTAATTGCATGTATACAACATGAACACACACACACACACACACAC
This sequence comes from Mus minutoides, assembly GCA_902729485.2. Taxonomy (NCBI): domain Eukaryota; kingdom Metazoa; phylum Chordata; class Mammalia; order Rodentia; family Muridae; genus Mus; species Mus minutoides. The sequence continues at coordinate 70,781 of LR750238.1, read as the reverse complement.
ACACACACACACACACACGGTTAATAAACACGTGGGGAGGAAACCATTAGATCTTAAAAGAACATTATAGAAATACACATTAAAAAAGATATCAAAGCACCATTTTTAGACCCGTGTCTCAGGTCTATACATACTTAGAGCCAGTAATGAAATTACTGCACCCTTTCACAAAGTAATTGGGCAAGTAGAATCATGAAAACTAACATTCAAACTACCACCAAAATAACCCCGAACCGAAAAGACCAAAGTCAGTTTTAACCTTTGGCCCTTCTAGAAATCATGGACTGCTTTGTGTCGTAACAGAATACCACAAGCTGCATAATCTGCCGTGTAAGGGGATTTCACACAGGTTCAGAGGTTGGGGAGTGGAATAGCAAGGTGGTAGCCTCTAGCCAGGGTCTTCATGGTCTATCTTCCTACAGTGGAAGGTGGCAGGCTGAGAGGGCAAAAGATCAAACAGAGCCTCAAGTTCGTGTTGTTTGATTTTTGTTCCATTTGGTTTTTCCGAGACCAGGTCTTACTAATGTTACACAGACTATATCCTCAAACTCCAAGGCTCAAGAGAGCCTCCTGCCTCCACTTCTGTAATAGCTGAGAGTACCTGTATATGCCAGTGCCCCCTGCTCGAGCCCCTTTCAGTGAATACTCATCCATTTTAGCTCCCCTGTGGTCTAATCACCTCAGAAGCATCTCTCCTCTGAGCACTGTTGCACTGGGGTTTAAGCTTCCAATACATGGTTTTCTTGGGACACACGCTTATGAGCCCAGCTGTAGCTGAAATAGACAGCAGAGAGTACGTAAGCAGTCTTGGGCTGGAAGTCAGCTGGCCAAGAGAACTATGGAGACTTCAAGGTTATAGCAAGGGAGGCTTTTCCACCACTTACGTCATGGAGTGACCATTGCTGTTCTTCCAGGCACCTTCACAACGGTGCTATGCTGTGTGCCACAACCCTGCTTGCGATTGGCATGGCCTCAGAGCAGAAATCACCAGTTTCAGCAGTTGAAGTGTTACAGCAGCTTCCCTGAGCAGCCCTGGCTTGCTGCGTCTCTCCTTCTGGCAGTCTTGTGACTTCAGTTTACACTCATCTGCCAACTACAGTCCCAGGCACACTTCCTGGATAAATTGATTTAATCCTCAAGCAACTCCCAAATGTGCCAACAATATTACAAATGAGAAAACACAAAATGATAATGCTAATGACAACAGCCAGGAAGACAAAGTCAGAGTTTGAATTCTACTAGTGTCCTTTGAGCTGGTGAGGGCACTCCAGGGGACAGGCAGGGTCACAGCAGGTGAAATATAGCAACCTGTGGTTTAGATTCACGAAGAAGAAGCAGGATATCTGAGAATATTCCTCAATGGGCAGAGGGCTGGCCTTGCATGCACAAGGCTATGTTCAAATCCCAGGACAGAAAACCATAAAGTAAAGGACAATAAAAAGATGTCACAAGGCATCTGTCTATTGAATGATAACAATAAATGATGTAATACACAGCATCTACCTTGGTAATGTTTGAGGTTGCAGCAAAAATCCTCATTCAAGTAAAGAAATGCACAGAGCCACATCATTCCCAGTTAATGCTCTCTCGCTCTCTCTCTCTCTCTCTCTCTCTCTCTCTCTCCCTCTCCCTCTCCCTCTCCCTCTCCCTCCCTCCCTTCCTTCCTGTTTCCCCAGTCATGTTTGCCATTTGCTTATTTTTTGAGACAGGGTCTCTGTAGACTAGGCTGACCTGGAACTTGGAACTCACCATATAGCCCAGGTTAGCTTTGGATTCTCAGCCTCCCCAGTACTGGGATCACAGGTGAGATCCATCAAAGCCTTCCCTACCCTTCTCTCTTTAAGGACTACAGTTTAATTGGGAAAGAATACTTTGCTAGCTGAGAAATACAGGCAGAGGCATGTTTGGGCAAAGCTTGAGTTTCCTGTTTTCCAAAGTCAATATTTTATTTGGTGTGTGTGTGTGTGTGTGTGTGTGTGTGTGTGTGTGTGTGTGTGTGTGTGTGTTCTGCCTGCACATAGATCTGTGCCTGCACCGGAGGAGGAAGAAGAGGTTGTTTCCCTGGGAACTGGAGTTACAGACAGTTGTGAACTGGCCATGTGGGTTTTGGGACTTAAACCTTTAAGAACAGCCAATGAGCCCTCTATCCAGCCCCTTCAAGTACAAACATTAATATCAACCTAAGAGTAGTTTCCAGCAGAGAAAGTTATCTATTTTTCCCCTCTCATCCCGCTCTTAAACCAAAGAAGCTTTATTTAATTTGTTGGTAAGAAAAATGTTTTGCTTTCACATATTTTGTGATGCATTAGTGTTTAAAAATTAATTAGTGTAGGAGATTAATTACAAAGCCCTTGAACTAAATTAACCCTAATTACCATGTGAGCTGAATGGAAGCACTTCATTAGTAGATAAGCCAGAAAGCCGGTCCAGTGAGCAGAGCAAGATGGCTGTCGCCACAGAGCAGGCAGCAGAGAGGAGACACACTTCTCAAAGACCCCAAAGCCAATGGTCAGTGTCTAGCTGGAGGGCATGGTCGCCATGCCCAGACAATCTCACGGAACACAGGAACTTGCATAGCATAACTTTGAGAGGCTTCTTAAAACTCACGAGGCTTGGGGAGTTTCAGTGCATTGGCTTTTCAACCAGATCTGTAGGCATCTTGATCTTGGGCTTCCCTGCCCTTCAGAAGCATAGGGAATAAATTCTTGTTACTTAAGCACTCAACCCATGGTCTGTGTTATGGAATCCTTAGTTTACTGACACACTCTGCCCTTAACTCTGGTGTCCATCCACACAGACTAGCAGTACAGAATCAGGGCATTGGGACCTCTCCCATTTCATCATTTGCTTTTTGATTAAGAAATGCATACCCGAGGCGGCGCAGTGTGTGTGTGTGTGTGTGTGTGTGTGTGTGTGTGTGTGTGTGTGTGTGATGAGATGTGTGTGTGTCTGTGTATATATGTGTGTGTGTGTCTGTGTATCAATATTTGTGTCTCTGTGTGTCTATATATGTGGTGTGTGTGTGATGCATGTGTGTCTTATGTGTGTGTGTGTGTGTGTGTATGTGTATGTGTCTTGTGTGTGTGTCTGTGTATGTCTGTATGTGGATCTGTGTGTACGTGTCTGTGTATCAGTGTTTGTGTCTCTGTGTGTCTGTATATGTGGTTTGTGTGTGTGTCTGTCTGTCTGATTTTGGGATCAATCTCAGGGACTCATAGTAAGGCATACTGACACTAAGCTACTACCATAAAATCCATCCTTTGCAACATACAGCTCAGAAGCTCATAGACACAAAGTCATACATCTATCACCAAAATCTAGTTTAGAACATTTCATCACCCCAGGAAGGGTCCCGCAATCCTTATCATTCACTTCCCCCTAGCTACCAGCACACAGCAATCCCCAATCAACCTTGTCTCTATAATTTAGCCAATTCTACCATTTCATAAAAATACAATCAGACACTACATGGGCTTCGTGGTCATCTTCCTTTGGTTAGCATGATGTTTTTGGTTCATCTGTATTGCAGCGTGGGTTTGTCCTTTATTTCTTTCCATAGCTAAAAAATATTCCATTGCCACAAATTTTTCATTTGGACAGGCATAAAATTTTTTGCTTTGTTCTTTTGTTTCCAGTCTTAGTCCTCCCAGCTTGCTCTTCTCCATGAATCCAGTCTCTGGGACAAGGCACATTAGTCCTTGGGTGCTTCGTGTGGTCTGTCAAGCCTCTTTCTTCCATTCTGTGATGCCTTTGGCAGAGTGGGGGGACTGCCGGTTCTGCTTGCTTGCTCTGGATTGGCACAGTGGCTTCCTTCCCGTCTGACTGGGATGCTCTTGCCTCAGTCTCAACACAGTGTCTCTCTTCATGTCCCGCTCTGTTCTTATTACTCACTTTTTGGGTGTTCAATGGACGCAGCAACAGTTCTGCTATAATAGCAGTCTTTGTGAACTCCTTGAATTCCAAAGCTAATTTTTATCCATGTCTAACTTGAGGGTATGCCATGGAGCTCAGAATAAAAGTCAAATGAATGTTCAGATGTAGAAAAAGTCTAATATTTGAAATATTCCCGATAGCCCATGAAATAATAATTTGAAGTACTTCATTTAAGCACCTATGTAAAAATGGTTTACTAACCACCATACATGTATAGGATATAGGTTTAATTTATCTACCAAAACCTCACTGACCACACTATTTACTTTTACATTAATAACTCATAATCTCAGTAAATAACTGGTCTAAAAGGAAAAAAATTGCTTTTGAATTCTACCAGGCAAAACTCCTTCCAACAAAACTCAGTGAGTTCTGGTCATGCAATCCTTGGACTCAAAGCACAGCAAATAGATTCTGGTGCCAAAGGAATATGTTGTTGCATATGAAACCTAAGAAGCCAAGCTGGAGAACCCATTCTGCTATTGAAGTTAATTCTATGGCTGTGCTTAAAGTCATTTGAGGAATTAAAAAGAAACTTTACCTCTGCAGGGTCCCTACTCTCTCAATATGTAGCAGCAGTATCAGAATGCCCTTTTGGAATTCTGAGTTGATGATTGGATTGTAAAAGTTTATGGCTTAGACCATCAGGCTCACGAGATACGTAAGGATCAAAAAGATCCCGTTTTCTGATGTGGAAACACATAAGAAGCTCCATTCAAGCCTCAAGCATCAGGATTTAGTATCTTTCCTTTTTTCCTCTGTGTCTACCCTCAATCCAGTCTGAGACAAGATCTTAGGTGTAGTTTTGTTTGGCCACAAATACATGACCACCTCCTACCTCAGCCTCCTGAGTTCTGAGGTTACAAGTTCATGCTACCACCACACTAGGTCCCTGTCTTCTTTCCTTTGCCTGGAAAATTACTTGAATTAGCTAGTTAGATCTTAAAATAGTTTAAGTTCTAATTAATAAAGCACCATATTGTTTTCCATTTTCCATTAATTTCAGAGTAGAATGTGGCCTTTGATTCTGTTTTCAGGAACAGGATCCCCTCACCTCTGAGGGGTCCATGGAGAAGCTGAGATCATTACCAAGTGCATCTAACTAGACAAGGCATGAGCGCCAACTTCAGTCTTCCCAGCAGTGCAGACCTGCAGAACTGTCTGCTCGCTTCCTTGGTCTTCCTGTCCATGTTTTTGTTTTTTTTTTTTTTTTTTTTTTTCTGGAACTTTCTAGAAGTATCATCCCATCACATCTGAACACCTGCCAAAAACGGAGAGTACTCTTGGTTACCTTGAATACTTCCTGTGAGTGAACCTGTGGAGAGTGAAGGCTCACAGATGGTAAGACGAGTATGATTTTCTGTAAAGAACTTTGTCTTTAGAGTGTTAATCAAGAAGGAAACTTGCTTGTTGTCAAGTTGATTTCTCCTTGAATGGGACCCATTAGGCCACTGCAAAATTCTAGACCCTGTCAAAAATCACAGTGACACTCAACTTCTGAAAAATGTTTCCCAAATATTATAACGCAATCAAAGACTGCTGAAGGAAATAACTCCAGGGATGACACAGAACCTGATTCTCGTATATAAAACCATGCTAGATTAAGAAACCCAGAGTTGGAGAACCGAAACATCTATAAACTTTTCTCAGATGTCTGGCTGATGTTTAAATGGAACTGCACAGGATGAGGTTTTTGAGAGGTCAGAGAGAAAAATGAACATGGGGACCCGGGGGGGACTGATAACGCTGAGCAGAGAGAGCTACATCCAAGCTTACAGCTCACACCCTGCCGACTTAGATGAGATTTGTAATCATTTCAGCTTCTCCACTGAGGCCACAGAAGGGCCATGACCTAGGAGCAAAAAGCCACTTTTCAATATTAAGAAAACCACCATAAGATTAATGACGATGCTTACACAGATGACCCTTTTAAAAGCTAATCAATCTTTCAAGAGATAAATGATCCTTCGCTGATTTTTTTTTTCTGAAAAAATTACCCCTCAGAAGAAAATAATTGAATCCAGAATCATCAAGTGTACCATCCATGGCGTTTCTATGTCATTCTACAAATGTAGACACGAGGGACACAACAGAAGATAAGATTGGGGCAGAATGTCCGATAGCAGCAGAGTGGGTGACAGACAAATCGATTTTGGAATCAGAAGACAAGGACCATAAAATTACTTTAAAATATGCTAAAACATCCACAGAGCATGTATGTAGATAAAGGGCAATGTGGAAAATGCAATTCTAAGAAAAGAACCAACAGAGATGCCTGAGATGGAATATAATGTTTGACAGAGCATTGAACAGGATTGGCTGGCGCTCACTGGACACATGGACTTATCCGCTTGGGGGAGGGGTTGTGTCAACAGTAAATAATGAAATTGAAGTGGAGAGAAGAGACAGGAATAATATTGAAGACACTATCAGTGACCTCTGGAATAGCATCAAACGACCAGCATGCATATGAGTGGCAGCTCCAAAACGAGAAAAGGAGGGAGGAAACAGGCTAAAATATTCCACTTTTTAAGTATCAACAAGAAAACAAAAAATCTTTAGATCATAGACTCAGGAATCCTCAGTAGATGAGATATAAAGAAAAAAATACATTTAGGAAAAAAAGGCCAAACTGTTGAAAGTTCATTCTGAGGAGAAAAGGGGCACACCGTGTGCAAGAAAACTATGATAAAAATTAACCTCATCTTGTCACCAGCAATACTGGACACAGTAGCCAGTAGGAGGACACACAGTGAAAGTAATGAGAAAAACACAGGCTACCCAGAGTTTCAATCCAATGGGACTGTCATGGAAAGCTAAGGCAAAGTAAAAATAAATACCAATGAACAAGGAGCAAGGGAGAAAATGTGTCCCCAGCAGATTTAATGCTTAAGGAAGTTCTAACTGAGGTGGAATGATGCATTGTTCTTAAAACAACAACAAAAGAGTTTTATTTTATTTATTTTTATTCTTATTAGATATTTTCTTTATTTCCATTGCAAATTTTATCCCATTTCCTTATTTCCCTTCTGAAAAGCCCCCTATCTAATCCCCACTTCCCCTGCTCACTAACCCACCCACTCCCGCTTCCCCTATCGTGGCATTCCCCTACACTGGGGCATAAAGCCTTCACAAGACCAATGTCCTCTCCTCTTATTGATGTCCCACAAGGCCATCCTTTGCTACATATGTAGCTGGAGCCTTGAGTCCCTCCATGTGTACTCTTTGGGTGGTAGTATAGTCCCTGGGAGCTCTGGGGGTATTGGTTGTTTTATATTGTTGTTCCTCCTATTAGGCTGCAAACACCATCAGATCCTTGGGTACTTTCTCTAACTCCTCCATTGGGGACCCTGTGCTCTGTCCAATGGATAGCTGCAAGCATCCTCTTCTGTAATTGTCAGGCAATGGCAGAGCCTCTCAGGAAATAGCTATATAAGGCTCCTATCAGCAAGCAGTTGTTGGCATCCACAATAGTGACTGGGTTTGGGAACTGTATATGGGATGGATCCCCAGGAGGGACAGTTACTAGATAGCTTTTCCTTCAGTTTCTGCTCCAAATTTTGTCTCTGTATCTTCTCCCATGAGTATTTTGATCACCCTCCTAAGAAGGACCAAAGATCCACACAGTGGTCTTCCTTCTTCCTGAGCTTCATGTGGTGTGTGAATTGTATCTTGGATATTCCAAGCTTCTGGGCTAATATCCACTTATCAGTGAGTACAAATGATGTGTGTTCTTTTGTGATTGGGTTACCTCACTCAGAAGATATCCTCCAGATCCATCCATTTGCCTGAAAATTTCATGAATTCATTGTTTTTACTAGCTGAGTAGTACTCCATTATGTAAATATACCACATTTTCTATATCCATTCCTCTATTGAGTGACATCTGGGTTCTTTCCAGTTTCTGGCTATTATAAATAAGGCTGCTATGAACATAGTGGAGCATGTGTCCTTATTACCAGTTGGAACATCTTCTGGATATATGCCCAGGAGAGGTATTGCAGGATCCTCTGGTAGTACTATGTCCAATTTTCTGAGGAACCACCAGACTGATTTCCAGAGTGGTTGTACAAGCTGTATGACATCTGTCCTGGATCTTCTGGTTTCCACAGTTACTGGAGAGAAGTCTGATGTAATTCTGATAGGTCTGCCTTTAGAAGTTACTTGGCCTTTTTCCTTGACAGCTTTTAATATTCCATTTGGTGTTTTGATTGTTATGTGATGGGAGGAATTTCTTTCTGGTGAAATCTATTTGGAGTTCTGTAGGCTTCTTGTATTAGGGAAATTTTCTTCTGTAATTTTGTTGAAGATATTTACTGACCCTTTATATGGGGAATCTTTACTCTCTTCTATACCTATTATCCTTAGGTTTGGTCTTTTCGTTGTGTCCTGGATTTCCTGGATGTTTTTGGGTTAGAAGCTTTTTTCACTTTACATTTTCTTGACTGTTGGGTTCAAGTTTTCTATGGAATCTTCTGTACCTGAGATTCTCTTTTATCTTTTGTATTCTGTTGGGGATGCTTGCATCGATAACTCTTGACCTCTTTCCTAGGTTTTCTATCTCTAGAGTTGTCTCCCTTTGTGATGTCTTTATTGTTTCTACTTCCATTTTTAGATCCTGGGTTATGATGATGCCATGTAGCCTTCGTTTCTGTTGGTAAGTTTCTTGTGCTTGCCTTTCACCATCTGGTTGTCTCTGGTGCTATTTGGTTTTGCTGTCTCTGGCTTAAGCTTGTCCCTCCTGTGTGCCTGTAAGCCTGTGTCAGCACTCCTGGGAGACCAGCTCTCTTCTGGCAGGACCCCTGCACAGAGGGCTGCTGAATAGCCTAACTCCAGAGTGCAGATGGAGGCTGGAAGGACTCTTCCCAGCTGCTCCACCGCTGCTTCCCCCTGTGCACTCCTGGCTGGTCCCACCTTAGACAGTCCAGGAGTCAGAGCACTCTCTGGAGACAGCCTCTCCCCTGGCAGGAACCGTGCACAGTGGGCTTCGGTACAGCCCCAGCTCCTGGGTGCAGATCCAGTTTTATTTTCTAACAGTGTGTCTGTGGGCATACACATGCGTACATGTGAGTGCGGGTGCCTGCAGACACCAGAAGAGGAAGTCGAATTTCCTGGACCTGGAGTTGTAGGTGACCGTGATCTGCCTGACGTGGGTACTGGGGTCCACAATCAGGCTCCCCAGAAGAGCAGTGCACAGAAAGAAGCTTCCTCGCTGAGCCGTCTCTCCTGCTCAGGGATCCCAGCTTCACTTTAAAAATATCTATCTCGGGCCGGGCGTGGTGGCGCACGCCTTTAATCCCAGCACTCAGGAGGCAGAGGCAGGTGGATTTCTGAGTTCGAAGCCAGCCTGGTCTACAAAGTGAGTTCCAGGACAGCCAAGGGCTATACAGAGAAACCCTGCCTCGAAAAACTAAAAAAAAAAAAAAAAAAATCTATCTCATTTTTTAAAATGTGTATAAATGTTTAACCTGCATTAACCGTCGTGTATGTACGTTTACCACATGCATGCAGTGCCATTAGAGTCCAGAAAAGAATGTGAGATTGCCTAGAAGTAGATTTACAGACGATTGTAAGCTTCCGTGTTGGTGTTGGAAATTGATCTCAAGTCCTTCCCAAGAGCAAAGAGTGCTCTTAACCACCGGGCCACCTCTCCAGCCCAGAGATCTGAATCTTCAGGAAGACAGGAGGAGCAAAGCAAATGTAAGTATGTGATTAAAGGTAAACAATATCTCTTTTTCACAAGTTATTTCATCAGTGACTGACGGCTTAAGCAAAAATTAAATATTAAGGAATTTCTATGTTCGAAGGAGTAAAACATACCAATGACAACTGGAGATCTTGTTAATGTAAACATCCTGACTGTGATGCTGTCCAAGTTCTATGCAATATGGCCATCAGTGGAACTGGGTAAATAACAAATAAAGAACCAAACAAAACCAACAAGACCAAAATATCTTTCCATAAAGTAAATTACAGGTAACGACAGTTTCCCTTAGGAGTTCGATCTAAGACAACAACTAGAACAACCTTTAAGGAATAAATATTACTATTATTCAACCTTTTACATACAAGCGGGAGTCATTCTTCATGTTTTTGAGACATGTGTACGTTGTGCCATGTATTGAGAATTTATTCTTTAACATTCCATCACATGGATTTTTACAACAAATACAGATGCTACAGATGCTATTGACAGTTTCCCATAAAAGCTTTTTGTAGCCCTGGATGTTAAATCAGTCTTTGTAAATATCCAAAACTGTAATGTTTAGGTCGCAGGCTAGAGGCACACACCTAACTTTACAAGGTAAACTGAGCTGTAGTTTGGTTGTGCTCCTGATAATAACCTATAGTACTTAGCTTTCCTCATCCATATAAGGAAGGACTCAGGCAATGTCATCTCTGAGAGCTTTCCATTATTACTTCAATAATTATATTACTAACCTGTCCAGTATCTTCATTAAATTTATTTGAAAATAATATCAAATCTGCAAAATAATGCAAAAAACCAAAAATAATACGAATCTCCATATGCCCCCCCCTTTTTAACCTGGGTTCACCTTTGTTAAATTTTATCCCATTTTCTTTGCCATTTTGCTATCATTAAGCAGCTGTGGTGTGGCTAACTTCCCAACCTCTGCAACACATGCCCTCATTTCTTGGATGGCAAGTTACACACACCTTGGTCCTTTATCCCAAATCCTTCAGGGGGCATTTCATGAGAATAGAGATGTATTCTGGGGCCAGAAGGATGCTTCAGTGGGTAAAGATGATTGCCCTCAAGCCAAGCTACCAGAGTTCGCTCCCTAGGCTCCAGACAATGGAAGGAGAAAACAGATCTGCATGCTGTCCTCTAGCCTTCACTTGTATACTTGTGGCATGTCTATGAGCACACACACACACACACACACACACACACACACACCAAACAAATAAAGTTTGAAAAAAATTAGAGATATATTCTTGCCTAATCGCAGGGCAGCCGTCAGCTTTGTAAGTTTATGTCAGTATAAGGCTTTCATCGTCCACACCCATTATTTCCAGCACTGTGTGCCTCATGCAGTGCAGGATTCACCTGAGGCTCATCAATTGGCTGTGAACTATTGCGTCTTCAGCTTTTGTGAATATTCTCAGCCTTTTCTGGTATTCCTGCAATACTGACATTTCCAAAAGATCCTCCTTAACGCATTCTAATAGGAAGTGCCTTAGTTGACAGACAGCTGAGGTGACAGGTGTGGGCTACCATGTGCATGCAGCTCCCAAGTTCATGTTGTCAATTTAATCTTGCTGAGGTAAATAATAACATATGCTAAATATTTTCTGTTTCACTGATATCTTTTTGTACCTTTCCTCTGCACCCTGATATTATCTGTACTTTAACAAATAAAATAATTAAATTACAACATCAGTATCAGTGACCCACGTTCCTGTTTGTTAGCTTTTTTTTCCCTAGTGTTTGTCATCAGTCACATGTCTGCTCTTCTGTCCTCACCAGAGGAACTCTTTTTGATTTATGTTTATTTTATGTTTAAGAGTATTTTTCCTGTATGTGTTCTAAGTGTGTGTCTGGGGCCCTCAGAATTCAGAAGAGTGCATCCCCTGAACTCTTACTTCAAGAGTGGTTGAGCTACCATTTGGATCCTGGGGTCCGAGCCTGGATCCTCTGTAAGAGCAACTGCTCTTCACTGTGAGCCATCTCTGCAGCCCCGAGGAGCGAGTTCTATGTGCACGTATCATAAACGTCTTGGCTCATTCTGCTCCAGTATAATAATGTGATTGAATTCTAGTGGTGACAGCTCAATTCTACAACGAGTCTTCTTCCGGACAGCCCTGCCCCTGGAGCCTGAGAACCACCCTGCACGGCTGCCCCTGGAGCCTGAGAACCACCCTGCACGGCTGCCCTGGAGCCTGAGAACCACCCTGCACGGCTGCCCCTGGAGCCTGAGAACCACCCTGCACGGCTGCCCCTGGAGCCTGAGAACCGCCCTGCACTGTTCTGCCTTCTTCTACATTAAGCTCACAGCCACACTTCTTCGGTGCAGCTAGCACATCTGTAGCTGCTACTGTCTGTGGGTTTGCTCTGCCTCTCTACCAAGAGGCTACCCCACACTAGCCAGACTCTTCCTAAATCATCAATATCGCCCCCTACTCTGAGTCCGTTCGCATCCGTTGAGTTCGCCTCACATTTTCCTTGGGAGGTAAGAAAGCACCCTAAGAGGACACTCATCTTTCTACAGAAAATAAAGTCTGCAAAATATCCGCAGGTAGAGAGGCATCTTTCTTTTCTGTTTCAGAATCGACATTGGCTCCTGTCACACCCACTTCTCGTGGAGGTGGACATTTCACTCTTGGCATTTTCCCCTTCGTCCGGTGTATCCATTTCCCTTTCCCGAGGCACTGAGCTCACTACATCCACTCCACGTGTTCTCGAGTCTCCGCAATATTTCCCTATCCTGCTCCAACATCTTCACCCAGAAGCTCTGTCACCCTCCACAAAAATCTCCAGGAAGTTCGTTTGCACGTGATCCCACGACCTCATTTTCTCTCCTACCTCATCCTGTGATTTCAGTTCTCTACAGCCACACCCCTGCGGAGGTCCCCGAGAACCTCCAGGAGGAAGCGGGTGGCCCGTATTACTGCCCACCTCTTCCTTGGTCTTTCAGTTTGGAGTCTGTCTCCGGCCTCCACAGAACCATGTCTGTTCACAGCGCCCTCTCAGGTTTTGGTCCAGCTGCCTGGTGATTCCTTTTCCATTTCTTCTATTGGTATTTCCGCTTCCGCTTCCCTCTGTGCCCTCGGGACTCGCTTTGTAGGTACTTTTCTTCTCGTTGTTGCTTTCTTTCTTACACCATCAACTCCTGAGGTTTCTTTCACCTGGTCATCAATTTACTGTGTGAGAGGATTCCTATCCCAGAGCAAGCAAGCTTCCGATTGCAGTGTGGGGGGTGTGGGGCTAACAGTTCTTCCTTTCTGTCACAAGCAGTGGACATCCTGACTATTAACAACTGATATTACCTTGGCAACTCAGCTTTAAAAAAAAATAGGAGACGTTCTTTTCAAAGACTATCACTTGTGGTACGTTAATTTATGTTTTTGGAATAGGCGAGGTTATTGCCTACCACGCAGTTAAACGCACTGCTGTTTGTTTTAGTTTTCAAGCTTCCTGGCTGGAAATTTAAGAGTGAAGTCAAGTCAACCCGAGTGCAGATTCTTCGTGTGTGGTCCATCCTGCCTCTCGCCCTAATTTTGTAGCTGCAAACACCTTAAAAGGAAAAAATAGCTTTCCTTGGGGGGGGGGGGGGCAAAACGAAGTAAAAAGTGAAAGTGCATCTATGTTGTGTTGGATAAATGTACATTTCTAGTCATTATGCTGTGTGGGTCAGAGCGGTTCTCTCTGGCGAGAAAGCTGGCAGATGAAATAGAAAATTAACCAAAGCACATGCATGAAAGTGCACAAGTAGAAACAGTGCCCTGTGAGAATGGATAGGGGGGAAAGTACACCTATCCAGTTAAGTCTTGTGCCAGCCAAAGTTTTGCCATCTCTAAAAATTGCATGGTGATGATGATGATGATGATGATGATGATGATGATGATAGGGTCAGCAAAATGGCTCAGTGGATAAAGATGCTTGATGTCAAACCTGATGACCTGAGTTTCATCTCCTGGACCCACATGTTCGAAGAAGAGGACCGATTCCAACTCTTGAATGTTACCTTCTGACCTCCACTTGTACATGTGTGCAACCCCCTTAATTAAATAAATACATGAATAAAAGTAAATAACAGTAAGTAACAGCAACAGTAACACTAGGCTTTCTTGATCAAGCATCCTACGATCCAGTAGATTCACTTTGTCATTTACTCTCATCTTTCCGGACAACTGGCGTAGCTCCTGACTCAGGTCGTGACTTGCTTTTTCATTAAAGTTTCCCTTCACTGGCCTAATCATTGTGGCATAATACAATCGTTATTGTCACCCCCTGAGCGCTTTCCTGAGGCCAAAGGAGAGACAACCACTGTCCTACGTCTCCCTGACCCCAGGCCTGCCCAGGTGCTTGTCATGCTGCTCTGGAAATACACACGGACGGAAGGTGTAGGCATGTTTCAGAGCAGTTATCATCGGGAATTATCTTGAGATGGACAGATGTTTTGGGAAGAGGAAGTAGAAAGGATTGTGCTATGGGAGTTACTTTGGGGAAAAAAGGAGGTGTCTGACTTTGGGGTTGGGGACTTAGCCTAGCACGCTCCTCCCCACCACCGTGCTGTGCCTGTTTCCCAAGTGCAGCCGTGCATTTAGGGATGAAAATTAACACAGAGTCTGCCCTTAAACAAGTGTTGAGACCACATCACACTCCGCTGTAAGTCACTCTGTGCTATGAAATATGGCTTTCAGGCTGTCTCTTTCCCTGGGTGATTCCATTTTTTTTCAAAGAGCATCTGATTATTTTGAGTGTAAATCCAGAGGCAGGTGACTGTGCACCTTGTAGACACCACCAGCTGTCTAATACCACTAATGATGCAAAGACTGATAAGTAGCTTACTCCAAAAAATTAAAAGGGTCCTACCCTATAAACATATCAAAGCAGGTTGAGACTACATGGCACAGACTGATTAAGAGTCTACCTTCTTCACCGAGCCTAGAGGAAAACAACTAGCCCTGCAGAGAGACAGACAGACCCACTGTCATCTGACCACTTAAGTGTGTATGTCAAGGGCACCAGGAGAAGGACAACTCTTGCTGTCCTGGAAGCTTCAGCTCTGTTCAGCCCCCCCACTGCTGAGAAGCCCCACTCAAATAGCCATCTGTCCAGCTGTCTACCTGTTCATCTGTGACCTGGTCCTTGACTTCACGTCCACAGACCTAATCCTGCAGATCAGCTCTACAGCTCAATTCAACCTCTATGCTCAGCTCTGAGTTTATGGGTTGTCTCTACAGTGACATCCACAGGGTTTGTTATTTAAACACTTCCCTACTCAGACTCTCTTTGCATCTCTATCAACCTCTGCCTTTGCCTCCAGTATGGACTCCTAAGAATCCTTGAACTCTGGCATGTCTCTTAAATCCTTTTGCAGCCTTCCCCCGCCCCCAACTACATCAATACGAATATAATGACTGTGTGATGTGTAAGGTGTGATTTGAGAGTCAATCTTGGTGGTTGAGACTGGAATAATAGACCAGGTATGGTGTCACATGCCTTTAATCCAAGCATTTAGTAAAGGTAGAGGCAGGTTGAATCTCTATGAACTTGAGGCTAACCTGGTCTACAGACAGAGTTCCAGGATAGCTAGCTGTATGTCCTAATATCCTCTCTTTTTAAAACAAAAACAAAGAAACAAGCAAACAAGCAAGAGGCTGTGGAAGTGAAGGTGCCCCTCTGTCTTCTAGAGGGATTCCTCAAACTCTCCTTGAGTCCTTAAGAAATTTGAATGTGCACAAGAACGATAAGCAACTAAACATGGAGCTTTATAGGAAGGACCGGGCATGCTAGAGCCAAACTTCTAACGTCCTTCTCTTGTGGCCACTTCCATAATTCCTATTCATTTGAAGCATCAATGATTTTAAGTCGTTTATATATGCAGCTATCACTAACCTTAAGGGGTTTTTGTCATTCTCAGCAGTCTCAGGTAGGGCTCCCATTTCTGTCAGTCATGGCTTTCTCCCCGTCCTGGTAAACATTAGTCTACTTTCTGTTCTTGGGGATTCACCTATGCTAGCTAGGCATTACATAAAAGTAGAATAATTTAATGCATTGATTTTTATATACATATTCTTTCACAGATACGTTCACAAGGCTCATCTGTGCAATAAAATATATTATCAGCATATCATTCCTGTTACAGTCTGTGGTGGTTTGAGTAAGAATGGCCTCCATAGGCTCATATATTTGAATGCTTAGTCATCAGGGAGTAAAACTGTTTAAAAGAATTAGGAGGTGTGGCCTTATTGTTACTTGGTGTGGGCTTAGAGGTTTTAAAAGCTCATGATAGGCCCAGTCTCTCTCTTGGCTGGAAGCTCAGAATGTAGTTCTCAGCTCCAGAGCCTGTCTGCATGCCACCGTACTTGATATCATAACCTCTGAAACTGTAAGTCGGACCTTATTAAGTGCTTTCTCTTATAAGAGTTGCCTTAGTGTTCCTGACTCTTCACATAAATAAAACAGTGACGAAGACATGGTCATATCATATTAATTGTATAGATATCCATTTTGTTTACCCTGTTACTAGCTTATGAGCATTTATTTTGTTTCCCTTTGATGGGTATCATAAGCAATGGTGCTATGAACATTCATGTAGAAGTTTTGTGGTGACCATAATGTACTCATTTCTTCTGTGCAAATATCTAGGAATGGAATTCCCAGATATTTGGTCATATGGTCACCAGTTTAACATTTTTGAGGATCTGATAACTGTTTTTCAATGTGACTGTCCAAATGTATATTTCCATGTGTAATGTGGGAGTTCCCATTTCCTCACATTTTCATTGACACTTTTTTCTACAGATGGGACCCTTGTGGGGTTTTTTTTTTAAACTATAAATAGTTTTTCTAAAAAAAAGAAAACCTTATTGTATGTGTATTGTGTGCTGGAGCATGTGTCTGTATACTATACACACACCTGAGCTGAAAGTGCTGTCATATTTCTTGGAACTGGAGTTACAGATTGCTGTGAACTACCATGTAGGAACTAAACTCTGATCCTCTGTAAGAGCAGCAAGTGCTCTTAACTGATGAGTCACCTCTCTAGCCCCAGTAAGCCTTCTGGTTTTGAGTGGCATTTCCTTTATGTCACATGTAGTTGAGCTCCTTTTTGGGGGACTGGGAGCACTGTTATATTGCCTTGGCTGGCATACTCCTGTTCCTCTGTCTGTACATCCTGAGTGGTGGACTTGCAGATATGCATGCATACACACACACACACACACACACACACACACACACACACACACACACACCCCTCTAATGTTGTTAGCCTATTTTTTGGTCTCTCTCACCTCCTTACATTTTTATCCTTTTGCCTAATTCCCCTCTACTATTTATGGATAGTTAACACAAAACTTTTAGGGCTGTACAAGGTGGATATAGTATGGCAGAAGGCATAACGAGTGGAAGTTACTCACTTTATGGCATCCAGGAGTGAGGAGAGAGACAGGGGAGAGTCAGGGATAAGGTGCAGCCTTCAATGGCTACCTCCTGTGATGTGCTTCCTCTAGTCAAGCCCTACCTTCTAACATCTGTTCACTATGAACTCATCAATGGATGAGATTATCATCCTCATGGTCTACTCAACCTCTGGGTATAGAACCTTGAGCTATGAGGCAAGCCTTCGACACAGAGGCTTTGGGAGCCATTATATACCCAAGTCCTAATGTTGGGGGAAACAGTGAAGAATGTCTGGCTTTGACTAGAAAAAGGAGATCATACTGATGCCCATGCTGGGACATGAGAGACAAAGCTGTGGATGAAATCCTTCCATTCAGCTTGAAGAATCAGGCACAGATTTCAGGTACAGACCCCAAATTTTACTTCCACCTAGACTTTCGGGAACACACATTCTGTAGTAGGAATAAAACTAGGTCTGTGAGTTATCATATACATAGACTCTTAAACTTTAACTGACTTAATCATAGGGTGAAGCTTGAGGACAGAATGCTATTCTATTTTATGCCCTTTTTTTGTCCCTTCCCTTAGGGAAAAAAGATTTTCTGCGAAGTCTCTAATATTCTTTTTGTGATTTAAATGTCTTCATACTGAAGCATTATGTGTGGGAAATACAAGGCTGAACTTTGGACAGATAGCTTTCGTTTTCTCCTTATTCCTTGAAAGAGTCACTAAAGTGTACATGCTCGGGAACACTGCTAGGAAATATAAACTAAGCCCTGGTGTACCCTTAGTTCACTCCTGTACGTGGCCAGCTCCTAAAAATATTTAGTTATTGTTTCTACACTAGAGGAGTCTTCTCTTACAGGGACCATTGTAATAAAACAAACACGAATTAAACTTGCAGAGCCCAGAGTGACTGGCAGTTGTTTCTCAGATCCACAAAGGGGCACTATTGAGTTTTGCAAGCTGCCCTTTCATGGGCAGAAAGGAAACCCTGACACAGATCATCCCAAAAAGTCAATGCTCGGGTTTCTCACGAGTGAGCACGTGATATGCATTTCTTAAATGGATGTAAGGGAACAGGTTCTCACCGTAGAGACGAGTGAGCACGTGATACGCATTTCTTAATCGGACGTGAGGGAACAGGTTCTCACCGTAGAGACGAGTGTGTGTATTCGATAAAGTCACTTCCGAAGATCGAACCTGCTGAATGATTTCAAGTGCATGTGAATATTTTGGAGGTGAAAAAAAAAAACGCTTTGAGAAAAATTTAAAACAAACGTGGTGCAACCTTACAAATGTTCTCTCATAATGTTTACGTTCATGAATATGGGAGAGTTGTTTGAGTTATTAGATGACTTTTAGGTAATCCCAAATCTCTAACATCCCATCAACTCGTGGTTCCTTCAAAGGCAATGCTCTCTACTGAGAGGAGCTGCAGGTCACGTGATCTTGAGCAGCCAGCGCAGTCAGTGCCTTGCAGAAGGTAACCATAGCTATTCAGTTATGGATGGAGCCAAATGACTAGCTTGATGATTTTATTTTAAAATTATTCCTTTGTTTCCATTGAGGAGTGTATGAATGTGTTTAGGTACACATTTTTAACCTATACTTGTTTTTCTTTGAGGATGTGTCATTACCTATAAAAGATAGCAATTTAGAGACCGATGAGGTGGCTCATCAGGTAAAGCTGCTTGCCAGCAAGCCCATGGTGGGAGATGAGAAGTGCCTTCCTCAGATTGTCTCCCCATAAACTCTAACACACACACACACACACACACACACACACAAACGCGCGCACACACACACACACACACACACACACACACACACACACACAAACACACACACACACACACACCACTCTCACAAATAAATAAACCTATTAAAATGTAAAGCAATTTTGAAAAGAAAGGAGAAAATTCTGTCTTATATAAAACATACTTTCATCTAAATTTTTATTGCTTCAGGAGGGCAGGTGTGTACTATGACATTTTGTTCTATCTTTCACTGCCTATTAGCAAAATCACTTACCTGGTAATAGATACGTTGAAGGCACCTGTCTATATTTGCTAAGAGAAGGATAAATCAAATCCTATTTCTCTGGGTAGCAGTATAAATGTTCCACAAGTCCCGAGTCTGAGATGCGTAGACCAGAATCTTGAAGGAGATTCAGGATCCTCCAGGACACATATTTCCCTAAGAAGGAAAGGCCAAAGGGGGACCCAATTGTTCAGTAAGATCTTCAGCAAGCCGAGCTGATGGCCAGTTATGGTAAGCAGAAACAGTAGAATCCACTCTGACTGGTTTGTGCGAGACATAGATTCTGTAAAGAATATTCAGAAGAATAGGGTGCTATAACGTGGAGGGTTCCCAAGCCAGAGAAAAGATTATTAGAAGTCAATGAACAACTACAAATACGTCCCAGAGCCTCTGCTGTCTGTCTGTCTGTGTGAAGGGAAAACGATTTAACTAACTTAAGGACCTTCAAGAAATCCAGCTGTTAAGAACTGATGGAAGGAACCCTGTTAAAATTTTAGGGATCGTTATTACCACTGGAGATATACTAGTAGTTACTGTTTACCAAGCTGGTTTCTATGGACAGTGTTCAGTGAGGCCCATCCCCCAACCTGAGGATGCGCCTGCTCTTCTCATTCTCCTCTGTCTGAAAATCTGGACAACCTCTGCCTAGGTTATACAGTTAACACGGGTTCAAATTTAACTTACCTCATTTCGTATGCCACAGTCCTCACCAGCGTATGAACATTGGCCTGTAGAGCTCAAGACTGGCTTGGACGAGATTCTGACAGGATGTGGTCTCTTCCGTAGTCTCTTTCCCTGAAATCGTATGGATGAAGGTATTGTGTTATTGGTGGAGTTGTTAGTATCCAGGAGCATTTTGGTTTTCTCTCAGCATGAGGATTTTGAATGTCTGTTGTTGTCTTCTTGGTAGAACACTTGGATATTTCTCTAGGATCCACTCTTTTTCCATTTAACCCACTTGGCCCCGAGGACATTTGGTGAGATGAGGCACGGTTAGTGCTTCTTTAAATTTTGGTCTCATTTTGGGTTCAAAGTTAAATCTCAGTTCCTTCCAGAATCCTCTTTGGATTCTCTAAGCTTTAACAGCTCTTACAGAGATGTGATGTTTAGAGACACAAGAGGCTTCAGAAGACAATCTGTGCTGTTTGCTACTCAAAGGCATCTAGACAATCCTAGAAGGGAAATTTGGTCTCCCTTTGCCCAGGAAAAAAGTCAATGTATGGCCATCTTCGTCAAACCTTCTCCAATGGTAAGTGCTTAAAAGTCATCTTCTGCTGGTCTTGAAGAGTTATGTCCTTCTTATGCTGTTTCAACCCATTGATTACATTGGTAATGTCTTGCAAAATGAGACAGTCATTGTCACGCCTGCAGAGGGTCTAGCAAAAAGACATTCAGGCTTTGAGATAGGAAGAGCTAGCCTTGCCTGCTGGATGGCTGTAGCACTCGGAAGAGCTAGCCCTGTACTTCACCTGGGCAACACGGTGGAGCTGGCCCTGATGGCGAAGGCATGGGGTGAGTGAGCCCCAAGGAGTGGAGTGGGAGAGCTGGCCCAGCTCCCTCACAGGCTGCAGCACTTGGGGCAGTGGGCCCCCTACCTTGACCAGGCAGTCCAGTGGAGCTAGCCCTGATGGCTTGGGTGTGGGTGAGCCCGGCATGTGGACTTGAAGGCAGGAAACCGATGCTGCCGATGTTGGCATTGAGTGCCTCACTGGAGCAGGGCTGGAGATCTCAACCTGGCTGTGCAGAAAAGTGAGAGATGGCACACTGACCAGCATAGCTACCACACAGGTCCACATCCAGGACTCTAAGTTGGCCCACTCCAAAATCATCTGTGAATGGTTGGGATACGCGAAAGTGTCATCTCTACTGTTCCAAAGCTGCAGGTTCTCCACCATGCAGGGCAACAAAGGATACCTGGGAGGGGTCCCAGTGAGGATCCAATAGTGATTGTGTCACAGAAGCCAGAGACCAGCAGACCAATGACTCGCTGCAACGAACATTTGCAAGGGAAGATGTGTGGACAGAGGGATAGACTGGGACACACTGTGGCACACTACAGTTTTCACGATGAGATTTTTTTTTAATGCTTTGCTTTGTTTGTTTTTCTGCATGTGCCTTTTATTCTGTGGGGAGGGGGAGGTTGCAAGAGAAAGGGTGGATGTGAGGGGATGGGGAGATAAGTGGGATTGGGGTACATGATGTAAAACTCACAAAGAATCAATACAAAGTTAGGAAAGAAAGAAAGAAAGAAAGAAAGAAAGAAAGAAAGAAAGAAAGAAAGATGGGAGGGAAGGAAGGACAGAAGAAAGAAAGACAGAAAGAAAGAAAGAAAGAAAGAAAGAAAGAAGAAAGAGAGAAAGAGAGAGATGGGAAGGAAGGAAGGAAGGAAGGAGGAAGGAAGAAGAGAAGGAAGAAAAGAAAGAAGAAAGGAAGGAAGGAGTGAAGGAAGGACAGAAGAAAGAAAGAAAGAAAGAAAGAAAGAAAGAAAGGAAGGAAGAAAGAAAGAAAGCAAGCCAAAAAGCAAGGAAGGAGGAAAGAAAGAAGAAAGGAAGGAAGGAGGGAAGGAAAGAAAGAAGGAAGGAAGGAAGGAAGGAAGGAAGGAAGGAAGGAAGGAAGGAAGGAATGCAGATTGCTACATTGAGTTCTGAGGCTAGCATAGCTTGGTCTTCCGGTCACACCACATTGCTCTGAGCACAGTGGAGCTGTCCCTTCATGATTGTCGTGTGCATTTTCCAAGTAGTGACAGTCTGATGCATAGAAAAGGATGGCAGAGAGAGAACAGGGTTGTTTCTTTCAGGGACTTTGAAGGATTAGGGCTACTTTTCTCCCTGGGATGATCACCAAGCTCATCTGTCTGTTTTATTTTCAACGTTCTTTGGAGCTCAGGCGGCACATCTTTCTGCAGCCTGGGACACTCCTCCTATCGGCTGTGATCTTGAAACTCTTCCCCGGAGCTGCTCTGATAGGACATTGACAGGTCCCTTCTGCGCCCCAGTCATCTGAGCCCAGAGATCAACTGCTTTGGCATGTTACCTCCTCCTAGCTGTCCAGGGCTGTGTTCTTCATCCCGAAAATGGCCCTGCTTATTGAAAAACAAGGACCGACAAAGCACCCAACAGCCCCGGCCCGTCTGGGCATCAAAGAGCTCTGCTCGGAGTCACACTAGGCTCTTTATGCGTTTGCTACTCCTTTTCATCTGCTTCTCTTTCGCTCCCCCATTTCTGTCCCTCTGTCCTTTTTTTGCAATTACAGGGATTGTGCGGCGGTCAGGTATCAGGTTCAGATGCACACCTTACTTTGAAGCTGAATACTCTTTGAAAATACCTAAGTGTGGATGGTCTCCCTCTTCTCTCTGCTTTATTTCAAGCTGTATTAGGTTCGCTTCTTAATGCGTTTTCCCCCTAATCTCCCAATTAGAATTGAGTCATTGGCAAAAATTTGGAAAATGCAGAGGATTAGTATGTGTGTGTGTGTTTGCACTTTAGTAAAACATAATATATTGGTCCTCAAGTAAGTGGATCTTTGTCCTTAGAGGTCATACAATATAAGGCATTATAAAATGTCCCATTTAGCGTCTTACTCCCATATATGTATACTTTATATATAACATAGAATAATGATATTTTAAGGATTAATTGACTTGTTTTTTTCTTCCATATTCTCTCCTACTCTCATTATTTTTCTTCCATCTGCCTCAAGAGATGGGGGAGTGGGGGCTCTGTGAGTCAAGAGACGCTGTTGTGGATTCACGTGACTAAGGGTGCTGCACAAGGCTGTTTTTTTGTTTTTTTTTTTAAATTCCAAAGTCAGTATCCCAGGAGGGAACTGATGAATTGGGGGAAAGTAGGCTATCAATTAAATTCTCCATATACTTTCTACCCTTTCTTATCAGACACTAAAAAAAACATATGACAAAAGTTCTATCAGGAGATATAGCTAAAGAAAGATTCCAGATAGAGCAACAAGAACAAAACACATCAAGTAACGAGTCTCAGAAGAAACGTACAGGACTGATGCGTAGAATATTAATATAGAAATAACTCTACAGGGACTGGGGAGATGGCTCAGTCACTCAAAAACAAGCTTAAGGACCTTGAGCCGGGATTCCAAGTGCTACATGAACAGTCGAGTGCAGAGGGCAGGAGGAATGGCTCAGCGTCGGCTGTTCTTACAGAGAACGTGGGATCTATTCCCAGCTCCCTCAGAGCAGTTCACAGCCATCTGTCAATTCCGTTCCAGGCCATCCAGCGCCCTCTTCTGGCCTCCACAAGCACTACATGTACAGAGTTCCTAGACATGCATTCAGGTGAAACAGACGTACACATAAAATAAAAATAAGTGAATCTTAAGAAAGGAGAATTGAGTACAGCGTGTCTGTCTATAACACTAGTGTTGGAAAGGGAGAGACAGGAGGATTACTGGAGCTCATTAGGCAGCTGGCCTAGTCAAATGGGTGGTCTTCAAGTTCAGGGAGGGAATTTATCATTTTTTGTAAAAAAAAAAAAAAGCTGGAGAGCAATAGAAGAAATCTGATGCTGCTTTCTGCCTTCCATACACACATGCACACACATACATATATACACACTCTCTCTTTCACACACATATGTGCACACACACACACTCACACTCACAAATGTACCCCTACAAAGGTTAAAAATAAAGGTAGGAATAAATGCATAGATATGCCTTCTTTGACAATGATAGGAAGACTTAATATTATAAAGATCCTAATTGCCCATAAATTAATTATTTGTAAGGTTTATGCAATCTCATTTGGAAAGAATCCAACCAGGATAGTTTGTGGAGTTTGTCAATATGACCCCAAGGATCAAACAGAAGCATGATATGGAATTTTAGGAAATTTGGAGTTGGGGTTACCAGGAAATTCACTATATTATAAACGGAAATATATTATGAAGCTATGCAGACGAGACTCGCGTGGGAATAAGAACAGTTGCGAGAACATGTCTGAAACAGACCATAGTTAGAGGGACATGTTGCTTTTGCAGGCTTGTTGCAATTCATTCCCTGGTTTATAAGAATTATCTCTTCTGACTGAGCCCCTTCTAGCCTTCTTCTCCCAAACATCTGGAATCATGGCGCAAGCGTGTGTGTGTGCACACGCATGCACACACACACACACACACACACACACACACGGAGGGGTGGTTGGCCACTAGCCTGCCGCTGCTTGTCCTGTGCATCTTCCCATAGTCTTCCTAGTTTGGGGATTGTTTCTCTGAGCTGTGCACTGACGGGGGGATAAAAAGAAGAAGTGCACTTAACAGGGGAGACCAGCTTCTCTCTGGGACTCGGTGGCCTAAGTGGAAAGCTCTTGGGAAGAGACCATCTCAAAACACAGAGTAGGTAGCCTCTGATGAATGACACCTGAGGGGTTCCTGCCAGAGAGGGAGGGGAGGGGAGGGGAGGGAAGGAGGAGAGGAGGAGGGGGGAGGAAGAGAGGAGAGGGAAGAAGGAGAAGGAGAGGGGAAAGGAGGGGAGAGGAGGAGAGGGGAGGGGAAAGGCAGGGAGGTGAAAGGCAGGAAGGGGAAAGGCAGGGAGGGGAAAGGCAGGGAGGGGAAAGGCAGGGAGAGGAGGCTTTCTAGAGAACTTTGTAAAAGGGTACCTTTCTGGAACAACAAAGAAAGTACTAATTCCTTATTTTCTTACACAAAAGTCTAAATTTTAAGATATTCTTTTAGTTTTGAAAGGTTCTATATTTTATTACTGGACAAATACCCTAATTTAAGACATAAGCAAGTCTCCAGGTTAAAAATGATGAAATCCATCTGGTAGGACTGATGGATGACCACAACTCAGTATAAGCCCTCGGTCCTGCCGTTGTGTGAATCCCTACAGACCCAGCTTCCTTCTCCTCCAGTGTCTTCTCTTAGAGTTGAACCTGACTTTGTTACCAGTTTTCATCCGGATCCACTGAGGAATAGGACGATTTTGCTTTTGTTTCTTACAAAAGCTGTGCCAGCCTACACTCAGTTTAAGGTTAGCCAGATAACTGGTCAACCTGCACCTTCCATTTCCCAACCACTGAGCAGATGGCAGGACAAAGGGGGACCCAGGATCAAGCTGGAAGCCCATCCTACAGAGGCTCTCAAGGTACAATCCACTTCTCACTTCAAAAGAAATAAGAGCTTCTTTATCCTGGAGCCAAATATGAGTGCCTGTGGACTAGAAGTATGGATCCATGTAACCCCAAATGATATATTCCAATATGGAAACAATTTCATGACATTTTTATAGATATAGAACAGTCATAAATCAAGACTTTTTTTTTTCAAATATGAGTATAGAGACTTGCCCTTCATTTTTGATGCTGGGGAAAGAGCCGCTGGCCTGCATTCCAGAAGGTTTTACCTGATAGCCACAGGATGTTAAGTCAGACCCAGAAGTGGGGAATTTATGGCTATAAAGGGTCATAGATACAGCTGCAAACAATTTGGCTCTGGATCTGCAACATTCCAACTCTCCTAAATCGGCAAAGTTCTTATCAAGCAAACTTACAGGCTCTTTCTTTTCCTAGTTCAAGAAAGCTGAGTTCATAAAACACTTCAGCTTTTTTGCTTCCTGTCCACTTAGGGAAACACAGCAAGGCCTTGTTGCGGAGGAGATTGGGAATATAGTCCTTAGAATTCCAGAAACTCTGCAATTGCAACATTGTAACTAATGATTAGACCGCAGTTGGAAGTTTCTTCCACCAGGAAGGCACTTCACTCAGAGCCCGGGAGGTTGTTTTTTCTCTTTCCCATGTTGTGCTTTATACTAACTGAAATTTTGTTTTATTTTCTTTTTTTCGTGGAGGAGGTTTGGGCTTTCTGTACCATTATCATGTCCCCTGGGCATTGCGAAACCTACTCACTTCCTCCTGCGTGAGAAAATTCATGCCTGGTAATAGGACTGATTCAGAAAGCGAGACCATGTCTCCGCATTTATCTGTATCCTACAGTTCATTTTCCGAGATCCCATTTCCTCTCTCAAAGTCAAAATCAGACCCATCAACCCCCTTGTGCAGAGCGCCATCAGCAACTTTTTCTGGCTCACAGTTTCTTTTACTTTTACAGTGCAAAAAATACTGTTAGAGCTTGTGCAGTACAAAACAGGCAGCTGTCATGGATTCGGTACATATGTCATAGTTTGCTGTCCCCTGTGGTAGACAGTGAGACATTATTGTGGGTCCGTATGTTTTTGTTTTTGTTTTTCTGAACGCTAAGGAAGGAGAAGTTGTACCAGATGGTGGATATCAGGGAACCCCAAAGAGCCTCTTCCTCCATCTGAGCGATGCCAGCGGCTCTAGTGACCCGCTGGTGCAGGAGTGCGCCCTGTTTCACACTGAGTATGGGAGACAAAAATTATTCTAATTTACCAAATTAGTATTCCTGATAGGATCGAAGCTGAAGGGTGCTCCACAGACATGTCAGGACATTTAAAAAGTGTCATAAACATCTGTTCACTTAAGCTTGCCTCTGTTGAAGAGTACATTGTAACAGCTAAGAAAATCTGTAACTTAGAAATGATTCACGTTCCTAAATTGAAAGTACCTGTGGGTCTCACTACCTTTCGCTGCTCATTACATCATTCCTTCCGTGATTAATCCATAGGTACTGGACACCTACCATGTACCAAGGAGGGCACTAGACGCCAAGGACATGTGTTAATGAAGCACTGTCCGTCCTGTCCAGCAGGGGGAGCCCGAGGACTAGAGGCGGTAACAGCCAAACCCACACCTAAGACAGCATGGTAGGTGCTGCAGTGTTAATGGAGAACTACAATAAAACAAAGGATTTGTTGCTGTAAAAACGAGATACTCTTTGAAGGCACTAGAACGGTGGCAAAATCTCCAAAATGAATGGCGAGTAGACCAGAGGAGGCAGCATATTAGACATTTAATGTCACAGGTATCCAGGGGTTAGGTAGGAACCCAGGCCCAGGTAGCTGGTCCGAGGAGAGGCAGGCTAGTGAGCCCAGGAGATATGAGGTCTTAATTCATTATAAGGGCTTCGGATTATATTTTAAATGTGACAAAGCTTCTGGAAGGTTTGGGGCAAAGGAGAGTTAGTCTCTGACTTTGATTTTAGGGACCCATTTCTAATCGCCTGGCCAAGAGTGCAGTAAGGCATAGACAGAACCAGGGACAGTGGGAGGCCATAATTGCTCAAGGGACAGTTGTCAGTGGTGGGACAGAGAGAGGGCCACTGTTTGCACCTGGCTCCACAGGCTACCAGTAAGTCTGCCTTTAATTGTATCCATTTTCTGATCCTGGAGGGATCCAGTGACATCTAATTGTCTATTTGAGGGTAGGTGCTGTTAGGCAAAGCCTCTTACAATGGAAAACACAGGCTAATTAAACTAGGATTTATTGTATAGCCTACTTTTATATCTCGAAATCTAGACAGAGCCTTGTTATTATCACTAATAAAGAGCCCTGGCTATAAATTAGGGTGACTTCATGAGGCAGCACCTCCTTTAATATTGAAGAGTTGATGGGCTCTATTTAGAGCTGAGTTATGTAGCACACTAATCTTTCAGCGGCGGCGAGCTCTCCAATGCTCCGCTGACGTCACCGGATTGCCTGCTTGCAACAGGAATGAACACAAACACACTCGACTGAATTCCCAACACAGCTAGCTGCACCTCCCAAATCTGAGCTTGAGACGGAGCCCCAGTCAGTCGCTGGGAATGAGAGCTGAGAGGTGGGTCTCAGCCCTTATAATGAATACATTCAGAGAAAGTCAGGAGCCGCCAAACCTCCATGCCCACAACTGCCAACTTCTTCCCTGGAAGAGGGGTTTAGTGGCAGAATGAAAAAGCTTATTACACCATCTCTGCAACCTATCTCTTGGCCACCTTTTGAGCTTCATGTCAACACTAAGCTTGGGTTTTTTCCCCCTCCTCAACATTTATTAAATTCACTTGTTAGTTGATTTTAAAAAAATTAGCTCCTTTTAAGTATAAAGGGATTTTAAAAATCAGAACAAATGGATCCCCTTGTCAAGACTAATCTTGTATCTTCTCATAGTTACAACCTATAAGAAAGGCAGGCAGACTTAAATTACTTTATAGTGTAAATTAATTTTCACGCACACACCCACAGACTCATGAAACTACTATCCAGATAGAGAAATAACATATTTATAGAATCCCAAATAGTTCTACTCCCTACTAACCAATACTGGGAATCATATTGACCTCTCTCTCTCTCTCTCTCCATGGTTTTCCCATTTTTAAACTCCATACAAATGGACTCACATCACACATATTACTCTGTGTCTCACTGCCATACTTGACATTGTGTGTGTGTGTGTGTGTGTAAATTCTTGCGTGTGGTGACAGCAGCGGATGTTCACACTTCTCGGCTACTTAGCATTGTATTGTGTGACCACACTACAGCTTATTTATCCACCGATGGACCTCAGGGTCTTTAGCTTTGGGCTGTGGGTAAGGTTGTCATGAACTTTCTCATGCATGTGCCTGGTGCACAAAAGTACTTGTCGTGTTAAATTGCTGCAGCAGAAGATCAGTGTGTACTGACTGTGCGTTTCTCTCTCTCTCTCTCTCTCTCTCTCTCTCTCTGTTAAGCTTTCTCTTATTGGACAAGGAATAATTGGCGTTAGAAAGACAAAACATGTGAGACTGATGTGATAGAATGCTTGATTGAATTACTCAAAATTCTTTGGTTATTTCACTCTTTTCTTTTTTTTCCTGATTTTTATTAGATATTTTCTTGATTTACATTTAAAATGCTATCCCGAAAGTCCCCTATACCCTCCCCTATCCACCGCCCTGCTCCCCTACCCACCCACTCCCAACCCTATAGGTGGAAGAACAATATGAACTAACCAGTACCCCCCAGAGCTCGTGTCTCTAGCTGCGTATGTAGAAGAAGATAGCCTAGTTGGCCATCATTGAGAAGAGAGGCCCCTTGGTCGGCCATCATTGAGAAGAGAGGCCCCTTGGTCGGCCATCATTGAGAAGAGAGGCCCCTTGGTCTTGCAAACCTTATTTCACTCTTTTCTAAAAGCGGTGAAGAACCCCAAGGAGAGATCACCTCAGGTCTCCTCGGCTGCACTCCGCTGAGAAGAACAAGCAGGCACGAGCAGGCAGTGATGCCGGCAGAGCTACGAGGGAGTGGGAGCTTGAGGCTGCTGGAAGTATGAAGTGCGCAGAAGCGAGAGCACACCGGGTGAGTTTCCCGAAGCCTTAAAGGGAGAAATAAATACGTTGTGAGCCAGCAACTCCACTTCGGGATATTTACTCAAAATAACTGAATCAGGATTTCTGAGAGATTTGTACACTCAGTGCTAAAGTAGCCATGAGGTCGACACACCCTGAATGCTCACCAAGAGTGCACAAAGTGTGGCATGTAGATACTAGGAAGTATGGTTCAGCCGCCGAAAGAAGCGGCCCCGCCACATGCTACAAGATGAACTGTGACAGCTCTATGTTAATTGAATACCAGGAAGACCTTCATTGTATGGTCCGGTTTTCCCAAGTTAGTAATAGAACCTTTGGGCTAGAGAGACAACTCTAACAGTGCTGGCTGCTTTTCCAGAGGACCCAGGTTCGATCCGTAGCATCCCACATGATGGATCACAACTATCTGTAACTCCAGTTTCACGGGATCTGACTCCCTCTCTGGTCTCCCTGGGCACTGTGTGAATCCTCAGACTCCTAGAAAGGAGAACAGCGATGTCCAGGGTGAGGGAGAGAACAAAAACAAAACCTTTGTGTAATGGTGAAGAGTTTTATATTTGCGAGGAAAGCTGTCAAGATAACTTCTACAAAACAAAACCAACACTCTGCAACATATTTGATGTGGTTAGGAAAAAAAAAAACACAGAAAAGGATATATTTTAGAGTTGGGAACCCTTTTAAAACAAAAGTATATTACATCACTTCCTCCCTTTCATTTCTTCCCTTTCACTCCTTGAATGTTCTTCCCGCTCTCAAATTCATGGCCTCTTTTTCTTTGATTATTACACACACACACACACACACACACACACACTCACACACACACACACACACACGTGCACTCTACTGAATCCATTAGTTCTGCTTCTATCTTCTCTATATATGATGTTGTGGGGATCACTTGGTGCAGGATGACCTCCTAGGGACCTTACTCCTGGAGAGGCTGAGTTCTTCCTTTACATTTGCGATGGTTCTTTGTCTAGGGGTGGGGACCAGTGAGGTTCTCCCTTTCAACCTTAGCATGTCCATTAGTCGATGTTATTTTTGAAAACCAAAGAGGAAGAACAACACCCCATAATTTTAGCTGATAAATAGTCTTCTCTTACTTTTTGGCAAACTGGTCTTAAATGAGACGCAGACGCCGTCTGCCAGATTCTTGCGTTTCAGACGCTGGAGGCAGGGGGAATTGTGGTGGGGCAGGGCAAATGTGGCTCTCCATAGAAGGGGCTTAGGGTCTGTGTCAAAGCCTTGAAGTTGAATAAACTTGCGTAGTTATTGTTCAAGTGTGGAAGATCATCATATCACAGAAGTACCATTTACTTCCTAGCTCTCTCTAACTGAATAAAGCTACCCCTGTCCCTCAGATGTTGTGTGAAGCAAAGTCCTGGAGTTGTGGCAATTCTTAAATAGCCCTGAAGAAACACTCAGTTCGTGACGAAGCAGCTTTCAGCTTGTCAATAAATATGATCGAGCATAAAGCCCCTTGGCAGCCTCTGATCTGCAGCCGGGGCAGCCCCTGCAGAAGCTACCTCCATAGAGGATCAACCGCCCACAGTTCCTGGCGGGGGCACCAGAGCCTTAGGAGCAACACCGAGGCTTTAGACACACATCATACCTTCCCCAAAATGGTCATGACTTGAGGTAAGCCGGAGAGCACGACAGGCATGTGACCTGTTGATGAATGGCAGGCTTTCCAGCCAAGAACATTATTGGATCTTTCTTGTCCCTGGATTCAGCTTCCTAGCTTGACCTCACTTGAAAACAGAATGGGTTATTTAGAAGCCGAGACAGGATTTATTGCCACGGAATTTATGAATTAGCCTTTACCTCTACTGGGAGCTGAGCCTTTGGGTTGCTCTTAGGCAGGCTCTGACCTTGAGTCACACGCTGCCTGCCCTGCCCTTGACACAGGATCCAGTGTCTAACTTCAGGATACAGATTCTGAGCTGCCTCCTTTCCGCTGCTTCCTAAATAGACCCAGAGAAAAAACATTGTAACGATGAAAACAAGAATAATTGTTTCTATCAGCCCTGTGGTCTCCAAAGCAGATAATGTGAATTACAATGCTATACACTTTCAATGGGTCTGAATACACTTATTTTTGTTGCAAAGACAAAGGGTGAAAATAATATTCTCTGAATTTATTTTTTTTTATTCTTTCCTGGTATTTTTTTCTTCCCTCCCCCTCCCTCCTTCAACCCCACTGCTTCTGTCTTCATATCATTTGAGCTAGTTGGAAGAGCATTTATGAGTTTGGAGCTAGGAGAAGACCAGCCTCTCTCTCCATTCTGAGCAGCTCTAGGAAACTTCCCAGCCTTCAGTGTATCCGTTACTTTTCATTTCAGATGAAAAAAAATGATGCCGTTGGGCTGCTTAGGGTTTCCATAATGATCACACAAAGTCGATGATAGATGGTAACTGCCACTTATAATTATTATGTTGGATTCTTATGGACGAGTTCTTATGGGGTAAGAAAGGAAAAACGGGCTCGGATTGCTATAAAACTATTGGAAGAGATGGTTGGAGAGTCCAATGTACAGGAGAGAGAGTAGGGAAAGGGTGTAACTACTTACATCAGTGTAGTAAGAAGATTGTTGTAGCAAATCAGCAGAATACAGGGAATGCTCTCATATGACCTGCCGGTGTAAGCCTGTGTAAGCCACGTAAACCCATTCCTTCCCTAAGCTGCTCAGGGTGTTTTGCTAACCGTGAACTTTATATAGTGTCTATGTTGGCAAGGCTAGTTTAAGAAATACAATTCTTTAAATAATATGAACAGAAAGAAAAAAAGAAGAAGAAGAACTTTCCTGGGCAAGATTAATCTAGTCAATACTCTAGCTTGGTTGGAGAGGGACCCGTGAGCTCTTACCCCTAGCTGAGGAGCTGCGGACAGTTGGTGGCTTCTCAGGGAAGGACAGTCACTTTTTCTTAAGGGTGTGACTCCTGGTAGGTCAACCAAACTGCAGTGAATGGCCTTGTTCTCATGAGTATAGGATAGGGCAGGTCACAGAAAAACAACCAAAAAGGGTGTAAGGTTGAGAAGGGGTGAAGGTCGGGGAGTAGAGCTAAGTGAACATAATCAAAATACATTGTATGCACGTATGAACTTCTCAAAGCATTAAAAAAAACCTTATATTTATAAAAAATGAGCTGAGATCATTGTCCAGGTGGACAGGCTGAGTTTCAAGAGCTTAAGCACCCTGCCTTTGGATACACATCGGTGATAGGGTCAGAACTGGTAGGTGTCCTGACTGGAGCCCACGGGTTGGAGGCCATCCCGTTTGAGCATCGAGCTTTTGAAATGCGACACCATCAGAAAATGCCCAGAGATCTTTCATGCTGGAGGGAGAACGACTTTGTATTCACTTCAGGGATCATTTTTCACAGCTGGAATTCAAAGCATGTGGACACAGATATCATTATCCCTGGTTTACAAATGGAAAGATCTGGACAAACACCGGCTCTATACTGACTGGCTTATGCAACCATCGTGCCCATGCAAGCTGGAGTGATTGTTGACCGGCTGCAGGTGCCTGCCTGCTTCCGGGACGCCTTTCAGCTTTCTATTGCCCGTTGGTACATTGCCTTGGTCATTGTCTCCTCACCAAAGGTAAAACCGACAAGGGGTAATGTTTGTTTCTTTCCCCCCTTTTAATGCACAGATGAACATTTAATAGTGTCTGCTTTAGTGTGCTTTCTGTTTTGTGCCAAAACACTAACCAAAATCAACTTAGGATAGGAAAGGGGTTTATTTGGCTTACACTTCCAGGTCATGCTTCATCACTGAGGGAAATCAGAGCAGGAACTCAAGCAGAAACTGATACAAACAGCAGAGGGAGATGCTGTTTACCGGCTCACGCTTAGCTCGTTTTCTTATATGGTCCATACCACCTACTTGGAGCTGTTGCCACTCACAGTGAGCTGGACCCTCTGGCATCAATCGCCAATCAGCCTGTCTCTCACAGACATGGCACAACTTAGAATGATCTGGGCAATTGTCAGGTGAGTTTTACTCTAGGTTGGATCAAGTTGATCCTAAGAGCAATCTCAGCCTAATTCCCACCGGGTATTTGACTCTCAATGAACATTAAACCAACCAACCAACCAACCAACCAAACAAACAAACAAAAAAACCCCAAACACTCCAAAATGTCTCCATTCATATATGCAGATTGGCAGAGAGAATTCAAGCCACCTATCTAGGTTCTGATTCTGAGGCCTAATCTCTAGGTTGGCCAGTTCCAAGCTCTGCGACCTCAAGGAAAAGCAACCTGCCATTGGATCACAGCTTAGACACTAGGAATCGACTCTCTTTTGATCACATGTGTTGCTCCATTTAAGACTTAGAGCAAAGAGAGCGCAAGGAGGTGCCTCATAGAAAACTGAATGGGTCCTATTTGGAAAAGGAGAAGGGAATCCTTTGAACTCTTTTACATTTGTGAGGACTCTCTTCACGGCTTACTAGTGAAGTCAGACAGACAGCCTCTCTAGAAGAGGGACTCTATCGAAATACCCTTGTGAATAAATACAGTATTCCAAGCAGAGTCTGCTTCAGGGGCTCATCCAACACCATTATCCAAATTAATATAGTCTCCAGGTGGATATACGAGATTTCTCTTACATAAGTCACATTCAAAAGCACACATACATACACACATACACACACACATACATACACATATATTTATATATATGTATAAGTATATATATATGTGTGTGTATATATGTATNTATTCCAAGCAGAGTCTGCTTCAGGGGCTCATCCAACACCATTATCCAAATTAATATAGTCTCCAGGTGGATATACGAGATTTCTCTTACATAAGTCACATTCAAAAGCACACATACATACACACATACACACACACATACATACACATATATTTATATATATGTATAAGTATATATATATGTGTGTGTATATATGTATGTATGTATATATATATATATATATATACATACATCTTCACTGTGGCAACAAAAACAAGGACATTGGCCTTTTGTGTTGTTTTCTTAGGCATTGGGCTTTTAAGTTGTTTTCTTAAGCAAAATATCTTCAGTCCCCATGGCGAGGAATCCTCCAGACCATACCCTGTACGAATGGTCAGAAAATGTGCCACAAAGCCTTCAATTGTACTGATGTTCCGTCTCCCAGTCTACAGAATCCTAAGGGATACCCAGAGGGAACGGAGTTTACAGCTAATTAGCCATTAGCTCCTTTTTTTTTTTTTCCAGAGCTTCCCAAGAGCCATCTCACAATATTTCACACCACTTTAGG
The DNA here is from genome assembly GCA_902729485.2 of Mus minutoides. NCBI lineage: Eukaryota > Metazoa > Chordata > Mammalia > Rodentia > Muridae > Mus > Mus minutoides. The sequence goes on along the minus strand of LR750238.1, from coordinate 36,225 downwards.
AGGGGTTAGAAGAGCCTGGTTGATGCAAACCTCTGCTCTGACATGTACGCACAAACAATTATGAAGTTACAGGGTGTTTTTGGTGATGGCAAGGAAGGTCAGCAAACACCATTCGCAAGGGCCCGCCCTGCGGGGTGGCATTGTGTTTTCAAATGAGCAGCATTGTTGTCCACTAACTCCACCTTAAATGGGCGGCTTAAGAACTTGGAGCTGGCCATTCTCTAGCTGGAAGAAAAGCTCACTGACCTCTCACAGGAGACTGGGGTGGGTATGCTTCTTCAAACGACCGACCTGACTGACCGTTGTGCTTGTAGACAGAAACCTAGCCTGGTTGCCCTCCGAGAGGCTCTACCGGCAGCTGACTGAGACAGATGCAGGCAGTCACAACCAAGCACTGGTTTGAGGCCAGGGATCTGGGGATCCCTATGGAAGAGTTAGGGTTAAGAAGAGTTGAAAAAACTGAAGGGGATGGCAACCCCATTGGAAGGACAACAGTGTCAGCTAACCTGAACCTCTGGGAGCTTCCAGAGTCTGAGCCACCAACCAAAGAGCATATGTGGGCTGGTCCGAGGCCCCCAGGGACCTGTGTAGAAGAAGACTGTCTCGTCGGGTCCCTGTGGGAAAGGATGACCTTAATCCTGTAGAGATCTGATGCCCAGGGGGAGTGAGGGAATATGGGGGGGGGCACGCTCTAAGCGGCAAAGGGGAGGGGAGTGGGGAAACTTTGCTATGGGGTCTGGGAGGGGCAACATTTGAAATGTAAATTAATTGACTAACTCATAATTTAAAAAAGAAGATAGAGAAACAACCCGAAGGTCCTCAGTGGAGGCGAGTGCATAAATGGTGTGGGGGATATGGGCAATGTCTCTGCTTCAGACCTACTCTTCTCCCATTCTTGTCTAACGGTCAACAAAAGGGTGTGGGTATGCACAACATACCTATAATCTCGGTCCCCAAGAGACGGAGACTGAAGATTTAAGATACTGAGGCCAGGCCAGGCCAGGATGCGTAAGACCCTGTGTCCAAACAGCAACAAAAAGATTGAGAGATGGGATATAGCACATCTTCTGACACCTGAGCCGAAGCGAGAAACAGAGACTACATCGCGAATGCCAAATGCCTTCTGGTGGCCAGACTCTGCTTGTCATTCCCCAGGCTACTACAATCCACAGATTCATCAAAACCTCCTCTTGTCACACACTGAAAAATAAAAGAACTTATGGCTTCCAGAAAATACCATTAGGAGGCAATCAACCTTCATACCTAGGCCCTATACAGCCCCAGGGACAGCTGGGATACATGGGCCGTGACTGCCCCAGTACAAATTGAAGTTCTTTCCTTTGTGGTCCTGGAGGATCGGGACAATATTTATGAGCATTATAGTGGCAGAGAGGGAAGAGGATATGGATTTTGTGGCGTTGGTGAGGTCTATTTTGTTCCGTATTTATTTCTTTGTAAATCATCTCTCTTAGGCGTGTTCCTACACTGGTAGATATGACTCATCGATGGGTTACTAACGCAGAGGAAGACCAACATAGCTGTCCCCGCTGTTGCCTGGCCTCCGCTACAGTGCCAAATATTTAGATTATTCTTCAGGCAACAGGTCTTAAGACAGGAAGTCTCAAGAAATGTTTTGCAAATAGCTGTCATCTGAGTCAGGCACATTGTTCCTCCAGTGAACTTGGGGGTTGACGGATTTTAATTAGGGTGAATAGGTGAAGGGAGAAAACTGTTATTTTCCTTGGGGACCCATGTTCTCCACTAAAACAGAAATGCTTATGCAATGAGTTTCTTCCTAAAATCTCAGAACACCTCAAAAGTCCCCACTAATTGTATTCTCACCAAAGTGCTGCAGTTTGGTGAGCTCGGGATGTGAACGTGCTTTTAGGGCAGTGACATGTGGCCTTGCCACCCTTAGATGTTAAAAGAAGAAGGAGGAGGAGGAGGAGGAAGAGGAGGAGGAGGAGGAGGAGGAGGAAGAGGAGGAGGAGGAGGAGGAGAAGAAGAAGAAGAAGAAGAAGAAGAAGAAGAAGAAGAAGAAGAAGAAGAAGAAGAAGAAGAAGAAGAAGAAGCTGAAAATGTATTGTATATATCACCAAATATACCAAGGTCTGTAACTCCCAACCTTGTGCATGGAGAGGAGAATATTCAGAGCTATTTTGAGGACTTTACAATGTGATCAGCACACAGAACTATCTTCCTGTAATTCGTTCCTAGTCTGAAGACTTGAAAGTAGTGGATGGTACTTTCTTCCTTTACTTATGTGGGGAAATTTGATTTTAATATCTTTGACTGTGAGGGTGTTTGCATCTTTCCATTATTTCAGCTTTATGATTATATTAAGTTATAGTTTGTTTTCTGTTGCTCGGGTAAACACCAGGACCAAAAGCAACATGGGAAGGAAATGGTTTATTTGGCTTATCACAGTCCATCATTGAAGGAAATCGGGCGCTGAATCAGAGACAATAAAGGACTGCTGGTGACCAGCTTGTTTGCTACGGCTTACTCAACCTGCTTTCTTTCTTTTTCTTCTTCTTCTTTTTTTTAAAGATTAATTCATTTATTATATGTAAGTACACTGTAGCTGTCTTCAGACACCCCAGAAGAGGGCATCAGATCTTATTATGGATGGTTGTGAGCCATCATGTGGTTTCTGGGATTTGAACTCAGGACCTACGGAAGAGCAGTCAGTGTTCTTAACCACTGAGCAATCTCTCCAGCCCTCAGCCTGCTTTCTTACACGACCCAGGAGCCCCTATCTATGGATGATACCACCCACAGTAGGCTGGGACCGCCCAGTTCACCACTAGTCTGATAGAGGCAATTTGGAGATTCCCTCCTCCTAGATATGTCTAGGTTTGTGTTGGGTTGATCAAAATGAGCAAGCATTCCCTGGGTGGTTATGCATAGAGAGATCTGTAATGGACACAACTCCATTGTGCATTGCAGCCTTTGGCATTAGAAAGCCAAGGTTGTCGGAGCCCAATCTCTGACCAGCAGAGATTGGAATAAACGACATTAACTCCAAAAAGCAGGTTCAGAGCAGCTGCAGCCACTTCTCTTTATTAGGAGGTTTCTTGCAGCTTCCCCAGCTTCTCAGTCAGTCTTCAGTCTGTTCATCATCATCAATCAATCATATCTCTCTCTCTCTCATTCTCAAAAATCTCTCTCTCTCTGGGACTGTTCACACTTATCCTCTTCCATTCACTCACGTCACCTCACACCACCCAATCATAGATGCACACATCCAAGGCAGCGTGGATTGGCTGATAGGATGGTCTCTCGAGATGTTGCACTAACCTCTCGAACGAGGTACACGTGTGCATGATTGAGACTGAGGTAAACAAGCGAGGTTACGGGGCTTTAGCACAGAGCCAGGGTGCCATCTTTGGCCCATGCGGCCACGCACGCTCCCCACACAAGGTGACCTGTAAAGAGGTCTATTTGATGACAGTAAAGAGATCTCTTTGATGGACAGAAATGCTCCCCAAAGAATAACAGCAACCTAATTTGATATCATGAAGTTTAAAATTCCATTCCTGGGTCACACCAGACATGTTTCAAACACTCAAGATCTACTTATGCAGCGGCTACCAAACTAGTCGGCTCAGTGCTATGGAAAATTCTCAGACTGGTTGATGCCTTTGAGGTTGGATCTTGTCTTGTTTGAGATCATAGATTTGATTCTCTGATTTGTTTTTTGTTTACTTTTGGTCAGTCCAGTACTGTCTGCTTCAAAACTAACTCTTGTGTGTGTGTGTGTGTGTGTGTGTGTGTGTGTGTGTGTGTATGCAAGATATCTTTTATAAAGCATAGAATTGAATTGTGCTTTTATCCTAGAGTGGTTAATCTCATCTATATTTAATGTTATAAGCTGGTTGACCTCATTTTCATTTTATACATACAAATACTAGCAGTCCCCTCTCTTGTTAGAAAATGTCTAGGCTTTTTGTCTTCAGCACAAAATAAAATTAGCTCCCATTTTCTTTTTCTCTTATCTCCACTTCCCAATTTTTCTCAATACTGTTACTTTCACAGTGTTCCCGTAGTAATTCACTTTGTCGGCATCAGTGATCACCTCAGACTCCCTCTTGTGACTCATGGTGCAGTTTATGTTCTTGTTTTATGTATTCCATTCTCCCCCTCGTTTCTCCCTTCAACATTTTAAAATACAAATGGAAATCTCAAAAGCTTTAACGGAGTTGAGAAACCTCTCCTCAGGGAACATCTATGTACTCAACAATGCAATGTCGTCCTTAACATGTAACCAAGTTTGTCAACATGTATGTATCCATCTGTTCACGTCTCTACCTATCTATTGATCAGCCTCACTTTCCCGTGGTTATCCAAGCTTGCATACATCCGCATCCTGAGCTGGCATCCAGACACAAGAGAGAACATGAGCTGTTTGTCTTTGGGGGTCTGGGTTAGCTCACTGAATATATTTATATAGTCCATAAGACATAGCTGTCTTTAACACATTTAACTTTAAATACTTCAAAATACGCATAATTAACTGGAATTCAAAATTTGTTTAAAAGACAGAGCTGGAAGTGTGTGTTTCACACCTGAAACCCTAGCACTCCAGAAGCCACAAACAGGAGAATCTAGAGTTCAAGGTCAGCTTTGACTACATCTGGAATTTGAGGTCAGCCTCTTAAACTTGCACTAAGAGATACTGCCTCAAAACACAACAAAAAAGAAACAAATGAAAATAAATAACTTTTTGTTTTGTTTTGTTTTGTTTTGTTCTACAAACAGGGTTTCTCTGTGTAACCCTGGCCATTCTGGAACTCACTCTGTAGACCACACTGGCCTCATACTCAGAGATCTGTCTACCTCGGCTTCCCAAGTACTGGAATTAAAGGCATGTGCCACCACCAAGCGGCCAATAAAAAACTTTTAAAAAAACCTTCCTTCCTTCCTTCCTTCCTTCCTTCCTTCCTTCCTTCCTTCCTTCCTTCCTTCCTTCCTTCCTTCCTTTTATCTCTCTTTCTCTCTCTCTTCTTTCTTTCTTTCTTTCTTTCTTTCTTTCTTTCTTTCTTTCTTTCTTTCTTCCTTCCTTTCTTCCTTTCTTCCTTTCTTCCTTTCTTGTTTTTTGTTCTGATTCTATGTGAGTTTCACATCATCTCTCCAAACCCGGCTCATCTCCCCGTCCATCCGAATTTGCCCCTCTGCCCTTTTAACACTCTCCAAAGAAAACAAACAAACAAACAAACAAACAAGCAAAATCTCACCATGGAAACTGCCATGGGTCACACAGAATGCCCTTTTGCTTTTTAATGTTATAAGCACGTCATATAAAGCAACCAGATCTTGCACATGACCGGTCCGCCCTTACCTCAGCATGGGCGGTCGGTCTGCTCGCTCTTTCCTCCGTGTTGGTTTTGTTTGTCACCCAGTCTTTTGTTGGCCGCCGTCTCACTCATCACCTTGCTGTGTGAAGCTTGCTTTCTTGGATGTCCCTTGAGGAGGCTGAATTCTCAATGCCTCGTAGCGGCAATTGTCTTCCTTAAGCTCAGTATCTGGAGGTCAGTTAGGACTAACAAAGCACCCTAACTCGTGCCTTCTTGTCTCGGTATAGTTGATATTAGTTACCATTGTTGTTTATTATTTTTTAGAGACTTCAGTTCTACAGGCACAGGTAGTGACATCCATTTATTCTGGACCATTTTTGAAGCTATACATTTACTTTTTTTTTTTTTTTTAACCTGAATCTGATATGCTTAGAGTAATGCAAGGAACTGCCTTGAAGATTTCCTTGGTATTTGATCGATAGAGATTTCTTAATAAAATTGGATTTTTGTGAGTTTTGAATTTCAGTGTACCTGCTAAATGTAAGGTAAATAGTAAATATATATAACAACAACAGCAACAACAATAACAATAATACCACTATTCACTATTTTTTTTTTTTTGATGAGATGATTGCATCTAAGTCAGTTGAAGAGAAATCTCCCTAAAACAAGAATAGAATTCTAAGGAAAGAAAAAAAATCAGGAATAATTTTAAAATTGATATTCTAAAGTTTGGGTAATTTAGTTTCTTTTTAAAACTTAGGTCCTAGAGAGCTGCTGACCCAGAGATTAAGAACACACTCTGATCTTGCAGAGGACCCAGGTTCAGTTTCTAGCACCCATATAAGGCAGCTCATGACTGCTTATTTTAGATCTCCTCTGGCCTCTGTGGGCAATCAGGCATGCATGTGGTGCACATAAGGACTTGTAGGCACCCACATGAACATATGAAAAAATGAATCTAAAAACGTCCCTGGGAACCCAAATGTGAGTTAAATTCCAGAAGCTTGGGAAATCTTTGAAGAATTACAAGTGGGGTAAGAAAGCTGTGCCCTTTAGGTGTGCGTCTCTTAAAAGTCCCCACACCCTCTCGAAATTGCACTCCCAGCTGGGGACCAAACTCAAACACAGGAGCCTGTGGGGGGACACATCACATCCAAACCCTCACACAGATGTAGCAAGATTCAATGAATCCCCCTGATCGTTTCCTAAAAGAGGTGAAAATCGGCACTTAGGTCTGTTTTGCTCATTAAGTAATAAGTTTTTAAACTCCCAGACTAGTCCCTGAAACACAGTAGGTGTGCAATAAGCTATTACTGGTATCTCTATAAATGGAACTTACTCTCGCTTATGTGAGCCCTCTGTTGAGTTTCATGTTCACATTTTAAATACCCCTCTCTTAGCTTCTACTTCCACCAAGTGCAAGATCATTGGAAATTAGGCTCAATTTTTTTAGCTGTTAGAGTGGGTGTGTTGACACACAATATTAACCTCAGCACGGGGAAGGCAGAGGCAGCCAGATCTCTCTGTGGCCAGTCTGACTGAGCAGCTCCTTAGTATGAACAAGGAAAAATAGAGTCTTTAAAAGTGAGAGATAGAAAGCCGGGCGTGGTGGCGCACGCCTTTAATCCCAGCACTTGGGAGGCAGAGGCAGGCGGATTTCTGAGTTCGAGGCCAGCCTGGTCTACAAAGTGAGTTCCAGGACAGCCAGGGCTATACAGAGAAACCCTGCCTCAAAAAAAAAAAAAAAAAAAAAAAAAAAAAAAGTGAGAGATAGAAATGCATGGCATAGGTTCCAGGCAGCTAGAGGTGACTATTCCGAGCAAGAAGTAGGGACCAAGAAGATCTGCCATAGGCCGAGGGTCAGTACCTAAGGATGAGAGTTACCCACACAAGCTCAGTTGTCAGGAAGTGAAGGCAAGCCAAGAATCCGTGAGCAGGTGGCTCTCAGCTCATAGGACACCCACATGGGAGCCTGGCTCCAACTCCAGAGCTGAGGTAGGCCAAGCCAGATCTGAAGGTCTAAATATCTAGCCAGGGCCTGGGAGAAACGGAAGTGCATCCCTGCTCCAGAGAGACTTGTCTGAGAGCTAGTGCTGGGCTTTTTAATGTCTTGGATGGGTCAGAAGCCATCTGGAGAAAAGGGTAGAAACTTTCTACAGCGGAGCAATGGAAAAGATATTGTCTTCGGAGTTTTAGTGATGTGAGAGAACACATCAATCACTTGGTGAGTAACGGGGAGGGAAGGGTTTCTTTCACCACGGGACTCTCAGGTCACACACTCTGTCATCCCTGGAGCTCATGACAGGAAGTCCGAGGCCAGAGCTGAGTTATGGTGAAACCCTGCTTCCTGGATTGCTAGCGCGTGGCTTGCTCTGCCTTCTCATAGCTCCTTGGTCCTGCATAACAGAAGAGGGCATCATTGGATCCCATTACGGATGGTTGTCAGCCACCATGTGGTTGCTGGGAATTGAACTCAGGATCTCTGGAAGAGAAGCCAGTGCTCTTAACCGCTGAGCCATCTCACCAGCCTCAGCCTGCCTTCTTTCTTTCTTTCTTTTTTTTTTTTCCAACTTTTATTAGATATTTTCTTCATTTACATTTCAAGTGTTATCCAGAAAGTTCCTTATACCCTCCCCCCTCCCGGCCCTGCTCCCCTATCCACCTGCTCCCACTTCTTGGCCCTGGCGTTCCCCTGTATTGGGGCATATAAAGTCTCTCAGCCTGCCTTCTTATAGCACCCAGATCCACCCGCTTGGGAGTGGCACCACCCCCTAGTGAGGTGGGACCTGCTCCCATCAATCATCAATCTAGAAAATGCCCTAAAGGCTTATCCCACAGACCAATCTACTGGGAGCATGTCCTCCACTGAGGTTCCCCACTCCAAAATGACTCTAGCTTGTGTCAAGTTGACATCAGCCTAGCTAGCACAACCACCCCATGCTCAGTAGCTAACCTCACATCTTCTGTCTCATCTTAAGGAGGAGAGTAGAGTTCCATTCTTAACTCTGTATGCCTAAATCCTGTTGTTACAAGCAGGTTATCTAAAATTTCGACAGCTTTGTGGAGATGTAGGCAATCGTGGTACTGGATCCTCCATTGTTACGCTCAAGCTGCCTCACATCCTCAACCCCGGCTTTTTTCCCCTAGAATAGACAGGGTTTGATGTCGGAGGGAGAAAGTGAGGTGTAGTTCAGTAAGGAGGCCAGAGAGTGGAACGTGGAAATTGCTTTAGAAGGCAGCATTGCTGATTCTTGGAGCACCTCCTGGATGACAGTGCCTGAGGCTCCTCCTTCACATGCTCGCGTGGGGAGTCAAACCCCAAGAGGAGGAAGGAGACAAAGTAGAAAGGGGGGTCGCAGATAGAAAGTGGGTTGTAAAGCTGACTACGGCAGGTGGCAAGAGAAGCTGATAGCTCACTCATCCAGGATGTCTTCAGAGAGACGCTACGGAGTGATCGCATCTCCCTTCCTGAGTTCCAAGGCAGCAGTTATCATCTGGCCTCCTGGTTCAGTTGATCAACACTTTTGATCCAGAGGCATTGACTCCTCCGCACTTCCAGGTTGCGTCATCCGGTCCCTGCATCAGCTGTGGGAGAGGCTAGATCCAAGACAGCAGCGGAAGCATCTGTGACAAAAGCCAGGATCTTCAGGACAGGTCAGTGAGTGGGTGGGGGTGAGTGGCCCTTCCCACACGCCTGCCTGAAACTTGCAACCCTGGAAGTTTGGTCAGACGGTGGGTTTTGTAGCATCATTTAGCTAGAAACCCACAGCTTCTCATGCACCTAGAGACAATGATATGTTCAAGTAGATGCTGGTGTGGTCATGCCCGTCAGGTATGCTGAATGAAGTCAACACTGCATCCCTTTGCAGCTACCAGACGGTACAAGCCCTCAGCTAGAAGGTAATCCATGTTGGATCTGGGACGGCTCATTATTTACGTGTTTCTAACTATCCTGAAATAACTACTACCATGCCGAGTTCTTATACGATTTATATATGAATTTATTTAATCCATTCTGTTTTACATTCTCTTCCCATGGAGCTTTCCAGGGTGAGTGGTTTCCCATCTCGTTCAGCGTACTTCGAGTGGTTTTTGCCTGCCAGCAACATAATCTATAATCTGTGTGCATAATCACTTATTTCACTTTCCTACATGAAGGGACACATTGGTTATTTGTAATTGCCTTCATCAGTCAATGTCTGTCTGTCTGTCTGTCTGTCTGTCTGTCTGTCTGTCAGGTTTGGCTCATCTATGCTGTTAAAACAAACAACCCCCAGATCTCAATGGTTTAGAATAACAGACTTATTTTTCACTTGCATAAGGGGGTTAGCAAGAGAGCCCTGCTTATCCTCTTCACACTGGAACCGAGTCTGGGAGGACAGCTGCCACCTCAAATGTCACTGGTCACTGTGCCAGAGGGAAAATATAGCTCCCAAGACAGTCCCATTGGCAATGAAATACATCCTGGAAGGAATATGCACGCCTCTCCTGAGCTTGTTCTCAGATCTGGCTGCAAAGCCCCACCCAACCGCCAGGGGGCCAGGGGCGGACTGGAGCACCAGGCAGGGCAGGTGTTCATCACGCGGCATCCTTAAAAACATCTTTGGACATGGATATTCCCTTTTGCTGTACTTTCCCCAAATGTTTTATAAGGCATGTATACAAAGAACAGACATACATGTAGATAAATCACAATACAACAATTAAGTAATTTTAGAAGCCTTTATAGGAAAAAGTTGAAATAGACAGTAAATAACCCATGTTTTAATGTCATTGATGCACACACTGGAATTTCTATTTTTGGATCTCAGACCCCTACTTTCACCATGGAGTCAGTTGTGCTAAGATCTCAGGACCTAGTAAGTTCCAGGGCTCGGTTACAAATGGCCCACAGTAATAGTAGAATAAAGTATTAGGATCATTCTCGTTTTAGACTGTGGTTGGTTACCTGGGAACCCTGTTATAGCTTCATGTTTTAAAATATTGCGTATGCCCACCTGTCGGGATCTGTCATTTGTCTATAAATGTTGTATTACTCAGGTTTTCTTTTCTCCATAAATGTGGCAAATACTTGAAAAAAAATTAAATGATGAAAGATTTATTTGGTTCATGGTTTAGGACAGTGGCTCTCAATCTTGTTTGTTTGTTTGTTGTTTATACATCTGCAGTGTCCCTTCCCTCCTCTCCTCCCAGTCCCCTCTACCCTGTCATCCACACCCACTTCATTACTCTTCAGAAAAGAGCAGGCCTGTCACAGATATCAACCAGCCATGGCATATCAAGTTGTAGTAAGACTAGACACCTCCTCTCATATGAAGGCTGGACAAGGAAGCCCAGTAGGAGGAGAAGGTTCCCGAGACAACCTCCTCTTCCACTGTTAGCAGTCCCACAAGGATACCGAGATATACCACTGTAACATACATGCAGAGGACACCAGTCAGTCCCAGAGAACCCTGGGTCAGGCACCCTGGTTAGTGGTTCAGTCTCTGTGAGCCCCTATGGGCCCAGGTTAGTTGATTCTGTAGGTTTTCTTGTGGTGTCTTTGAACCCTCTGGCTCCTATAATCCAGGATTCCCAGAGCTCTACCTAATGCTTGGCTGTGGGTCTCTCCATGTGTTTCCATCAGTTGCTGGATAAAGCCTGTCTGATAACAAGCGGGCTAGGCACCCATCTATGAGTGTGGCAGAATATTAGGAATCATTTCATTGACTTTCTCTTGCCATTTGATTTGGTTCTATCCTGGGCCTCCACCGCAGTGTCAGAGGTGGGCTCCTCCATGCCATGAGGAACTCAAGCTGGACCAGTCATTAGTTGGTCACCCCCACAATTTCTGCACCACCTTTACCCCAGCACATCTTGCAGGCAGGACAAATTGTAGGTCAGAGGTTTGGGGGTTGGGTTGGTGTCTTAATCCCTCCTTTGGAAGTCTTAGCTGATTACAGGAGATGGCCAGTTCAGGATATGTATGCATCCCTCATTGTTAGGAATCTTAACTAGGATCACCCTCATAGGTTCCTGGGAGTTTCCATTGCCCTGGATTTTTAGCTCATCCCAGAGATGTTGTTTTTCCCCAGTACTCTCTCCCTCCTGTTCCATCTCCATCCCACCTCATGGTCCAGTCTATTCTATTTCCCCTTCTCAGTGAGACTCATGTGTCCCCTCTGAGCCCTCCTTGTTACTTAGCTTCTCTGGGTCTGTGGACTGTAGAATGGTGATCCTGTTCCTTATGACTAATTGTCTTAGTCAGGGTTTCTATTCCTGCACAAACGTCATGACCAAGAAGCAAGTTTGGGAGGAAAGGGTTTATTCGGCTTACACTTCCATACAGCTGTTCATCACCAAAGGAAGTCAGGACTGGAACTCAAGCAGGAGCTGATGCAGAAGCCATGGGGGGATGTTCTTTTCTGGCTTGCTTCCCCTGGCTTGCTCAGCCTGCTCTCTTATAGAACACAAGACTTCCAGCCCAGAGATGGTCCCACCCACAAGGAGCCCTTGATCACTAATTGAGAAAATGCCTCACAGCTAGATCTCATGGAGGCATTTCCCCAACTGAAGCGCCTTTTTCTGTGATAACCCCAGCTGTGTCAAGTTGACACAAACCTAGACAGTACACTAATATACACTTGAAAGTGAGTACATACTACGCTTTTTCTTTCTGGATGTGGGTTACCTCGCTCCGGGTGATCTATTCTAGTCCCATCCACTTGCTGACAAATTTCATGATGTCATTGTTTTTAGCATCAGTGTAATACTTCACTGTGTAAATGTGCCACATCTTCTTTACCCATTCTTTGGCTGAAGGGCATCTAGGTTATTTCCAGTTTCTGCCTGTTACAAATAAAGTTGCTATGAACATATTTGAACAAGTGTCCTGTGGTAGTGGATCATCCTTCGGGTATATGCCCAGGAATGGTATAGGTGAGTCTTGAGATGGATCTATTCCCAATTTTCTGAGAAATTGTCATATTCATTTCTAAAGTGGTTGTGCAAGTTAGCCCTCATATCAGCAATGGAGGAGTGTCCCCTTGCTCCATATCCTTGCAAGCAGGAGGCTTGTCACTTGAGGTTCTGGTCTTAGCTATTCTGATAGGTGTAAAGTGGAATCTCAGAGTTTATTTGACTTGCATTTCCCTGATGGGTAAGGATATTGAACATTTCTTTAAGTGCATATCAGCCATTAGAGATTCCTCTGTTGAGGAGTCTGTTTAGATTCATACCCCACTTTTGAATTGGGTTATTTGGTTTGTTGGTGTTTAATTTTTTTTTGAGTTCTTTATATATATTAGATATTAGCCTTATGTTGGATGAAGGGCTGGTGAAGACCTTTCTCTGTAGGGTGCCATTTTGCCTGTTTGATGGTGTTCTTTGCTTTACAAAGCTTTTTATTTCATGAAGTCCCATTTATTAACTGTTAATCTTAGTGCCTGTATGATTGGTGTTCTGTTCAGAAAGTTGTCTCCTATGCCAATGTGTTCAAACTATTCATCACCTTCTCTTCTATCAGGTTTAATGTATCTGGTTTTATACTGAGGTCTTTGATTCATTTGGACTTGGTTTTGTGTTGGGTGATAGATATTGATCTATTTGCATTCTTCTACATGCAGATATCCAGTTAGACCAGCACCATTTGTTGAAGACGTTTTCTTCTTTCTATTGGGTTCTCAACCTTCTTACTGCTAAGGCCCTTTAATACAGTTCCTCATGTTGTGGTAGCCCCTCCCCCAACCATAAAATCATTTTTGTTCCTACTTTATAACTTCATATTTCACTGTATGAATTGTGATTAAATATCTAATATGCAGCATATCTGATATGTGACCCCCGTAAAGGGGTCTTTTGACACCCCTCAGGGTCAGAACTCATAGACTGAGAACCACTGGTGTAGGAGGTTTTGCTCTGAGATATACCAGATTCATTGCTTTTAGTCCTGCAGTGAGGCAGACACAGAATACACATGTAGGAAGCAAACTGTTTATCTCATGGTCATTAACGAGCAAAGAAATCACAAGAGGATCCAAGGTCAAGATATGCCCTTCAAAGGCACAACCCTATGATCTACTTCCTCTGACCAGGACCCACCTGTCACAGTTCTACTACTACCTTGACAAAGTCTATTCACCTTTGAATCCACCAGAGAATTAAACCACAGAAGAGCCCCTATGAGCTAATCATCCTTGAAAATGTCAGCACAGATACACCCAGAGGTGTAGTTTGCTGATCTCCTAGGTGTGTTTTAACCCAGGTAAGATCACAATCATGGTTAATCATCACATATGTTATCAGAGAAGTGAAAAGAAATGTAACAGATTCTTAAGAGCCTCTTCCTTTGAAGATTCAGGTAAGCACAGAGCACTTTCATGAACTGGACTCCTAAATCAAACTTACTACATCCAGAATTTATCAGGGATGCCAATAAATCTGACCCACTACTCATCAGAACCATCAGTGTGATGATCCATAGTCCATCTTGTGGGTGGGCAGAGCCAGGATAATCTACTGAAGTAAATCTCAGATAAGGAAGACAAAATTTCTGAGATCCAGGAACTCTAAAATTCCTCTGTCTCTCTCATCTCTCTATCTCTCATCTCTCTTATCTCTGTCTCTCTCATCTCTCACTATCTCTCATCTCTCTGTCTTCCGTATCTAAATCTACCTGCCTCCTGATCCAGCTCCTCGTATTTGTCCATGACAAACGACAGAGACTGGGAACATAGAAAGGTGAAAGGTGGGCAGACACTCACTCACGGAGTTGTCTATTGGAGACTTTCGGAGACAAGATACAGGTGATAGAACAAGCGACTAGAAGAGGCGTTTGTTGCCCCTCCCACCAGACTGCTTTGTTCTATGCAGGTTTGAGAACATCCATGTAGTGAATGTGGGTGGAGAAGGGCCATGAGTTTTCATGGAAGGATTGAGGATTTGGTGAGACAGCACTGCTCACCAGAATAGGAAACAACAGCTCAGAGAAGCCTCAGCAGCATGCACTGGGCGTGAAGGTGTAACAAGCAAAGCCCAGAGAGTGAGTCCAGCTCTGGAAGCCAGTCGTGGCACCTGGATTCCACCGGCTTGCTATTAAGCATGAGGGTAGACACAGGATGGGTGGAAGGGTTGCACAAGCTAGAAAGGGCAAGGAAGACATGCATTATTAACATGTGACCCAGGGAGTCCTGTGGAATCCTGCCTTATTTACACTTAGAATATGGAACCCAGATAGAATCATAGCTGACAAAGAATACAAAGGCAGCAGACACCCCCAATGAAGAAGTCTTTTCTTGAGCATTGTTAGGCGACTTCTCAGCCTTATATAGGGATAAAGGGAAACCCACAATCTTTATATAGCTGTTGCTTTAGGGCTATGACTTAGTCACTTTTTGTGGTTAAGATAAAACACCCGTAACCAAAGTGACTTATGGAAGAGAGTTGACTTTGGTTTCCGGTTCCGGAATGAGAGCCCCCTAGTGGTGAACTGGAGGCATGGCAGCAGGCCGTTGGAGCAAGTTTGAGACCACATCCTCAACTGCAAACAGGAATCTGGGAACAAACTGAACGGAATGAGGCTATGAACTCTTAAATCTTCTCTGCAATGATCTGCTCCTCCCGGCAAGATTCTACCTCTAAAAAGTCCATAACCTTCCCCAAAAGTGCCGCCAAACAGGGACCAAGTCTTAAATATGTGAGCCTATGGGAGACATTGTTCAAGCAAACCACTACAGTTAGGTTTGTGTCTATAGAAATGTCTGCTTAAAACAAAAACAAAAACAAAAACAAAAACAAACAAACAAAAAAGGGTCCAACCTCAGGTGCACTAAAAATATACAAATACATTTCACCCTTTTTACTAGCAACGCAAACTTGGACCCACAAATAGAAAATATCACTTCAGACATATCTTCATTTTTCAAATACATAAAGATATATCACATATATACATATGAGTGTTGATAATGAGGCCAGTAAGATTTAATCAAACATGCATAATACAGTTGAAAAGGGTTGTTATAGGTCAGCTAAGAAGAACAGTATTTAGTAAGATACTGTGAGCTGTTGTAACAGAAAACTTGCAGAACTTTAACTATGAAAAGTTTATTTCTCACAAACTGGAAGTCCAAAGAGAGTTTCCTCATGCTTTTTTTTTTCTTCTAGGCAGTGACGGAGACCCAGCTTTCTTCATCGTGCAGCTGTATGGCACTTATCAGCAACTGCCATGGTCGCTGTGCTCATGTGTGTTGAGCCCATTGGTGGGGAGAAGAAGCACAGGCTCATGGGTAGGAAGGAGGTTGGCATTGCCCAGGTCTGGATGCAGGGTATGTCCCTTATACACATTCACAGAATCACATGGAACTGCAGGGAGCCTAGGAAATAAAGTGCAGCTGAGATGGGCATGGTGGGGCACCAACACACACACACACACACACACACACACACACACACACACACACAGTGTTTCTGTGTAGCCCTGGCTGCCTTGGAATTTGCTTTGTAGATCAAACTGACCTTAAACTCAGGTCTGCCTGCCTCTGTCTCTTGAGAGCTGAGATTAAAGGTGAGAGCCAACATCTCTGGTTGGGGGAGGGGCACACCATTGATCACAGCACTCAGAGAGAGAAAGCAAGGGAGGTACAAGGGAGGGGTGGAGAGAGACAAACTCTGTGAGTTTGAGGCTAGCAGTTCAGGTACAGATACCCATTCTTATTGCCTACATAAATCTCAAAACAAAACAAAACAACAACAAAAATATGTGTTGGGGCTGAGGAGATAGCTGAATGGCTTCCCTAGCATTCAGAAAGCCCTCAGTTAAGTCTCCAGTACTGAAACAGAAGGAGCTGGGAAGATGGCAGAGCAGTTAGGAGACCTTCCTGCTCTTGCCAAAGACCCTGGTTTGGTTTCCCAGCAGCTACATCACATGACCCACAACTACAACTACCCATAATTCCTGTTTAGGGGGAATCTGTCACTCTTTGACTTTTGAAGGCACCCACGTGCACATGGTATACATACACTCCAAGGCACACACACATATATGAATAAATATAAATAGTTCTTAAAACAGAAACAAAAACATGCACATATTGAATTATACCCCAGTCTTATGAGCTATTGAGTTATTAACCAACGCTTTAAAAGCTGTTTGTCCCTGTACTAAAGTGCTGACAAATCATATGGAGAATTAGGCCTTGGCTGGCTGGTTTCACCCACCACCTTAGTTTGTAACCACCTTAGCTTTTTTTTTTTTTTTTTTTTTTGGCAAATGAACCTTGTATAATTTTATAATACTCATGTAAGGAGAATACCAAGTTATTGAACTAAATATTTATGTAGAATGAACAGAACATATATATTTAAACCAGACAAATAGTGACAAAACATATTTTAAAGGAATAAACTTTTTTAATACATAGCTTTAATACTCTCCCTCCTATAAATTCCTATAAATTTACAGCCTTGTTTCCCATAGATAAGAGGAAGAAGAAACAGCCTTCTAACATGGTTTATCAAAGTGTTTTATCTTGTGGGAAGTGGACAAATTCCTCCAACCGTAACCCAGAAGCTATCTCCAACTGATAGTCACTTGGAAATGAGAAAAAGTTAGTTCTCTCCCAGGGCATCTCGCTGGGGAAACAAATCGCTCTTAAGGACGGGCCACAAGTCCAGCAGGCGAAGGCCAACAGGAAGCAAACTCAATGGCGTCTTTGGAGGTTCTTTGCCTCGTGATGTGAAGTCAGGGTGTGCTGGTTGTTCCAGCCTCAGTGCCTTTTGTGAACCTGTTACTGCCTTGAGTTGTGGGTTTTTATGGGGTTCCCGTGTGTACAAACGTGCATGCTTCTGCCCTGAGATATGGTGTTTGTGCTTTTTCTTTGACTCTTTTTCCTGTTTGGTTGTTTTGTCATATTCTGATTTGTTTTCGACCTGTCTTATTTTATTTTATTATCATTCCTTAGATGCCTGTTTTCTAAGGAGAAACTGAAAGAGTGTGGGGTCTGGATAATAAAGGTGTGTGTGTGGGGGGGGGGCTGGAAGGAGTAGGGGGAAGGGAACCGTAATCAGAATATATTGTATGAAAAAAAATCTTTTTTCAAGAAAAGAAATTTTTTTGTGTGTGATTGATAATTTTGAAATATTGTAGATTTGTGGCTTGTAAGCCACATTAACAGGTAACTGTGTAAGGCTACTTTGGAATTTGAGAATCCTTCTTTGGGGTTCCTTATATGTAAGCTAAGGTGATTTTTTTTTTTCAGTGACTGGCATCTGATCTTTAACTGATAGTACTCTTCAGTTACTTTCTAAGTGTCATAGCTAAAAAGAAGTGCCATTTTATGCTAGGCATCCATCTTGGTCCCCACTAGCCATTTGTCTGACTCCAGTCCCTGGGAGACAAGTTCTCAGTAACCCTGACCCAGTGACCTCACCCAAAAATATACGGCTATAACTATCTACTTGTTATGATAAAACTAACTGCTTTTTTCTTTTTTGATACCCAAGGCTTGTTTTGAGTTGCCTTAACACTTAAACTTGGCAGAATAGACCAGTTTTTGTTTGCTTACATAGATATTGAAGGTCTTGTGGTTTTTCAGGTTTAAAAAAAAAAAAACCCATCCCCATATCCCTCCTTTATGGAAATCTCAAATTTGGCTTTGAGATTGTTCATCTTGTTAGCACCTAATGAATCTTCTAATTATAATTGGACAGAGTCTATGATCTTTTCCCAGTAACTTCACACAAACTCCATAACAGTAAAGATGCATTACTATACATGGCATGGCCTCTCTCAGGACCTCCAAAGCTTAAACTTCCTCAATTTCCTGGTAAATCCTCCTTTGCAGCAGATCCAGGTTTCTAGTCACAACATGCAGAGGTCCCATTGATTGCTAGCTGACTCTTCTGAATGAAACACCCTTTTCTGAGTGGCTGGGACTCAGGGCATTGTCTGCCCTCCCTGCTGGACCTTGATTGATGAGCTCGCCTCACCTGTGAGAACAGAGTGTGTCCAGAAGCTCGCACACTGCTATGAAGGCCACCTCTGGTAAACGATAGATGCGCTTTTGTCCCTAAGGGTTGAGCCTGGGTTGGACTTGGAATGAAAACATTTCTGCTGTCTTTGTGACATCCAACAGTGAGGGCTGTCCTGAGCACAGGACAGGCTCCAGCCCAAATCTTATAGAAAACCTGTGTAGTGAACATGAGTAAGACAATGGAGAAACAGGGAAGATTAGGAAGATGAAGAGAAACCTTACAGTGGGGGACAGGAAGAATAGCTCAATTGGTAAAGTGCTTCCGTGAAAACACGAGGCCATGCGCTGGGGAGTTCAGATGTGCATTGTGGAGTATGTCTGCAGCCCCTGCACTAGGGAGAGATGCGGGGAGATAGAGACTAGCCGATCTCAGAAGCTGGATGACCAGCCAGCCTAACAGAAATGAGAAAGCTCCAGATTCAGTACTAGAAGTTTCTTTAAAAACAAAAACAAAGGGGCTGGAGAGATGGCTCAGAGGTTAAAAGCAACAGCTATTCTTCCAGAGACCCAGGGTTTGATTCCCAGCACCCACATTGCAGCTCACAACTTTCTTGTAACTCCTGTTGCCGAGGATCACACTCCTTCACACAGACATGCGTGCAGACAAAACACCAATGCACATAATGAAAATAAATAAATAAACAAATAAACCGCCAAAACCAACTAACCAACCAACCAACCAACCAAACAAACAAACAAACAAACAAAAAACCCCACAAACAACAGCAATACAACCAAACAACAACAACAAAACAAAATGGAGATCCAGTGGAAGGTATCTGGCTTCAACCTCTGGCATCCAGACCCACACATATATGTAACACACAGACATAGGAAAGATTTGTACCACAGTGGATAAAGTAAGGTATGCATGTAAGGACTGTTAGAAATGAGTACTATTTGAAGACTGACTGTATTTGGGCCAAATAAATGAATGTATGCATTAAGAAAAAAAATCACATAATGACAACATCTTGTGATATATTCTGTCCATTTTAAGGTAGGTGTTTTCGGATTGCCAAAGTGGCTACCTTCCTTAGGGTTTCATTGATGTGAGGAGACACCATGACCAAGTCAAGTTTCAGAAAAGATAACATTTAGTGAGGCTGGCTCACAGTCTCAGAGGTTTAGTTCATTATCACCATGCTGGAAAGCACGGTAGTGTGCAGGCAGACATGGTGCTGGAGAACAGCTGAGAGTTCTACGTCTTGATCCAAAAGCAGCCAGGAGGAGACAGGATTTATTTCACACTGGGCATAGCTTGAATATTTAAGACCTCAAAGCCCGCCCCCACAGTGACAAACTTCCTTTAACAAGCCACACCTCCTAATAGTGCCCCTCCCTATTGGCTAAGATTCAAATTCATGAGTCTATGGGCGCCAAATCTATTCAAACCACCACACTGGCTAATATAGGAAAGCAATTGCCAAGCCTGAAAAAGATTGATTGAAAGAACTCAGGGGCTAATTGCAAATCTTCAAATTATAAATGAAAATACCATTATTCCCTGAAACCAACAAGAAATAAAATGATATTTAAAAAAAATCTGATGTATGTGTAACCACCACCATCTGCAAATAAAATATGCAGATCTTAGTGATTTGGTAAACTTTTTTTGACATCTTGGGAAGATGTAAGTGCCGTATTTTTTTTTTTTTATAGAAGGCCTGCAATTAAAGTATGTAATTTCAAAGAACTTAATATTGTTTAATTTATTGGAGAGTAGAGACAAGTCTCTCCTCCCAGAGTCATTTGATGTAAAAATCAATGTCAATGTCTGTGTCTCGCACTATGAAGAGCATGGTTCTTCGCTTCTGTCACCCTTTGCCTATGGGAGAGCATTTTAATATCACTTCCAGGACAGACAGGAACAGATCGATCTTCAAAAACAATTCGTGGAAACAAATTGCACATTATAAATCATTCATACGCAGGGCACTGTAAAAACAGAGACTTGGAATAAGCCCTCTCTCATTCAGTATGAGTACAGAGGGTGTCTGACATTTACAGGGAAACCTGGAAAAGTATTTTCTGTTCTCAGGCACTAAGTTAGGTGTGACGGTGAATGTCAGTATCCCAGTACTCAGGGGACAGAGGCGGGAGGATCACCACACGTTTGAGGCCAACCTTACCTACCAAACAAGGTCCTGGCCAGCCAAGGTCGCATCCAGAGACCCAATTTCAAAACAAACCAAACATTTCCCAGGTACCAACAACAGAGATTTCCCTCTCCTGCTTTATCCCGTTAGTAAAAGATTATCCAACAAAGGATTGAAAGCTTATCAGAAACAAGAGACTTAAATCTTCTGACCTAGTAATTTCCCCCTTCTCACCTGTGTAGCACCGCCATCCCTACCAGAGGGCTGGGAAGTTGAGGATTGGGACAAAGAAACCTTGAGCAACAACAAAGGATCATAAATTAATCGTCTTAAAACCTGCTTGGCAGATAAAAGTGGTGATATACTAGTGTTGAGTCAGAGATCCTCTGATCCAAGGATCTGACTTGCAAACACCAAGCTAGCCTGGAGGTGGGGGCGACCCAAGTCAAAGCATCACACAGCACAAGGTGACCTTGTCATGTTGGCTTTCTGAAAGTGAATCAGAAGGTATCCTGTTGCCGTCACCTTCTGAACTGTGCCTTCGCTGAAACTACTTTGTCCCCAGGCTTTGGTTCTCTGTGGTTCCCAGTACTGAGTGCTCTCTACCTATCCTTCTTTCAAGCCAGGATGAAAACGCTGGAGGATGTTTTTTCTTGATCTCTCTATTTAAGCAGCCAGACTGAATGGCTGTTTCAGCCCAGAACTTGCAGGGACTTTTCATTTATGTGGTCTGCGTCTCTGCTCACTTTCTTTAATACACATTTCCACTTGGCATTATCTTCATTAGTGTGTTAACTATTACTGGCAGCCTAGGTGTGCCAGCTGACCCCAGTTCAAGGGGTTGTACTTGGCTTTTGTTGGGATGGAACATTACTATTGTTTTTCACAAAAAATGGGAGAGCTTTGTGCCCTGACAGTGTGGGTGGGAGTAAACCCAATAGAGATGAGAACAGAGGGGCTGGCATGTGAGTCCAAGGTGGCAAAGGCTGAATGGAGGTCATCGAGTCACAGAAGTAACATGTTGAAGGGCTGACCTTGCCAGACCATATCAGCAAGAAAGTGCAGCTTTATTTTTAGGCATTAATATAAATAACTTCTGTCTTATATTTGTGCCCATCTCCCTGCTCCTGCTGAGGCCAGCAGATGGGTAGAGTTAGGCCTGCTCTTTTCCCTTTTTCTATTTCTGGTCCCTTCTATCCCTGTAGCCTCTCTCTTGCTCCTCAACGTTGCTAGCTTTTCTGGTGCATTCTTTTCAAGGTGGCTTTTGGGATGTCTACTGGGCCTTCAGGGAAAAGTCATATATCCTTGCCTAACAAATGGTGAAAGTGCGGATAGTCCCTTCTGTCTATAGATGCCGTCACCATGGAACTCACTCCAGCCTCTGACCTTAATAGTAATGACCTCCCCCACCCCTTTTTAAATGACTCAGATGATTCTAAAGTCAAGACTTGGACCCAAGACTCTTTTGTGAAGTCACATGATGTCATTCATGCTCTGGGTTCACAGGGACACACAATGTCCAGGTCTTTGATCTGAGAAACCTCCTCGCTGGAGATAAAGACATGGTCTCTGGGGAGCTCTCTCCTGGGGACTGATTAGCAGGCCCACTAAACCCTCTTGGCCTACCTCACAGCTCCTGTTTCTCTGACTCATCCCAATGTCCAGTCTTCTGTCCTGTGGGATGGTGGTGTGAGCAGAAAAAATCCAGTTTGCCCATCTGACACACTGGCAAGATCTTTCCAGGGCTGCCAACAAGACTAGGAAGAAAAACGGAATTGTCTCCATCCCGAACTTGTAAGGCATCTTGTGGGGACTTCCTGAAGCCATTGTGGGTGTCTGTGGAAGATGGCTTAGCATTACTTTGCCAAGGCCGAGATGGCAAAATAGTGCGTGGCTTACACAGCAACAAAGTATTTTCCCTACTTCTGAAAGCTGAAAGTTCAAGACTAAAGTGTGAAGGGGGGGGGGGGGGCTAGCAAGGCTTTTGTACCTCCATTACACTGTGTCTTTATGTGGCCGTCTTCTGCGCCTGTGCACCCCTGGGGTTTATCGGCAGGCCCAAATACTGTCTTCTGAATAGAGACAGATTGAACTATG